>BOPP01000003.1:6554491-6567596 GCA_017312745.1 Gryllus bimaculatus | reverse complement strand
CTAGCCCGACTCTCTCTGCCTCGCCTAGCCCCATTTCTCCCTCCACCCCCACCCCGCCGTGACCCGCCACGCCTTGCACCGTTCCGCTCCCTTCGCCCACCCCACAGCGCACCGCGTCGCGTCGCGTCGCTCCGTGCAAGGATCAAGTCCTCTTGCGCGTACCCCCATGTTTGTGTAAGGACGCCTGCTCTCTGCTTAAACCAACAGCGTCAGCGACGGCGGCGGGCGCGGTGGCGCCAGAGGTCGCAGCTGCGGCGGTGGCGACACGACGGCTGCGACAGCTCACGCGAGCGGCGTGGAGGCGGCGGCGGCGGCGGCGGTGGAGGTGAAGGGGGCTGCGGCGGAGGCAGATATGGAGATTGAAGAGAATGTGCAGTCGGAGATGCAGGCGCTTCCAAAGTTGAGGAAATGGGTAATGGTAGTGTCGCGGGCGACGATTTGCGGAGATGGAGACATGTATACAAATGGAGGAACCTCCATTTCTATACAAGGCATATCGCATATCTATGCAAGGCGAAAGTGCAGACGATGGAGGAACATGAAGTTGAAAGTGATGGAATGGTGAATTTGGAAATGTGTAGACGAAGATGCAAGTAATTTCATGGGAGACGAAATGGCAAAGAGGCGGTTTCATCAGCAACGAATCCGTCAGAAAGGGGGGGGGTGCAAGTGAGGTGATGGCGGGAAGCAAGCTTAAATTGCAATGGAAGGGCTAATAAAAAACAATTTTGGAGATAAACGTGAATTTGCAGACATAAATGCAAGCGTTTCCAAAGACGAGGAAATGGGAGAACGCAATGCCGTGGGCGACGAATGAGGAGGTGGAGATGTGTTTAGAAATGGAGGTGAAGGCAAAGCTGAAGGAGGTTGAAGAGTGTTGCGTCGTAGGGAAAGCTACTGTACTGGAGGGGGGGGCAAATGGTTTCTGAGGAGAAGAAATGAGAAACCTGGCGGTGGCGCTGCGAAGAATGCATAGTTGGGGCGGGGCGTGAATAGGAATGGAGACGAAGACTGATGAGCACGCAGGGGTGGAGGCTTTGAATCTACAGTGAAACCTGTAGTAAACAGTCGCCTCCACTAACAGCAATTCTTTCGTGGAACTGTTTGTTTTTCCATAAGACCGTGTGAACATCTTTCCTACGACCTCCTGGCTAAGCCACACAGAATGTCATTTATTAAGCGATCATCTCAAGCGAATTTAAACCATACTGTATCAAAAAGCGGAAAAGGGGTGATTTTGGTTTAATATCTTCTTGTGACGAGACTCATAATCAGATTACATCGAATAATGACATCCAGTCTCTTTTCTAGCAGATGGGTTACTTTCCGTTTCAGGTAATTACAGATGATTTTCATCTGTTAATAAGATAACGACGCGTTCGCTTCTGCCATTTCACAACATTCCTAGGATTCGGTAACTCGTGCTTCCTTTCTGTATAAAACTGTTGACTCGCGAAGCACTGCGTGTTCGTGAATCCGATCTCATTATCTAACTCAGTCAGACAGCTCTGCTGTACAGTTCCTACAGATATGAATTGCATCTTCACGTCTACTTTGTTTGTTTGATCCGGCGATTACGAAAAGTGAGTTTCTTGTCCAAGAAAATGAGTCACAAATTTAGGACGTGTTAAGGTACATGTATTAACCGAAAGGAGGTCAATTCCTTGTTTAAATAGTATATTAGCATTTATGGTAATTAAAAGTGTTAATTTTGAAACGGTTGTTTCATAGCAATTAAGATATTTAGATTTGATTTACGCTTTCAGTAATTTCATAACCTCATTTAAGCCCTGGTTCTAATTGAAATCTTTATGTCAAAGTGGGCGACAATAAAACTGGCGGTGCCAGCGATATTTCTTAACAATATGCAAACCTTTTCATCTACAATACGGGGCTGCTTGGTCTGGGTTCAATTCTACGAAAAATGCGTATTGAGTGCCAGAGCAAATAGTGAGAAATCTTTTTGATATTTGAAAAAATATTCTTGAAGAGTCCTCCCAATATCATGTGATAAGAAATATCAACATGCCAAACTGCTAAGAGAAGTCACGAAACTGATGATTATAGTCAGGTATTTCCACATAAATTACATTAATCATTTTATAATTACCCAGGAAACTTCATTGACCATTACACTTTCATCGGTTGTCAACAATCCGCTAGAGATGAGGAACGATAAGAAGAAGAGATCAAAAAGAAAAAGAAGAGAGGAAGAAGGAAGAGAAGAGAAGTAGCAAAGAAAGTGAAGAGGGAGGAAAGGAAAAGAAGAAAACGAATAAAAGGAAAAGATAACGTAGAAGATTAAGAGGAGGAAAAAGAGAAGAAGAAGAAGATGAAGAAGAAATAGAAGAAGGAGGAGTAGGAGGAGGAGAAGAAAAAGAAGAAGAAAAAGAAAAAAGAGAAGTAGGAGGAGAAGGAGGTGGGGTAGAAGAAGAAGAAGAAGAAGAAGAAGAAAGAGGAGGAGGAGAAGGAAGAGGAAGGAGGAAGAAGAAGAAAAGTTGAAGACGAAGAAGACGAAGAAAAACAAGAAGACGAAGAAGAAGAAGAAGAAGAAGAAGAAGAAGAAGAAGAAGAAGAAAAGAGAGGAGTAAGAGAATACATTAAATACAGATTTGCAAACATGTTTGTCCTCATTCCTCGGTGTCATGCATTCTCTCAGCAGCGGGTTTCGGCCTGGAGGTCGCCGGGGTCGTCCTCCCCTGCTTATGTTGCGTCTGCTGGCGGTGCCAAGTTCCTTTCCCTCCCCCTCCCATGCGACTTCGCCCCCGACGTCGCCCTCGCGCCGCTCCGTCGCCCGGGGCGACAGTTGACACGCGGGCGGAAACATCCCTTGCGTTCGCTGTCTGAGTGACAGCTGCGCCCTCGCCGCCGCCCCCACCGCCGCCGCAGAGGGCCGTGGAGAGGCAATGGGGCGGAATGCAAGTCGTATCCTACTGATTTCAGCGCCACCAGTCGATCATATTCATCTAGTGCCGTATCCCTAGCGGGATGTTGGTGACAAGTACCCAGAGAGCTGATACTTGGCATTCCTGAGCAATTGTGAAATGTGATAGGAGTTTCTTCCAGACTTTTCTGATTATAAGATTCATAAATATTTTGTTTCTGGCGATCTATTGCGATAGGATCTCGTTCAATAGTGTTTACAGACTTTCTTGTTCTTAATTATATCTAAATGTGAGAACACGTTAGGTCTGCAAAGTCTACCATAGGAATTTGTTTTCGTGCTTTATCTAAAGCACGAAAACAAATTCTTACGTAGACTTTCTAATGAGTATCACCGTACATTGATAGCCGAAATCAAAGTGATCATGAGATCATAAGGTGGGTCTCGATCTACCTATGTCTCCAAAACCATTTAAAATTTCAACTCCTAGATGTCGTATCCGGTTTTAATTTAATATCGGTTTCATCGACTAAGAGTTATCCGCCAAAGATCATTCCTTTCAGTTTTATTTATTTAAATAGATAAATGGGACGCGCGGTAGTTTATCATTACTTACGATGCCCCTGTGGTGAAAACATCCATGCCTATTGCAGGATTCAAAAAATAAACTTCAGAGTTGCTATTGCACTATTTGGTTAAACAGTTTACCTTATAAAGAAAGGAAATGGGTTTAGTATCCGAAACCCTAGTAGATAGAAATCGGAACTAAGAAGGGGAAGTGGGAGAAAAGACAAAAAAGAGAAAGTGAAAATGAGAAAGGAGAGGATGCGGTATATGAATGTGTCTTTAAGACAAATAGATTTGATTTTATAACAAATGTATTATTCGTCTAAGAAAAAAATGGCACTTGGTTGTGTTGAGAGGACAAAAGAAAAGAGGAAAATAATGAAGAGGAAGAAATTGGCAAGAGGATGCATTTGAAAGAGAAAGCTGAAAAAATTGGCAAAGAACTGCCGTTGCAGCGAACAACGTGATAGTGGATATCACGTCGATACGTTTTGTCGCACTCAAAAGCAATTTTGAGACGTTAAAAAAAGTTGTATAAGTCTCTGGAAGTCGATAATTTCGAGCGACGTGAATATTCTTGAATATACATCATGGTTATCAGTTCTAATTCGCTTACAAAATACGAGTTTGTTTTTTTAGCAGAGCAAAGCAATTTCGTATTACATTTTTAAAGTTAGAAAGAATAATAAGCGATCATCTCTTTTCGTTTCTCCTTTCCCTATTTACTAGGTAAAATATTTTCCTGAAAGTCACTAAATTTGATAAACTTCATTCTGATACGTCTGTTGAAAATTGCAATATACCTCCAGGAAAAGTGTACGCCATGCGTACCTTGGCGGATACCAGTTTATATGTATATTCTTTGATCATCCACTCTAGAGCGTATCACGCGATAAAAATATTGCAAACATTAATTTCCCTCTTTCTGTCGGAAACGAAATTCCGAGGCGCACTCGCTCGAAAGAGAAAAGAAATGCGCTAGAAAGCAATTCCCTCCCGACTGTGTATCTTGCTGGTATTGATAACGCGATCGCTTCCATCTGCGCGCTTCTGTAGCCCTTCGCATCCCCATTGCCTCTGCGGGATGCGGCCCTGCGGGCATTTCTCTTTTCGTTGCCCACGCCCACGCCGCCTCCCTACGCTTCTACTCACGCTCCTCATTCTGGTTGAGCCACCCTCACTCGTATTCTCGTTCTTTTTACTTTCTCCTGCACTTGTGCGTACGTGTATATGGAGTAATATACGTATGGAAGAGAAAGTTATGTAAGGCTACGGAAAATCGATTTTGAGATTTCAACGGAAATACACGCTTTGGGGACTCCTGAAATCGAGAAAGTGTTGTTTATTCAAAAGGTCCGTCTGTCTATTCGTCCGCCTGTCCCTCTATTCGTCTGTAAACAACACTAGCGCCTAAACTATTCAGTATTAAGTTAGGATTTTTTTTCCAAAATGAATGATCGCCTTTCGATCTGGCCCGACTCGAATTCCTGCGATTCAGAGAATCATTCTTTACATTTTGGGGGGACTTTACATGAAGGCTCTGGGATATTTTCAAACTTTTCTAAAAAATGGCTTTAAAATTTTTCTTTTAATTTCTCGTAGGATTAGAGTAAATAACTTTTACAAATATAGAATAAATCCCTTTTTTCTGTTAACACTGAATTTTTGAAAATTACAAAACTTGACATTTTTTAAGCGTGTTCTTACAATTACAGTATTGAAGATAAAGTTTTTTTGCACTTGCTCTCTTTATTCACGTTGAGTTGTCCATAACTAAACTAAGCTTTTTTATGGATGATTTTTTTGTTTCTCTTGTTGAGTTGTTTATCATCACCTTCAGCTTTTGTGCTCTCTTTATTCTTATTGAGTTATCTTTCGCCATGAACCAGTTACATAACGACTGTATATGGACCCGCATATGGATATTTACGCATCTGGAATGTAGGACACTGTTCCGGTTTCTGCTGGCTCCCTAGAACCTACTGCTCTCCGAGAGCTCACGGCGGCGAGTGCGCCGTCGACGAAAAGGAACTGTTGCAGACGGAAGTGGAAGAAAGCGCCTTTTGCGGAGGAAGCAAACTAAGGGAAGCTGCGAGGGGCTCAAAGCACGTCAGAACTTGCAGCACGTCAGACTTGGGCAATGTTGACGTCATTCGACCACCATGCCGTTCGTCCTGAAGATCTCCAGAACGTGGTCGACTCGTCGGCAATATTGGGTTTCTATGACCCATACACATTTCTCCAGCCCAGACCCTGAAAAACCCTCATACAGGCAGTTTTGAGTGAAACATTTCCTTAACACGATGCTTACAAATACTAATACACCATTCTTATCTATTGCTTTTCCTTTCTCTCCAAAGGATAAAACAAACCGTTTCTGGGTAAGAGAAATTCCATATCACACTTGCTTTGTAGAAAGATATACCTCCCTGCTCTCGGGCAGAACACAAATGGCATTGGGAATAAAGATTAGCGTTTTTCACTCATCTCCCTCACTCATCCCCTACTTATTCACTTCATAACGACTTCCCGGCCGAGTCGTCGACCAGCGGGCGGGATTTCAGCAAATCGCGTTCCCTTTCCCCCTTGCTTAAGATTGTTTTTGACGGGAATGTGAAACGGACTCTGTCCGTTGCAGCAGGGCCCTCGGGCAACGCCCGCCAAAGCCCGAGCTTAATCGAGTTGCGTCATCGCCGGGGCTGGAAACAACGTTACCTGCGGCGCGTCGTCGAGTTCCCGCGCCGGAGCCACCGCGGCGGTTGGCACGCCTGATAATTGCGGCGACAAAGGAAGGTGTGCGGGCGCCGAACACTGGGCCGAAAACGATCTGAAGAGAGAAAAACTACGGGTGCTACAACAGCACATATTATTTCCTTGAATTATTTGTAAACTGAGCAATTTTGGAAAATTCAGAGAGTTCAATTAAATCGGACCTGTGTTATTGTTTTAAGCGTACTTCGCACTAACCAAGAAAAATACAAGGGAAAAAAATGGAGCCGATTTTTTATAAAATCTTGTTTTTAAAATCGCCTTTATTTAACCAAAAATTACGGAGTAATCGGTATCATATTTTGAAATTGAGTGCATTACCTGATGTAAATTTTTAATTTTGAAGAACAGATTTCATTAAGAAATATGTCATTCTCAACTTATAGGAAGGAACTATTGTAATTTGGAAAAATTGAGACAATATATTGAAAATGAGAAATGGCCGCTAGCATTATCGTCCAGATAGAATTCGACCTAGCTGAGAAGGTAGTGTCGAAAACCCTGCCACCGTCGGGACGCGAACCTAGGGCGTCTGGGTCAGTGTCTGCAGTGGCATCAGTTTATGCTCTGAATCACCTCTCCCGGCATATTTAATTGTAATTCGATGTAAATTTCATTCAGTTTTCTAAACACGGAACCCAAATATAAATTTTCCAAAATTGTAGAATTTTATTTGCTTCAACATTTTCTAGCAGAGGTTTCTAGAAACGGTCCTCACACCAATCGGAAACCACGGGAAAACAAGCTGCGCGTGCTGTGGCCCACTGCGCGGCGAATGAGAAGATGGGGTTTGTCGCGGGCGGCCGCGCCAACCGCGTGCCTCGCGGCCACACGACGCGACGAGACGCGACGAGCCACTGGCGCCGAAGGGGGAGGGCGGAAGAGGGGAGAAGCTCGGCGGCGGCGGGCGCAGCGCCTCGGACGCTGCTGCTGCGGTGGCGTCGAGGCGAACTATCGGACGGACGGGTCCTTCGGCGGCGGCCAAGCACAGGAAAAGTAGCACATTCCAAAATAGGCGTGTTGTAATTAAGTTAGGAAATATGTTTAGTAACAAAGATTTTTTTTAAATTTTTGTTTTATATTTTTAATTCTTCTTTACATCTCATTATATTCGACTGGGCTAGAGCCTCTGAACAGCCAGTGTTCCTGTATTTGTCCCTGACGTCCGCGACGTGTCCTGAGCGATAATTCCCCATTGATAGTGGGAAAACGCTAAACCCGTAAATAATCTTAAAAAACAAAAATTATTAAAAACAGTAAATTACTACTATATATTTCATTAACATATTTTTCATAGTAGCCGGTGTATTTTGTAAAACACTGTCGTAATAAACGGCTTACTCGAAATAAAATCTTTCTCTTGCAAAATGACGGTTTTTAAAAATGTCTCTTTTGTTGTGTTTCGACAAAATGTTCTATAAGGTGCCGGATTTGATGTATGGGTTCATATTTTGAGAACTTGAGGAGATTCGTAAAATGACGTCTCTTCCATACAAGCAAAATGAAATGAAATTTTCTTTCCTTTACTTGGAAGAAACCACATGGTGTATTTCTCAAAATAATACTTTTTTAAAATAAATGTAATATAACGAAATTAACCAAATTATAGCTGATGCGTCACGTTAAGTCTTGCAGAAATACGCATAATTTTGAATAACCAACAAATAAAACTAAAAACCTATTAAAGAGCAGAATTTTGAATAACCAACACCTGCACCTAAAAACCTTAAACCTATCAAACAAAACTAACCTAATTAATTAACTATACGTAAATTTGGTTTATGTCAGTAATTGCTGAAGTATGGCTTCTACATTCATTACTCGACTTTTTTGCTACTTTCCTTGATAAAAATTAGGGGAAATGGGAATAGTTCTTTGCTAATTCGTGTGCAGAATTGCACCCAACATCTTCGTCCAAAACTAACTTAGCTCCAAAATAAAGTACGGTTCACTTCACTCCTGGTTATTCTGTCTGTCGATGTTTTCAAGATTCTGCAATATTACAGTAGTTGCACAACACTGAAGCGTTTTTATCTCTTCGAGCATGCCTTTCCCACTCTCGGCATTGAGCTTGTTCTTAACTTGCTCTTTTAATATTCAGGATTTCTTCTTTTCTCCTTCTAACTATCAAGTTTGTTTGGTAAATTAAATCTTTCACAAACAAAAATAACATAAAGTTGTACAACAATAATATTATTTATATGACAGCTAACTGTGATACAAAAATTGTATCTCTGGTAAGACGTTTCTAAATTGTAGTTCCAAAATTGTATCCCCTCCTCATCATATGAATTCTTACTATGTTTCATCTGTTTATAAAAAATCATTGACTACTTTTGGCATTTCAAAACTTTAATTGTGTTAATACGGATGTTTTGTCGCAGTGACGTAGGCGACTTCAATAAATATGAAAAATTGTATCAATCGGCCGTTCTACATAATCTGCGGCATAGTTTCCATGAATGGCAAAAAGACTTGAATTCATGCGATTCGTGATTGTAGCTCTAAACTGAAATCGCTAGTTTTTAATAAAATAGAACATTTCTTCCATGCTAGAATGTATAGTGCAGATATGCTCTAATTGCATCTAGGGTGTACGTGTTAACTTGTCGAAATCATGATACTTTTCAAACAAGGTTTAGTCCGCATACACAAGAAGGATAATAATTAAAAACTATATTAAGATTAATTACAAAGAATGTAAAAATTTACAAAACGATTGAACGTTTCAAATTAATTAATCTTGTCTCTTCCATATCTCAGATTTGCAATGAGGTTGCAATATGTTATCTCACGTAAAGATACCAATGCCAGAGTCAGATCCGTATAATATTGTCATCAGTCTACTTGCAAGTAGAAGTAGTCAGAAGATAATGAAATCTACAAATTACATATCAAAATGTATCACTTCCACAATTATTCAACGAGTTAGCAGTAAATGTTTGAGAACTGTAGATGACTTACCGTTTCCTTTGGTTATTTGGTAATCGATATGTAACAAACCAAGATTCAACGTTAGTTTTCTTGTGTTCTGGGTAAATTTATTTTTAAAATATGAGAGGTATGGAACCAATGAAAATATGTAAATGAAATCTCATTCAGATAAGTACATCTTCTCTTATGGCGTATTTCGAAAACCTGAATGAAGTCATAAATTGCATGTACACTGAAATTAAATTGTACATTAAATGGAAAAAAGGTTCGCGTGACATTACATTTCACATATGAAAAAATGTTAGTAAAGTTTCATTCTAATGTGAAACTTCCTTGTAGAAGAAAAAACTCAACTCATTCACATCACTTTAGAGATTTTCACTTGTATATTAAGTGATAACAAAGAGCAATATAGGCATGTTAATTTAGTAAAGTGCTTTAATTTCAATTAAAAGGAATGTGATTGAATGTTTCTAGACGTGAAGGCATATGCGTGGAAATCATAGGCATACATCCTTAGCTCTATGAAATGTTGACAAGTGCCAATCCCTCATATACTTTCATTTCGATACAGTCGTTGACAGCGTCCTATTGACATGCCGGAGGCAATCCGCCGACTTTCATTGTGCCTGCGGCAGCGGCCGCGTCGGTTCCCTAAGCGCGTGGCGGAGCGAAGTCGAAGTGGCGCCTCCACGGCCGCGGTGTATCGATCCGTCGAGGCCGGTGTATCGAGAAGGTCTTGCTTCGTGTGACGCCGGCCGCCACCGCAGCCGCCTCCGCCACCGCCGCCGTCACCGCCGCACTCGCCGATACTGACAATGTAGCACGGCAATGCCGCGCTCCGCCTGCCCTACTGCCGCCGCCACCGCCGCCCGTCACCGAGACTCCATTGCCGCCGCACCGTTGCCGTCACTGGGCCACGCCCCGCCACGCTCCGCCTCCGACAACCGCATCCGCTCCGCCTCCGCTCCGCCTCCGCCTCCGCCTCCGCCTCCGCCTCCGCCCTCCGCCTCCGCCCCGTCTCCGTCTCCGCCTCCGCCTCCGCCTCCCCTCCGCTCCGCTCCGCCTCGCCTCCGGCCTCCGCCATCGCCTCCGCCTCCGCCTCCGCCTCCGCCTCCGCTCCGCCTCCGCCTCCGCCTCACGCCTCCGTCTCCGTCTCCGTCTTCTCGCCTCTTCCGCCTCCGCCTTCCGTCCTTCCGCCTCCGCCTCCGCTTACGCTCCCGCCTCCGTACCTCCGCCTCCGCTCCGCCTCCGCCTCCGCCTCTGCCTCCGCCCTCCGTCTCCCGCCTCCGCCTCCCGCCTCCGCCTCCCGCCTCCGCCTCCGCCTCCGCCTCCGCCTCCGCCCTCCGCCTCCGTCTCCGTCTCCGTCTCCGTCTCCGCCCGCCCTCCGCCTCCGCCTCCGCCTTCCGCCTCCGCTCCGCCTCCGCCTCCGGCCTCCGCCTCCGCCTCCGCCTCCGTCTCGCCTCGTCTCCGTCTCCGTCTCACCTCCACCTCCGCTCCGCTCCGTCTTCCGCTCCGCCTCCGTCTCTCGCCTCTCACTCCGCTCCACTCTGCCTGCGGCCTTCGCCTTCGCCTCCGTCTCCACCACCCAAGCCTCCGCCTCCGCCTCCATCTCTCTGCCACGCCACCGTCGCCGTCTTCGTCAGCGTCAACTACAGCCGGTCCACTATGACAATTCGTGGCAACCTCCCCGAGACGAAAACTTCGCATTCAACGCCACTCAACTCCGCTACTGTCACTAAATCCCAGCTCCCCGCTGACTTCCCCGCCACCGCAACTGCTCCGTGTTGTCTTTGTCGCCTCAACAACAGTCCTCGACTCCACTGCAGACCTCCGCCTTCCCACGAAATTCCTCGCGCTCCCCGCTCCCTCCCCCCCCGCCATAACACATTAAAGCACCTCCCGCCCACGACGACCGGCAACACCACCAGCAACGCGCCATCTACCGCCAACCACCGCCAACCACCGCACCACCCCAACCGCCGCCACCACACAATCACACCAGCGGCGCCCCGCCCCCCCTGCTTCTGTCCGTCGCCGCGGCCGAGAAAAGCCACGTCCCCGACGCGATATTTAGCGCAAGCCCATGTGGAAACAATTGAGTTGCAAAAGAAATTTCCTCTTCCAATTTTGCGTTCCCCGAGTTTTTGTCGCGCGGGCACTTGTTTTTCCCTTCGGAACTTGATGTTCCCCGATCCCGTCTCTCTCTCTCTCTCTCTGGTCTCTCTCTCCGGCCGCACTCTTTTTTTAAAACCAGTTTTATCCCTTCCTAGCCAGCGGTAAGCTTTGCTAAACGTGAGTTGGTAGCCCTCGGGACCAGAGTTATTTTCGCACCAGTGTGGTTCGAATAGAGGCTCCTCCTCGTGTTTTTAGCATTCATACATATTGGCCCAAGTTTTTTTTTTTAACATCTGCCCTCCCTGTAATGTCCATTTTAAAGGCGAGAGAGATTTCAGGGGGTAGATTGCGACCTTTCTCCCCTTTCCGCATCAAGAAAAGGCGTTTATTTGGACCAATTTGACATCTTTTTTACATTCAAATTTTAAGTTCATTAGCATGGCATTCATATTCATGCTAGTACGAATTTATCCTCAGACCTTCTAGCGTTTTCACGATTATTCGTTCTCGTAATGTTAAGACGAATGTCTAATTTTTTCGGGTAAAATGCAGGGTTTGCCGCTTCCGCGGAGGCCGCCGGCTGGGAGGGGTTGAAATGTTATATTCGCGCGCCGAGCCCGTTACTTAAACGGTGGGCGGCGGAGACGCCTGCGGGGCCGGGAGAGGACGAGCAGGCAGCGAAGAATGGACGTGGTGACGCCGGTGACACTGCGAGGGGGGAGAGGGTGAGGGATGTCGAGCGACGAAGCGCACGTCGGACCAATGAAGTGAAGATGCCGTGATTGAAATGAGAAGTTTTGAGATGGTCAAATGATTCTTGATGTATACTCAATCGATATTACTATTTCCAATGCGCATGAAGAGAGTTCTTTGTCTAAACTATTAATTCGTATGCTGTGTTTTATACGATATTATTTTATTTAATGTTTTTCATTCAATAGTTAATGTTGTTTTTTTTGGAAAAACCATTTTTGAGTGGTTTCTTCAGCAGCATTTTTGCTGTTGCAAGTCACTAGTTTAGACACAGAATATCTCCTTTCTCCAAGTTAAGGACTAATAGTTTAAAAATAGTGGTCAACAGCGCTTGGTTCCACCGCTCGTCCGTTGGAGAGGCTTAATTAATGAGGCGACTGAATCAAGTGCCTTACGGGGTCACGCTGGATGAAGTTCAATACAAATTTGATGTATTTAAAAAATTAATATAATCTAAGTTGTAAAAATGTTGCCATATTTCACGACTATTTAAGAGAATCCCCATTTGGTCATTTCGAAGACTCTTTAAGGTATAATTCGGTCGTGGAAACCAACTGCTGAACTGCTCCCATCAACCACTCATTATTTCAAAACCAGCATCAATATTACCCTCATTACATAGGCCGATATACTTCCACGAGAACTACAAGTGCGTTCTGTTTGTGGTTGTGGGTATTTATTCTCAGTAAGGATGGCATTCTCCTTCTCTTCAAAACGACCATTAATATGATTATTATGATTACAAATTAATCACAAGTGTTAGCTTCAAGACCATGCCCCAAAGTTTGGTTATTGTAATCTTTCCTACAGCGTGGGGCGGTAGGGTCAGCGCGGTCAGCGGAGTCCGGGTTGACGGGGTCCGGCGGGAGGCAGCGGGATGGCGGGACGGTGGGGGCAGCGGGGGCGGGGCGCGAGGGGGGCGGGGCGCGAAGTAGTGGGGGCGACGGGAGAGGCGGTGGTGGCGAGGGCGGGAGGAACCGCGAAGGCAATGGGCGGCGGGGCGGTGGGGGCGGCGGGGCGGTGGGGGCGCGGGGGCGGTGGGGGCGGGGCGGGGCGGGGCGGAGGCGGCGGGGCGCGGTG
>BOPP01000003.1:6528225-6554466 GCA_017312745.1 Gryllus bimaculatus | reverse complement strand
ATTGAGCTGGTGGTCGGGTGGGGGGGTGGCGGTGTGGATACGCAGCTGGTTGGAGGGCGCCGGGTGTAGGGCCGTCGATGCGAACGGGTGACGACCCCGAGCCGGCAGTGCTGTGCGCCGGTGGCAGGTGCGCGGAGGCAGCGGGGTGAGGGGTAGGGCGGCCGCCTTTGCTCTCGTCTTGTTTCCAAGGGAGCGTCAACGACAGGGGTAGCGATTTCTTCCGTTTTCTTTACGACTTCGGCTGTTCGTTAAAATTCTCGGCGGGACTCAGAAAGAAGGGGAGTAAAACATCACGATTCCAAATTACACGCACAGGATGTTCAGAAAGCACACTGTCATTCTGAGTCCTTGGAAGGCGACTGTGCTCTCTTCAGCTTTTTCTTGATTTTAAAAATACTTTAAAAAATATATAAATACGAGAATCGTCGTTCTTTATTTTCACAATTTGATATTGCTTAAAATACGTAATTTATTAACTTTTTCTTTAATTGTAAATGTGTGAAACACTCGTGGAAATTAAAACTACATAATACATATACATAACATAAATATTGGAAATTACATATACTGTCTTTTCTTTTTATTGTAATATGTCTCGTGAATTAAGCCATAAAATAATTATTTTATTTACTTTCGATGTGATTAAAATGAAAGCAATGAATGTACTCGTGAAATCGCCTCTCGCATATTTCAAGTTGGCAACACAGCATATAAAATTACGAGTCGTCAGGATATTTGGTCCGTTTGTTTTCTTAAATGTAGACTTAAGCAATTAAATCTTCACTGATTATTAATAATTTTATTGTCCTCTCTTGCATTATTTATTTCCATTCTCACGTTGAAAGGGTATTATAAAAATTGTATAAGGTAGAGAATATAAATATTTCAGAAAAATAATTTGAACTGAAAATAATTGTGATATATGATCATAAAGCAGAGTTCAGAATAAAATAAATTTCTTCTCACAATTTGAAGTTCGCGAATGAAATCAAGAAGGACGCAACTCAAGAGTGTTTGAGTCAGATCTCTCTGAGAGTGTGCTTCAAGGAAATGTCTGAAGTGTAGTTATTGTAGCTTACACTCTTGCTGAATTAGGAACTGACCATCATTGTAATATTTTCTATTCAGTTGTAGCTCTTTCATATGTTAATAATCCTATTTCATCCCCTTTCATAAATCCAATCATTATAATTTCAACAAAAGTACGAATCAGCATTCAAAGAAATCATATCAACATTTATTTTATGTTTCATGTCGCATCAAACAACTGTACAGGCACGAATAGCCGCAACAGGGGAAACATGTCATTGCCCCACATCTCATCGATTTCCCGAGCGCACAGGCAGCTCCCCTCCCTTGCCTGCGGCAGGCAATTTACTAGGTCGGTTGGCTTCAGCAATTTAGGCAAGTTCAGAGTTTACTTGTGTGGTCACGATAGGCAAATATTTCCCCACTCTTCAGCAACTCTCAATTTGATTCCATATTCTTTGTGTCCACAATCAGTATCAGGACAGATATTTTACATTAAACCGGACGTAGATACAAGTAGATTTTTCTCACGTGAATCTTACATTTGCGAAAATTGTATTTGTTTATTTTTTGTGATTTTGGTTGATGTACAGCAATTTTAATACCAACTTGTAAATTTCTCAATACAACTGCAACAGGTCAATAATCTCACACGTGCGGTTTTTTCTCATCATTGATGCATCGAGTAGTGATTTATTGGTATTTTGGTGAAGACCGGTCTACTAGACCGAACTACTACTTGTCAGTAAAGAGAGAAACTGAATATTGCTACAACTGCCGTGGAGGACGAAAAAGTTGGAATTGAGTGAAATCGCCTCGTCTCTTATCTCTGGAAAAACATGTTTGCCCGTTAGTGGCGCCGAAAATTAAACATTAATTATTAAGCATATTTCACTCTTTGGGAATAAAAAGAAAATAATTCTTAAATCGTCAACAGTTATGGCGATAGTATACTTTATTAATTAAACAGATTCCGTAAAGTAAGCCACCGTCAAAATTAAACAGAAATACTTCCACAATTACGTGGTCGCCCTCATTTCCATATCATATTAAAAGAATGTAAGTAGTATGCAAGTATCCCTCAAAAAGTCAGAATAACATTACGTGAAAACTTCATCAAAAAAGATCCGTGTAGGAAATGACAGAGCGCGGATTCAGATGGGCGTATATCTATTGGAAGTATCGTTCGGGTAAGCCCGTCAGCGCAGCGCTCTTCGCCCCACTGCATGCAGGCTGGCCTCGCACCTGATGAGACCCGCGATGGACGAGCTGTGCAGGGCGCGGGTGCACGCTCTCGCGAGGAACGACGGCCGCAGGTGCGCGACTTCACGCGGCTGCGGCGGTGAGGAGCTCGGTGCGCGCCATTGTGCTTCTTCTCAGACGAAATTATTCATCGGATTATTAATAATGGCGAACTTCAAGGAGGAAATATATGTAAATATGTTCCTAAATGTAGACAAAGAAAAATATAATTTATAGCAATAAATTAAAAAAAAAAGCAATTGGATCTGTTCTTGAGAAGTGTGGGAGACGGATCTGTTCTTGAGAGTTGTTGTGGGACAGATGGGCTGATAGATAAACAGCTAAACGGGAAGACAGACGGCCGGGCAGACCGGCAGACGGAGAGACAAACGGACGAACAGACAGACTCACATACTGATAATTCAAAATCGAATAAACGTGATTTTTTTAGAACGGTTACAACTGTACTGAAAGTTATATTCTTAGATGATTAAATTATTGATTTTTGAAGAACGTCTGAATGAGTTATATGAAGAAATGAATACAAAATGAAATACGTGGCATAGCCCAGTTTTAAATATTAATTAGTTTTCTACACATTAATGCAAATATTATCATGCCTTTTTAACGTGAACAAGTGGATTGTGGAAAAGTGAAAGTTAACGTGAATTGTAATCTAAACCGTTGTGCATATGCAATGTAAGGTTCCTGTGACGCCCACCAGCCATTGTCAGTTTGGCTGATTATGTGATAATTAAAGTCAGAAATTTCCTGGTAAAGAACAGTCTAAACCAACAGTTTGCTAGCTGAATTCACTTGATCAATAGGAAGAAGCCTCAATTATACTTGTAACATATTCAACCGCTTGAGTTGTTCATCTGCAGTGGTTTTGATCACCTTTTTTACGTAATTTTTCTTTACTTTTAGGGTATTTAAAAAACATTTTGTGAGCATTTTATTGATCATGTTTGGCGATGTTGCAGATCATGAAAATCCGCCCCCTATTAAGTATAAGGTTCGAAGATAATTAAATTCTAAAATCTTGCCAACGTGGTATCGTTCGCCTCGATCCAGGCTGCCGATTCCCTGCCTGCGCCGCCACCGCCGCCGCCGCCGCCAGCGCACCGGAAGCCCAACGCGCGCGCGCGCGCGGGGCGGGCGTCGTCGTCAACGTGACGCGGAAAATAGATCACGATGATAAATGGAGTCGGAAGCTCTCCCCTCCCCGTCCTCTTCGGACGTTGTCCTCTCGCCATCGCCATTGTATCCGCATCTGCTGTTGTCATCAGAAGGAAGCGAAGCGGAATAATTTCTCAGCCGAGTTGAAGGAAACACAAAGCGACAGCAGATAGCACCGCCGCACAGCGCCGCGCCGCGCAGCACAGTGGCCCCGCAGCATTCGCTGAAAGAAAACCAATATCTTCTCGGAGGATTCGCTGAAAGAAAACCAATATCTTCTCGGAGGATTCGCTGAAGGAAAACCAGGCTCTTCTCGGTCGATTCGATGAAGAAATACCAGCCTCAATTCGATCGATTTGACGAATGAAAACCGAGGTCCGATTTGTCGAAAGAAACCCATTCTCTTCTCGAGCGATTCGCTAAGCAAATCCTGGCTCTCCTCGAGCGATTTGATGACGGAAAACCAGGTTCTGATGCGCTGGAATAAATCCAATGTCCTCTCGAACGGTTAGGTTGACGAACTCTGAAAGAAATTCAAGCCCTTCTCAATCGATTCTATGAAGAAAAACCAGCACCTTGTCGATCGATTTATTCATCAGAATGAAAATCGAGATTTGAAATCTCTTCTCCAGTGATTCGCTGAAAGAATACCAGAATCTGTCAGGGCACTATGCTAAAAACCAGTTATTTCTCAAGCGATTCGATATATGAAAATCATTTTCTCTACTCTATAATGAATGAAAAGTGATCATTCTCTTTTCGATCGAATGGATGGAGAAACCTGCAATTCGCTGAAAGAAAACCAACACATTTTTGAGTGATTCACTGAGTGAAAGAAAAACCAGGAAACCTGATACGACTGAAAAAAATTGTCTGTGTATCTGACGAACGAAAATCGGGCACCATTTTCTGAAAAACAAACAAACAAACAAACGATATATTCTCGAGCGATGTGTAAAGAATACCGGGCTGCATCCGATCGTTCGGTTGAAAGAAAATTACTTTCCGCCAAAGCGATTCTCTGAAAGAAGAGCGGTCTCCACCCACACTGGTTCTTCAAGTATGAGCAAACTTCATACGAAAAATTCGTGGGAAGTAAGAAAGTCTGGCTGCACACAGCTATCCGCTGAAAGGAAAGTCAATATCTGCTCAAGAAACTCCCTGAATTAAAACCCCACCCTGCTCCGAGCAGTTCGCAAAAGAAACACCAGGCTTTCCTTGAACGATTAGCTGATAGCTTCGGGTTCAACTTCGCCGATTCCCTAAAAACAGAGGTAGCTCTGTGATTCAATATATTCGTAAAATTCAAATTACCACACAATTTACTGCAGAAAGAACTGCAGAAAATGAACGTGGCATTTCTTTTTGATAAGAAATGCAGTATGAAGTACAGCATGAAGTAAATCCATTCATTTCCTCCTCATTAACTGTCTCCAATACTCGTATTTTCGAGTTGTCCCATAATTAATTTCATCTTAGTACTACTAATTTATCTTTTAATTTTCACAACACAGTTTTTCTACATGCCCTCTCAAAATCAAATAACGAAGATATCCTTTGACATAGATAATGAAGATAACACTTCATCTATTTTATTTTTGTTTTCATGAAAGAATGTGGCGTGGTTACCTTTCCCCAAACCAACATCAATCGCATTGTATTTCTTGTCTGCAGGTTTTCCTTCGTGTGGCAACACCTATTCCTTCATTTCCCAACACAATAATAGACCCGCTGGTCTCGAAACTTCTAACGATGGATACCTCATTAAAGACTATGTTTATCCTGAAGGCAAAGTTAATACGCATTTTCTTAAGTGAAGCGTGATTCTGTTTGATGTATGTGAAGTTCAGAAAGA
Source organism: Gryllus bimaculatus (assembly GCA_017312745.1). Classification (NCBI taxonomy): domain Eukaryota; kingdom Metazoa; phylum Arthropoda; class Insecta; order Orthoptera; family Gryllidae; genus Gryllus; species Gryllus bimaculatus. The sequence continues at coordinate 6,549,161 of BOPP01000003.1, read as the reverse complement.
ACTCATGAGTGTAATTCATAAAAGTATTGAATTTAAAAAAATGCTCTTTGTATATCAAAAGTATGTTTTTAAATCGCGCTTATCTTATTTAAATAATAATAAATTCGTGACCATGCCACAAGACTATGCGAGTATTGAGGAAGTTGCATTCAACTGAAGGACGGTAAATGTGCATTCAATTGCGAAAGAAACTGACTGCAACAGACCGGAAGACGTTTTCCTACGACAGTGCATTTGCTTTATAAGTTTGCTGACGCTTTTGCACATTTCTTAATAGAACACGATCTTCAATAAAATTTTATTACTCAACATTTCTAATGGAAACAAAAGAAAATTGTTTACATTAAATTAATTTGTGATTCGTATTCATCAAATATATTTCAAGCAATGTATTAGCATAGTTCGTTCAATTCTTCGATCATCAAAATCCGTTGATTGGTGCATACGTTATGAGGACGGGAATTAACTCACAAAGTCAATAGTTAACCCCCCCCCATCCCTTTGTTGACAGACAGTGGCGCACTACTTAATTCCGTTGTAATGTCGTTATTATTGTTACCATAGTTGTATCAACATAACGCAACCAGAGTTGATGACAAGCCAGAACTTCAGGTGGAGCCATGCACGCTTAACAGGTGGAGTCACGTCGCCAACCATTCCGTCGCCAATGTGGAATATTTCCAATCAAATAATACTGGTATGCTTTTCGAATCTGATTTTAAGAAACAAAACCGCTGCCTTTGATACGACAATCGAATCGAAACAAATACAGGAATTGGATGCATAGTCGTATCTCATCTTGTCTCCCTGAGTTTCTTATATGAATGTTTCTGATAAGCAACAAGGGATTAAAACGAACGGCACACAACATGATAACACAAGAATAACGACCTCTACAACCCTTGGCTAACGCCTTGATTTACAAACTTCGACAGCGTCCATTTTAGTCAGCGTTGTTAAATAGTCTCGGCACTGAAACGAGCCGGAAACGAAGCACTGAAACGAAGGTAGAAGAAGAAAAAAAAATCAGCATTTACCCCCGACCGCTGCGTGCCTCTGCGAGGGCGAACTTCCACACGACGCGACGTGGCGCCGCCAAAGAGAGCGCAATGCGCATGCGCCGCGGAACGAAAGGCTGCGGTCGCCGCGCACCCGGGCTGCCCATTCAGCGGCAGGGGCTGCACAGATTATTTCTATTGCTTTAATAAGGAACCTTCAATAAAGAAATATTAAATAAATAAATAACCTTAAATACAGAAATATCCTCATATAAATGACCTTAAATTAATATCCTTAAGGAAATAAAAGAAAGCTTTAAACATATTTAATAACGGTTAATAAATAATTTAAAAATATTTATTTATAATACTTCTTCATCTTTTTGTTCTGAAAAAAACTATGAACGATTGCTGGTTATAAATAACTTTAAATGAATAAATATCCTTAAGGAAATAAAAAAAACTTTAAATATATTTAATAACATTTAATAAATAAATTTAAAAATATTTATTTGTAATAGCTCGACATCTGTTTGTTCTGGAAATAACTATGACTGATTGATGGTTATTCCGGGCACATCTGGTGCGAGGGTCAGTATTATTGTTTATTTGCAAATCCCAAAATACACGAGTCAGACTAGCGCATGCTAAGCTGGGTGAGGGTCAAAGGCACCTGAGCGTCGCCCCTATTCTCCTTCCCCCATCTTGACATCGCTTTTAAGTTAATATACATATCTTAGGGAGGGAACTAATACGAGGGGTTTACTTCTTTATTCATTTTTTTTCTGATGGACAGCGGAATCACGCCCTTATATTTCCTAAATGAACATTTTATTTTGCTTTGCGAATACGAATAAATTTTAATATCAAGTTCGTAAGAAAAGTGCTTAAATTAATAAATCTGAAATGAATAAACTAACCTACTATGTACAAAGTCAATATAAAGTGAGAACAAGATATTATTAGGCACTTCTAACCGAAAGGCACATTTACATTTAAATAGCAAAGTCATTCAAGCATTCGTGCCATTAGTCCCGTAAATGTAGTGCATGATTTTGTTGTATTTTATCGCACGAGGTGGCGGTGGCAGTACTGAGGCAACTGGATGGTGAAATCTGGCGCCGACCTATACAGAGGGACCTGGGGGCTTGGCTTAGGATTGGCTAGAGGGATTTTCCGCAACCAGAGATCTCCCACCATCAGGGCACTCCTCCAGCGAGGACAAGCTCTTAGGTCCCCGACTGCTCTCCCGATATGTGTGATAGTGTGGGGCATGTAAGTGTTAAATGTGTGAAAGAGGTGAGGATAGAACAAGGTAGACGAAAGAAATATCGCGCGGTCGGTAGCCCGTTTGTTAGGGTACTGCTTCGACATTCGTCTCGTGTTGATCGGAGAAACCACGGATATCTACCGATCAGAGCAGCCAGCCGCTAGAATTCCCCTCCAGACAGCGACAGAATTCGACCTGAGTGACAAGCTAGAGGCGAAAATTTTGTCACTGTTGGGACTGGAATCATAGTACTTCTCGGTCATAGACACTGTCGAAATAATTATATCAGTAATTACATCAGTATTGTATATTTCAGATTTTTCTATTAATGAATGTGCAGTAAATTATAGACGTTTCGATCGTTATTGGGATTCTTTTCAGGTCAAATATAAAGGATGTGTGATGTAAACATTTTGAAGACATATTCAAGTCAGTTACAACATACAAGATGAAAGATCCTAATGAATCCCATTCTGTATTTCTTGTGTGTAATAAGTAGTCGTAGATAATTCCTTATTTTAAAAGAAATATTCATTGTCTAAATATAATTATACACATAAAATTTTAAAAAAAATTCATTTTTAGGAGGGTGAAGATTCATTTATCGTCTAAAAGTAGAACAAATGATCATCTCAGCTTTTACTTCCAGATCCAAGGACAGAGTGAAATGGAATTGGGGGTTACAAACCAATAATGACAACGCGTCAACCGAATTCTCAAAAATAAATAGTTGCCTTCAACTATGGTTTACTTAATTGAGTGGCCCAGTTGTTTTCTGCAAAAGGGTATAGTTTCCTTGTGGATGGAGACATTCAAAATTTCGAGGCTGGCTAGTACCAGTCCATGCTTAGAATTACTTGCGTTGACCCAGAGGTGAACGATTCCGATATTACAAAACTTTTTAGCCGTTTATCTGAATTCGATGTCTCTTCTCATAGAGAAATACCTCTTTTTGAAAATTTTTATATCAACTCGAATTAGTAGCCGAAACGTGTTGAAGTCGAAACTAGCAATTTTGGATTTCGTGGGTTGAGCTTCCTTAGAACGTAATAGTCACGTACGTGTACGTTCGAAGGAAATCGCACGTGTCATTGCGCAGGTACTTTCCAAGTTATCGAAAATTTAAATTGCTTTAGTGTAATGCGCTCAGAACTCAGCCCACAGGAAATTTTCTTAACATTGCCAATAAGGTGTATAATCATACCTATAACTTTTACGATGTAGGCGGTGGTTCAAAAAATGATGTCTTATAGGGAAACAAGAATCGGCCATTAGGTAAGCGGTGTATTGTCAAAGCCCACTTTCTCCGTTTGAGTACTTCTCTGATTACGTAAATGAAAATGTGTGTTAGTTATTTAGATATCTCTAGAGAGACACATTTTTTGAGGAAGTAGATAGTACGAAATTGATTCTGTGTATCAAATACATGGCTCAAGTTAGAACAGGTTAGATACCATTATGCCGGGTGAAATTTTTAAAAAAGAGTATTCAATGGAATCCATGTTAAGATACCACCAAAGTTTAGGAGAAAAGATCATAAAAATTGTAAGTGCTTCTAATAGGTTTTTGCAATGCTAGATGATTATAAAGAATTTGAAACGTTTAGAAATGATGACTGAAAAATGCATATTGATAAATTCAAGACGAATATTTTTAACTCTAAAAATAGAATTCTCTGTGCAGCTAGAAATCTACATTACAAAAGACCATTAAAAATAAACTAATTACAAATACACATGTAAATATAAAAATGGAATATATATAATTAATAGACATAGTTTCTTTTAATTAATTAAAGACAATTATTAATGGAAAATAGATTGCCTTTACATTTACTTTTCCCATGTACTGACAAATATTTTGGAGTTTGTAGAACAAAGAAGAGCTTGATTACTAATTCTCTCAACAGTACTGTTACCAATTCACTGGGCAAAAAATCATTTCTGAAAACTGTGTGTTCCTGGAAATTCCATGATTCTTCTTCTGTGGATTAGGGAAAACCCAGAAACACGTAAAGACCTGTAGCCCTGTGAAGTCCGACGATGGTCCGTTAGAAAGGGTGCAAAGCCTTTAGCGGGGAAAAGTGGGTTTATTATTTAGCATTCTTACAAAGTCTTCTTGGGATTTAGAAGATTCCATTATCATTATGACATATTGTTTATCAGTTTGGACATTTTATAAGGTCATATTGTCTGTAAGTCCTAAAGAAACGATACAATTTTACTCACCTACGTTTTACGTTTTATTATATCTCCTTCAGAACATGCACAGGAAAGCGGGGATAAAATTTCAAATCGTTATAATAAATAAATAAAAAATCGCCCTACAACCTATGAAGACCTAACTAATTCTAATTACTGTCCTGACCGAAATTATTTCATCATTATATATCTTAATGTTGTAATGATGAATAAGTTTGAGAGAAACTAAATTGGTCGCTTTGATCAGGGTGAGGAATGTTCTCTTAAAGGGGATGCAAACACGTGAACATATGTCATCGTGGGTAGCAGTTTAAAGCAAAATATCTTGTAATTCATTGTATTACCACTTCCCCACACACATTTAATAATGTTTAATACTTTTAAATTTCCAAACCAATTTCCAAATTTCCATCCTTACATTTTTGGGACGAAATTTTATTTATATTCACGTTAGTTACTCAGTTAAGAAAAATATAATCGGCCATTTTTCTTCATTAAAATGTTTATTGCTTGTGTATTACTAAACGTGAAACATTAAAATAATTCGTACAAATTAATTTCGATTTCAACAAAGGAGAAATAGAAGTTGTTTGGTACAGATTTTTTTCTTGTTTCGCAGTGTTATTTTTAATTGCATAAAGCACACGTTACTCCACTGTAAGTCCTTAAAAGAAGACGTGTAATACGTCAAAGACTAAAACCATTAGGCAATTCAATGTCTTATTTTTGCATAATTAATTAATATGTTTCATACATTAATGGTGGATACTGTTATATTGTTTTTAAAGAAGTTATATGCGTTTTTTATTCGGCATTACCGTTTAGCATCGATGTATTATTTGACGATATTTTCTCTCATTCACTTTGAGACGATCATTTTCTCTCATGTTTAGGTCATTTTTTTTATTAATCGCGATGTTAGAAATATCCATTGACGAACAGGATTCATGACATTTCCAAAACATTTAATTTGAAGCTGAAATTTATTCACGTTTCACAAAGGCCCGATTTGACAGCTAGGTCTATACAAATAATATTTATAATTGGATATTTTTACTGGAATCCTTTCAGGAATATTAATATTATTTAAAATACTTAAAAATATTTTTAAAATTATGCGTCGTATTAAATAGCTTTTAAGTGTTATTGTTGTCAAATACTATCAGAGTTGTTTAAAAGGGTTTTAAATAATTTCATTAACCCGATGATTGAACGAATGTGATTGAATCGCAAAAACAGTTTTGCAATATACGTTTCTTGGTGGTAACATTTAGTCCTGTTTCGTAAACATTGGGTCAATTTATTTCTCTTTGAGAAGCATGTTCTACTGTGAGACCTTTCTTCTCAAAAATGATTTTTTAGCACACATTTGTTGTAAGACATCGTGTTACACAATAGAATTTTTCAAATTTACGAAGAAAAGATCGATTTCCCTACGTATTTGATGACATTACACATAAAGACCTGGAATACATGTTGTTCAGAAAAATAACATTATATTATTTTTCATTCATCACTACTGTCTCACGTTGCGAGAAGCTGTTAAATGTTAAAAAAAAGAAATTTTAAATGTTTAAAACATCGTCTCAAGTATGTGTCGTTGAGGGTGCCATAAAAAAACTTGAACTAGAAGTCGTTGGAAGGAAAAAATATTCTCGTTACGCAAACAAGGTATCTATTTAATTCGCTTTGATACGCGCGCTCTGTCGCAGCGTGCGGCTGCCGGGGCGAGGCGGGCGAGCGTGCGGGGCTGGCTGCGGTCGGTCGTGCTCCGTGCGCTCGTTGCGCCGCCGCCGGCAAGCCGGTCTCGGGGCGCGGCGCGGGTGTCGAGGTCGGCGCTGCGGCGGCCGCAACGCTTCTTTTCTCGCTCTTCCACCGCCCCGCTCCGCGCCCGCCCCGCATCTTGGATATATCCCCATCCGCGCCCGCCGGCTGAGGAAACCCACACTCTGCGGCGGCGTCTCGCTCGCCTCCCACCCGCCGCCGCCCCGGTGATTAATCCGCCGCCTTCAGTACACCAACATGATCGCATGCCGATCCCACCATTATCTCGCCGCTGCCGTTTTGTCGACTAACAAACAAGTTGAAACCAATATCCCCTCGCGCTACGTTCCATACCCAGATGCCCTCGCTCGCTGAGTCGTCGCGCCTGCGATAGGCAGGCGTGACTGTGATAGGAATCGGGTTGCCGGGCACGCGCGCAGCCGCCGGCCAACTCGGGCGGCGGCCGCGCGCGTGCAAGACCACGGCGCTCCGCTCCCGCGCAATGGTTGCGTGGCGGCCCACTCATCGGCGCGCGCGCCGCCGCCTCCGTCGCCAGCTGCGGCCCGCGGGGTCGCCGCCTCTGCGCGCCGCGCGCGCAGTGTTTCCTGTGTTGTGCGATGTCTGTGTGTGAGAAGGCCTTACGGTAAGCTGTGATGTTGATTATTAGAAGGGCAGTGACACTGGCCCGGGCGATACGTCGATGATAACAGGTCATGTGCCTAGTGGGGAAGAGACATTTCTGCAGCGCGGCGATCGCGAGCAGGGCGTGCACCAGACGGAAGGGGTCTGCGTCGCGTGCTGCGTGTGTGCGAGAATCGTCCGAGGGGCCCTCGCGGCGTGGACTGCTGTATCTTACGCGTTGCGGGCCGCCCGCCCGGCCGGGAATGCTGGCCGCGCGCCGCCCTAGCCCAGGCCCGCGACGCCCTCGGCTGCTGTGATCGGCCTGGCCGATGCGCTCTGCGGCCGACGGGTCCAGAGCAACTGGGGCGGGCAGCCGCTGCAGCCCCGGTACGCGAGGCGCGCTGCAATGCTGGTAGCGCGCGCGGCGGCCGATCGAGTCGCGTCCGCCGCCGCGGAGCGGGCGCGTTTCTTCCCGGCCGGTCCTCCGCAAGCGGGCAGTGCCGTGTTGGGCCCGCACGGCACGACGATGGCGCTGGGCGCTGGGAGGCCTGAGCGCTCGTGCACCACCACCACCTACCAGCCGCTGGGCCGGCGCGGACGTCGGCTGTGTGGGGTGCGCCAGCGGCGGCGGCGGCCGTGGCGGCGGCGATCGGGCGGCGGCGCGAGCGGCGGCGGCGGCGGAGGCGCGGCACGCCCACCCGCCTGGGCGCGCCGCCGCGCTGCCGCCGCGCCGCCGCGCCGCGCCTGCTGCGGCGCTCGCCGCCGGGGTGGGCGTGCCGCCCCCAGCAACCCACCACTCGGTGCCGCTGGTGGTGCGCCGCCTGGCCCCCGATCATCCCCAGCCCCATGTTCGCGCTGCCCACCCTCAACTTCACCGTGTCGCAAGTGGCGGCCGTGTGCGAGACGCTGGAAGAGAGCGGCGACATCGAGAGACTGGCGCGCTTCCTGTGGTCCTTACCCGTCGCCCACCCCAACATCAGCGAGCTCAACAAGAACGAGGCCGTGCTGCGCGCGCGGGCCATCGTCAGCTTCCACAGCGGCAACTTCCGCGACATGTACAACATCCTCGAGCACCACAAGTTCACCAAGGAGTCGCACGGGAAGCTGCAGGCCATGTGGCTGGAGGCGCACTACCAGGAGGCCGAGAAGCTGCGCGGCCGGCCGCTGGGGCCCGTCGACAAGTACCGGGTGCGCAAGAAGTTCCCGCTGCCGCGCACCATCTGGGACGGCGAGCAGAAGACGCACTGCTTCAAGGAGCGCACGCGGAGCCTGCTGCGCGAGTGGTACCTGCAGGACCCGTACCCGAACCCCACGAAGAAGCGCGAGCTGGCGCAGGCCACGGGGCTCACGCCCACGCAGGTCGGCAACTGGTTCAAGAACCGACGGCAGAGGGACCGCGCCGCCGCCGCAAAGAACAGGTAAACACGTGCGCCCCGCTCTTGGCTGCTTGGCGCGCGGAGAAACGCACGTCGGCCACTGTGCGCCTTCCCACGCACCTGAAATCGGTCTGGAACCGCATGTTATCGGCGACGAGTTGGCCCACGCAAAATACGCTTTGCGCCCAAGATTCGTTTGTAATCGAATGCCGTTGCGTGTTGTTGTTTCGATTAGTTTTTCTTCTCCATCGGTCTCTTTTTTGTCAATGTGCTTCACCGTGGATGTCCTTTATATGCTCAGTAAGAAGCATAAATGTATATTCCGTAAAATATATTTTACATCCAACATCCGTCTTTATTTTACGCTCAAGAACAGTTGTTAATCGCGTGTTTGTTGCGTGTATTTGTTTCTATAGCTCACCGTGAAAACCCAATATACTCTTTGTAAGCAGCGTGAATGTGTATTCCGGGTAATATTATTTAAGATTCGTCTTTAATCGCATGTCCTTGCGTGTAGTTGTTTCTACAAGTATTCTATTCCATCAGTCTCTTTTTTTAATGTGCTCCACCGTGATTGTCCTACATATTCTTCGTATGGAGCGTGAATGTGTATTCTATAAAATAGTGTTTATATCCGAGATCTGCCTACAAAGTCATGTTGTTGCATGTTGTTTATTCTCAAAGTGTTTCTTCTCCGACAAGTCATTTTGCGTTATTGGGTGGAAATGTGCATTCTGTACAACTTATTATTGTCCCGTTAATCGCATGTCGCTGGCTGTACTTCTTTCTTGAAATGTTTTTTACTGTCAGGTTATTTTGCAATGCTTTTCACGGCGAATGTTCCATATACGCGTAAAGTGTGAAGTGTGTAAAATTTTACTGAATGTTGTGCATTCCATAAAATTTATTTTTGCGACCCGTTAAACTTTCAAATATTTCACCTCGCGTTTATGGCTGTGCTTTAGATTACTGCTCGTGTACAGTAAGTGCAGGGGGAAAAAGATCCATATGTGCAGTGCATGTGAAGGAACAGAACGAAAATACGCTGGATATACACTTTTCTATACGCTGGATATACATTTGTCTGTCATTCTACTTCGTATTTTAGGGAATCCATTCCTATAAGTCCTAGTGTAAATTGTTATCTTGTCCTTTACCAGAGTCCAGAGTCTCTGATATTGAATGATAATAGTAAATTAAGTACACAAATTTTATATTAATGATTATTGATTTTGTTTTAAAATACTTAATACTTTGGTGAGAATCCGGGAATTATTTTCCTTAAGTTTGCCATTTGTTAACAATCTAAGTGTTCGTTTAAAAATTATCTTCTACGTGTTTAAATTATAATGTATTAAATTATACCGTCAATGAGACTAAAAGTAAAATGAAGTTTGAATTTACAAAAATAATATTTAATCAGTCGTACAATTTAATTATAATTATATTTCTCGAAATAGAAAGTTAATATCAGCCAATGAAATTTTGCGGTGGATTTCAAGAAAATATATCATGAATTGTTTTAATGACTAATGCAATACGTCTAGTTAAAAATCGACCATGAGTTCTTTAAGCATTCTTGAGCTAAACGTGGTATTATACATGTGCGGTGTAAACGAACAGAGTACATCATGATTTCATCAAATTAACAGATAACCACTCCATCAGGTTGTCGATAGTCTCTTAAGCGTGTGATCAGCACCTCAGGCTCGGATTAATCTCGTTTGATAGGTATAAAATGTGAGTAAAAAAAGCTCGCGTTTACATCATTTCACGTTGTGTTTCTTAGATGCGCACAGTCCATTCAAAAGTGATGTCCTGTCGCCCCTTCCGGAAGGGGAAGTGTAGAATTGCTCGCCGTTCATTTCAATGTGTCCATCGCGTTTCGTCGTCGGTTCGTGGCACTCGCCTCCACGTTGTACGTTGTCTTCAAAATTAATTTGTGTTTATATCAGTCTTTCCCTGTTTTACTCGGATTTTGTCGATGAGTGTCCGTTAAAGGCAATATTCTTTTAACTTCACCGCGCAAGGAGAAGTGTTACATAGTCGATTTTCATTAGTATCTGACATGCGGGTTTCGGATCCTGAGGCGGCACGATCCATGTTATAAAAATTGTCCGAAATCGTTATTTGTGGTGCAAGTGACATTTCATTTTGGAAGTAGGAAAGTTTGCGACATGAAGCCGGTGGGACGAATGGAGCAATCCTACGAGGAAAATAAAATCACGTTTACCACGAGTGTCATGCACTATTTTTTAGGCAGACTTACTGACTTTAGTGCTACTTTAATTCAAATTCACAAATCACTTAAGGATGCATTAAGATCAGTAGAATCTGATGCGGTCTGATGACAGTATTCTTTGTCTGTTGCGGTCACAGAATTTTTTGGACACTTCCGCATCGTCTTACTTTTAGCACTAGTGCTGAAAGTTGAAATTTTATCTCGCTATGTCTGGCCTGAAAGAACCTCTTCAGTAGTGGCTGTCCAAAACATTAGTTTGCTTTTATATTAGATCTTCTCTTCTCTTCTTGAACTCTGACGATGTGCACCCAACCTAGAAATATTTTTATTACTCTCATTATTATTATTATTATTATTATTATTATTATTATTATTATTAATTACCTTTTCGCGTCAGGAAAATCGTGAAGGGCGTCATCCACGCTCATGCTAGGAGTGCAAGCCTGGTTTGAGTCAGTTGAAAATCTGCGGAGCCGCAGTGTTCCCAAAAGTTGTTGCGCGGAAAAACCGCACGACAGCACAGACTGATGTAACAATTAAACAGATCTAAAATAGTGTTGTCATCATTTGCAACAACCACTTTTCGTACTGAGTAATTACATCGTAATTTCGTATTTTCAGATTTTTCTATTAATGAATGTTCAAAGTAGAATTTGATAGATACGTTTCGAAATACGATTATTGGGGAATTCTTTAATGCAGGTCAATATGAAGGGATTGTGGATGTAAACATTTGAAGACATATGTCAATGTCAGTTAGCAACATACAAGATGAAAGATCGCTAATGAATCCCATTGCTGTATATTTCTGTGTGTAATAAGTAGTCGTAGATAATCACTTTATTATTAAAAGAATATTTCATTGTCTAATAATATAGATAATATAGATTCATATACACATATAAATTTTTAAAGACAAAATCATTTTAGGAGGGGTGAAGAATTCATTTATCGTCTAAAAGTAGAACAAATGATGCAACTCAGCATTTTACTTCAGATCCAAGGACAGAGTGGAAATGGAATTTGGGGGTTACAAACCATAATGACACGTGGGTCGGGGGTGCTCAGCTTCGCTTGAACGGCGGAGCACACGAATTCTCAAAAATAAATTAGGGTGCACATTCAAGCTAGTGGTTTACTACAATTGAGTGGCCCAGCTTGTTTTTTCTGGCAAAAGGGTATACGTTTCACTGTGGACTGGAGACAGAAAAATTTTCACGCTGGGCTAGTACTCGAGAGTCCCCATGTCTTACGCACAATTCACTTGCGTGTGACCCGGAAGGTGAACGAATTCCGATATTACAAAACTTTTTAGCCGTTTCCCTGCGTGAATTCGATGTCTCTTCTCCATAGAGAAAATTTTCATATCAAACTCGAATTAGTGGCCGAAACGTGTTTTGAAGTCGAAACTAGCAATTTTGGGATTCGTGGGTTGAGCTGTCCTTTGAACGTAAATAGTCACGTACGTGTACGTTCGAAGGAAATCGCACGTGTCCCATTGCGCAGGTACTTTCCAAGTTACGGAAATTTAAATTGCTTTAGTTGTAATGCGCTCAGAACTCAGCCCACAGGAAATTTTTCTGACACTGCAATAAGGGCTATAATTCATGACTTACATTTTACGATGTAGGCGGTGGTTCTAAAAATGATGTCTTATAGGGAACAAGACAATCGGCCATTAGGTAAGGCGGATGTATTGTCAAATCCCTTTCTGCCCTTTAAGTACTTCTCGGTGATTAGCATAAGATGCAATTTGTGTCTCACGCCTCCTCTTTGATATCTCTAGAAAGACCACATTTTTGAGAAGTAGATAGTGACGAAATGAATTCTGTGTATCAAATACAGGCTCACGTGTAAGAACAGGATAAGATAACATTAGAATGCGGTGAGAATGTTGTAAAATAAAGTAAGTTCAATTTGGAGATCAGTAAGAAACCCAACCGAAAGTTTAGGAGAACAAGATCACTAAAAATTGTTCGTTGCTTCTAATAGGCTCTTTTTGCAATGCAAAGCTGGTTATGAAAGAATTTGAAAACCGTTTAGATAATTATGATGAAAACTGCATATTGGTAAATTCAAGACGAATATTTTTAACACTAAAAATAGAATTCTCTGTGCAGCTAGAAATCTACATGACACCCAAAGGACCACTTAAAATAAACTAATTACAAATATATATAAATATAAAAATCGGAAATATCAGATGATTAATAAGAAATAGTTTCTTTTAATTAATTAAAGAGCTATCATTATCTAATGGAAAATGATTGCCTTTACATTTACTTCTTCCCCCATGTACTGAAAATATTTTGGCAGTTTGTAGCCAAAGAACGAAGAGAGCTAGAGATTACTAATTCTCTCAAAACAGTAACTGGTTACTCGCAACATTCACTGGGTCAATCAAAATCATTTCTGAAACTGGTGTTCCTGGAATTCCATGATTCTTCTTCTGCGGATTAGGGGAAACCCAGAAACCACGTAAAGACCTGTAGCCCCTGTGAAGTCCGACGATGGTCCGTTAAAAGGGTGGCAAAGCCTTTAGCGGGAAAAGTGGGTTTTATTATTTAGCATTCTTCTAAGGTCTTCTTGGGATTTAGAAGATTCCATTATCGTTTATGACATATTCTTTTATCAGTTAGGACATTTTATAGGTACATACTTTGTCTGTAACGTCTAGAAAAGACAACTGATACGATTTTAGCTCACCTTACGTTTTACTTTTAATTGGTATCTCCAGAACATTGCCCACAGGAAAGCGGGGATAAAATGTTGGAATCGTTTAAAGAATAAAATAAATAAAAAATATCGCCTTACTAACGTCAGCAAAGACAATATTCTAACAATTATCCTAACTAATTATAATTACCTGTTCCTGACCGGAAATTATGTCATCATTATATATCTTAAATGTTGTAAAGATGAATAAGTTTGAGAGAACTAAATTGGTCGCATTGGATCACGGTAAGGAATGTTCTCTAAAGGGGGAAATGCAAAATTACGTGAACATATGTCATCGTGGATAGCAATTAAAGCAAAATATCTTGTAATTAATGTCTTAACCACTTCCCATACACTTTAATAATTATTAATATTTTTTAAAACTTTCCAAAACATCCTTTCACTAAGCGACGAATTTTTATTCATTTTCACGTTAGTTACTCAGTTAACGACGACATAAAATCGGTCACTTTTATTCATAAAACTTTTAAATGCTTTTGTATTAGGCTAAATCGTGAAACTCATTACAATGATTCGGTACAAAGGGTTAACTTTCGATTTCACAAAGAAGAAATAAAGTTATGTCGGCAAGTGAATTTTTCTTCTTTGTTTCGCCAGCAAAATGTTTATTTATTAACTTGCATAAAGCACCGCGTTACCCACTGTAAAGTAGCCTTGGAGAGAAAGACGTTGTAAGATCTGGATAAACCAACTTAGGGCAAATTCATAATAATTAACTCTTATGTTGTGCGTTTTTATTACGCATTAGCGTTTCGGATCGAGGTTTATTTGACGATACTTGTGTCTCTCACTTCACCATCTTTAGGATACATTATTTTATTAACTCGCGATGTTCAGAAAAATTCTCAGTTGCACTGAAAATTGCTTCAATGACATTTCCAAAACATTTAATTCGATGCTGAAAATTTATTCACAGTTTCACAAAGGCCGCATTTGTCAGCTAGGTCATTTGTTTTTTCTTAGATGCGATATTTAGAATTTAAATTGAATGTTTTTTACGTTGAATACGAATATATTACTCAGATAATATCAATGACATATTAAAAATAATATTTATAATCGGATATTTTTTACTGGAATCACTTCTGAATATTAATATTTTTTAAAATATTTTAAAATACTTTGAAAATAGTTTTGTAAAATTATGCGTGTCTTTAATAGTTTTTTCTGGCAATACTGTCGTCAAATACAATGAGAGTTGTTTAAAGGAGTTTTAAATACGTTTCATTACAAGGTCGATGTTTGAACGGATATGATTTGAAATCGAGCAAAAAAAGTTTTGCATATTCCGTTCTTGTGGTAAAATTTAGTCCCAATTTTGGTAAACATTGAGTCATTTATTGGATCTCCTTGGAAAAGAAAAGCCGTGGGGGGGGGGGTTAGGGCGTATTGTGAGGCTTCTTCCTCTCGGCAACAAATGAATTTTTTTCGCGCAGAGAACATTTGTTGGCAGACACATGTGTGTTAATAAAATTTTTCAAATTTACGAAAAAAAGAATCGATTTCCTACGTCTTTGATAACATTACATCATAAAGACCTGGAATCACAATGTTGTTCAGAAAAACTAACACATTATATTATTTTTCATTCATCACTACTGTCTCACAGTTTGCGAGAAGCTGTTTAAATGTTAAAAAAAAAAAGAAATTTTAAATGTTTAAAAACATCGTCGGAAGTACTGGTGTCCGATGTTGGAGGACGTGGCCATAAAAAACTTTGAACTAGAAGTCGTTGGAAGGAAAAAATAATTCTCGTTACGCAAACAAGGTATCTATTTTAATTCGCTTTGATCCGCGCGCTCTGTCCGCAAGCGTGCGGCTGGCGGGGCGAGCGGGGCGAGCGTGGGGGCTGGCTGCGGTCGGTCGGTGGCTCGTGCCCGCTGCGGTTTGCCGCGCCAGCGGCAAGCGCGGTCTCGGGGCGCGGCGCGGGTGCGAGGTACAGGCGGCTGCGGCGGCCGCAAGCGCCTTCTTTTCTCGCTCTTCCACCTGCCCCGCCCTCCGCGCCCGCCCCGCATCTTGGCAATATCCCCATCCGCGCCCGCCGCATAAGAAACCCACACTCTGCGGCGGCGTCCCTCAGCTCGCCTCCCACCCCGCCGCCGCCCCGGTGATTAATCCGCCGCCTTCGCTTACATCCAAACATGATCCATGCCGATCCGCACCATAGTCGTCGCACCGCCCTGCCGTTTTGTCGACAACAAACAAGTTGCGAAACCAGATATCCCCTCGCGCTATCGTTACCCGATACCCAGCAGATGCCCTCGCCGCTAGTCAGTCGCGACGCTGCGATAAGGCAGGCTGACGTGATAGGAAAATCGAGCGTGCCGGGGCACGCGCGCAGCCGCCGGCCAATCGGGCGGCGCCGCGCGCGTGCAAACCACGGCGCTCCGCCCTCGCGCCAATGTGTTGCGTGCCGGCCCCACTCACGAGCGCGCGACGCCGCCGCCTCCGTCGCCAGCTGCGCCCGCGGGGTGCCGCCTCTGCCGCGCGCGCGCGCGCAGTGTTCCTGTGTGTGCGCATGTCCTGTGTTGTGAGAAGGCTTACGGTAAAGCTTGTGATGTTGATTATTAGATAGGGCACGTGACCACTGGCCCGGGCCGATACGTCATGATACAGTCATGTAGCCTAATGGGAAGAGACATTTCTGCAGGCGGGATCGCGAAGCAGGGCGTGCAACCAGACGGAGGGGTCGCGTCGCGTGCTGCGTGTGTGCGAGAAGTCGTCCGAGGGGCCCCTTCGCGGCGTGGACTGCGTGTATCACCGTTGCGGCGCGCCCGCCCCGGCCGGATGCTCGGCCGGCGCCGGCCCTAGCCCAGCCACGCGACGCCCTCGGCTGCTAGTGATCGGCCTGGCCGACTAGCGCTCTGCGGCCGACGGGTCCAGAGCTAAATTCTGGGGCGCGGCAGCCGCTGCAGCCGTACGCGAGGTCGCGCTGCAATGCTGGTAGCGCGCGCGGCGCCGATCGAGTCCGCCGTCCGCCGCCGCGGAGCCGTGCGCGTTCTTTTCGGCCCGGCCGTTCCTCCACGCAAGCGGCCATGCCGTGGTGGGCCCGCACGGCAACTGACGATGGCGCTGGGGCTGGGAGGCCTGAGGCCGTGCACCACCACCACCTACCAGCCGCTGGGCCGGCGCGGACGTCGGGCGTGTCGGCTGGGGTGGCCAGCGGGGCGGCGGCCCGTGGCGGCGGCGAGTCGGGCGGCGGCGCGAGCGGCGGCGGCGGCGGAGGGCGCGGCCGCCCACCAGCGCCGGGCGCCGCCGCCGCCGCTGCCTCGCCGCGGCCGCCGCCGCCGCCGCTGCGGCGCTCGCCGCCGCCTGGGTGGGCGTGCCGCCCCCAGCAACCCACCACTCCGGTGCCGCTGGTGGTGCGGCCGCCGCCCCCGATCATCCCCAGCCCATGTTTGCGCTTGCCCACCCTCAATTCACCGTGTCGCAGTGGCGGGGCCGTGTGCGAGACGCTGGAAGAGAGCGCGACATCGGAGAGACTGGCGCGCTTCCTGTGGTCCTTACCCGTCGCCCACCCCAACATCAGCCGAGCTCAACAAGAACGAGGCCGTGCCTGCGCCGCCGCGGGCCATCGTCAGCTTCCACAGCGGCAACTTCGCAGCATGTACAACATCCTCGAGCACCCAAGTTCCCAAGGAGTCGCAAGCGGGAAGCTGCAGGCGCATGTGGCTGGAGGCGCACTACGCAGGAGGCCGAAGAAGCTGCGCCGGGCCGCCCGCTGGGCCGTGCGACCAAGTACCGGGTGCCAAGAAGTTCCGCTGCCGCGCAACCATCTGGGACGGCGAATGCAGAAGACGCATGCTTCAGGGAGCGCACGCGAGCCTGCTGCGCGAGTGTACCTGCAGGACGCCGTAACCCGACCCCACGAACGAAGCGCGAAGCCTGCGCAGGCCAGGGGCTCACGCCCACGCAGGTGCGGCAACTGGTTCAAGAACCGAGGCAGACGGGACCTGCGCCGCGCGCAAAGAACGGTAAACACGTGCGCCCCGCTCTTTGGCTGCTTGGCGGCGCGGAGAAACGCAGTCGGCCACTGTGCGACCTTCCCACGCAACACGAAATCGTCTGGAAACGGCGGCATGTTATGGCGAGACGAGTTGGCCCACGCAAAATACGCTTTTGCGCCAAGATTCGTTTGTAATCCGAATGCCCGTTGCGTGTGTGTTGTTCGATTAGTTTTTCTTCTCCATCGGTCTCTTTTTTGTCAATTCAGTGCTTCACCGTGGCAATCTTCCTTTATATGCTCAGTAGAGCCATAAATGTATATTACGTAAAAATATATTTTACATCCAACATCCGTCTTTACTTTACGCTCAAGAACAGGGTTGTTAATCGCGTGTTTGTTGCGTGTATTTTGTTTTTCTATAGCTCACCGTGAAAACCCAATATACTGCTTTGTAAGCAGCGTGAGGTGTATTCTCGGGTAATATATTTAAGATTCGTCTTTAATCGCCATGTCCTTGGCGTGTAGTTGTTTCTACAAGTATTCTATTCCATCAGTCTCTGTTTTTTAATGTGCTACTCACGCTGGATTGGTCCAAACATATTCTTCGTATGGAGCGTGAATGTGCTATTTCTAAAAATAGTGGTTATTATCCGAGATCTGCATACAAAGTCATGTTCTGGTTGTTGCTATGTTGTTTATTCTCAAGTGTTTCCTTCTCTCGACCAGTCATTTTGCGTTATTGGTGGAAATGCGCATTCTGTACAACTTATTTATTGTCCACCGTTAATCGCATGTCGCTGGCTGTACCTTCTTTCTTTGAAATGTTTTTTTACTGGTCAGGCTTATTTTTGCAATGCTTTTCCGGCGAAATGTTCCATATACGCGTAAATGGAAAGTGTGTAAAATTTTACTGAATGTTGTGCATTCCCATAAAAGTTTATGTTTGCGACGCCGTTAAACTTTAAATATTTCACCTCGCGTTTATGGCTGTGCTTTAAGATTACTGGCTCGTGTCAGTAAGTGCAGGGGAAAAAGATCGCATATGTTGCAGTGCATGTGAAGGAACAAGAAACGAAAATACGCTGGATGTACACTTTTCCTATACGTGATATTACCACTTGTCTGTTATTCTACTTCGTATTTTAGGGCATCCAATTCCTATAACTCCTATGTGAATTGTTATTTGTTCCTTTTTACCAGAGTCCAGAGTCTCTGATATTGGAGATGATATAGTAAAATTAAGTACACAGCTGTAAAATTTTTATATTAATGGATTATTGATTTTGTTTTAAAAATACTTATACTTTGGTGAGAATCCGGGCATTATTTTCTTAAGTTTGCCATTTGTTAACAAATCCTAAGTGTTCGTTTAAAAATTATCTTCTTACCGTGTTAAATTCATAATGTATTAAATTTATAACCGTCAATGAGACATAGAAGTAATAAATGAGTTTGAATTTTAGCAAAAATAATGATTAAATTCAGTTTCGTACAATTAATTAACTTATTATATTCTCGGAAATAGAGAAGTTGATATAGAATTAACAGATTTTTGGCGGGGTGGATTTCAAGAACATATCTCATTAATGTTTTATATATGATAATGCCAAACGTTCTCAGTAAAAATCGACCAATGAGTTTCTTATAAGCATTCTTGAGCTATAACAGTGGTATTATACATGTGGCGGTGATATAACGAACAGAGTATCACTCATGATTTCATCACATTAACAAGATATACCACTCCATCAGGTGTCGATAGTGCTCTTAAGCGTTGTGATCACACAGGCTCGGATTTAATTCTGTTGATAGGTATAAAATGTAGTAAAAAAAAGCTCGCGTTTACATCATTTCACGTTGTGTTTCTTTAGATGCGCACAGTCCTTCAAAGTGATGTGGGTCTCTGTCGCCCGCTTCGCGGGAAGGGGAAGGTGGGGGTGGCTCGCGCGTTCACTTTCAATGTGCTCCATTCGCGTTTCGTCGTCGGTTCGTGCATGCCTCCACTTGTACCGTTGTCTTAAAATTAATTGTGTTTATATGCAGCTTTCCCTGTTTTACATCGGATTTTGTCGATGAGTGGTCCGTTAAAGCAATATTCTTTAACTTCACCGGCGGCAAGGAGAAGTGTTACATAGTCGATTTTTCATTAGTATCTGACATGCGGGTTTCGATCCCTGAGGCGGCACGATCCATGTTATAAAAATTGTCCGAATCGTTATTTGTGGTGGCAAGTGCACATTTCATTTTTGGAAAGTAGGAAGGGCGGTGGGCCGAGTGGTTTCAATCCTACGAGAAAAAAAAAATCACGTTTACCACGAGTGTCAGTGCACCTATTTTTTAGGCAGACTTACTGACTTTGTGCTACTTTAATTCCAATTTCACAATCACTTAAGGATGCATTAAGATCAGTTGGAATTCTGAATGCGGTGGGCCTCACTAGATTGACAGTATTTTTTTGTCTGTTGCTTACAGATTTTCTGAACTTGAGCATCGTTCACTTTTGAATGAAATCTTGCCTTTATTTTACGTGGCGAGAACTCGGGCCATCAGGCCCCGCTCTTCCGTCTGACACGCAAATTTCGCTACGCTCCTTTCACGGGCAATAGGGAGAGAAAGGAGGTCACTTATTGGGCAGAACAAGGCGATTTGAATTTGCTTCAGAGGCGTCATTTTAGGCTTGAGGATCTTTTACATGCAAGTAAATCTTAAGCGAACATGGACAGCCCGCTTTACTTGCCACTCCGAGAAAGGAAGGCGTACGAAGGATTTTTCGCCTTAAAAAATCCACGGCTTTCGGCAATCGGGTTGAACCCGCCAACTTCGGTACAACAGTCGGTACGCTAACCATTACACCGATCGCTGCGCATTTACAACATTAAGCACTCTGTGCTAAAAATTGAACTTTTATCCCGCTATGCCTGCCTGAAAGAACTCTTCAGTAGTGGCTGTTCAAAAACATAGTTTGCTTTATATTGATCTTCTTCCTTCATGAACTCTGACGATGTGCACCCAACCTAAAAATATTTTTATTACTCTCATTATTAATTATTATTATTATTTTTAATTATATTAAATCTGCCTTTCTTCGCGTTAGGAAAATCATGAGGACGTCATCCACGCTCATGCTAGAGTGCAAAGCCTGGTTTGGAGCCAGTTGAAAATCTGCGGAGCCGCAAGTGTCCCCAAAGTTGTTGCGCGAAAAACGCGCACGACAACACAGACTGAAAATGTAACAAATTAAACAGATCTAAAATAGTGTTTGTCATCACTTTGCAACAACCACTTTCGTCAGAGCTGGAGATTCGAGTATCCCACAAATCCTATTCTTTATGTGATTCAGTGGTGGTAGGCGGTAGTCAGAAAAAGATACCAATATATTACCGTCTCACTAATCTATTACTTCTTCTTCGCCCGCTTTCTATCTCTCTAAACACGTTAATAGTAATTTTGGTAAACTCCAATGTGGTAAATTGAAATTTGCTCTAAATCACTGATTGTAATTAACCTCGCCAAAACGCGAAATTCTTGTCAGTTAGTGTGGCTTCTGTGTGTCACGCGCGATGTTCAAACCCAAACGCACCGCGTGTCTCGCGTCTCACCCGACGTTCGGGTGCCTTCGAGCGCGACCGCGCGGGTGGCCGGGGTCTCCCGAAAGCGCGCGCGTGGTGCGCGGGCTCCGCGGCCCGCGAGACGTTCCGCGCCGCCCGCCGCGGAGGCGACCTTCCGGCGGTCCCGGCGGTCCGCCGCCGCCCCGCCATGTTCGCGATCCCGGACGGTGC
>BOPP01000003.1:6476169-6528200 GCA_017312745.1 Gryllus bimaculatus | reverse complement strand
AGTTCTGAAACCACACAAGTCAGCTTTGCGTGGTTTTGACTTCTCAAAGTAGTCACAATCTCTGTATTCGGTGTGTGCATTGATGGAAGTATTCAGTTGTTGTTTTCCTTTAAAATCGTCCCAGTTAGCTAATCTGCTCAGTAGGCAGAGTTAGCTAGTTACAGTAAAGGGAATTCATCTCTTCATGTCTCTATTATTCCGTAGGTGTGGGAATTGGACTAGGCCCAGGCATGGGGGAAACTGTTAGCTAACCGGCAAAGTCGGACAATCGACCTAAATGCCAAGTACATCGTTTGAGGCATATATGGCATAAGTCAAGCAGTTCTGGAGGGGGTTTGGAACAGAACTAATTAAAAAATTGACACGTTTGTGACATTCAGCCGCTTTAGGGTTTTGTTCCAACTGAAAAGTTACTGATATCTGAATACGAAGTACGATCGGATGTGTAAAGCATTTGGGGGAGGGGGCGGTAATGTCACTTCGCATTCCCAAAAGTATTTACAAAATTGTAAATTAAAGATTTTTATTTGTTGGCTTGATTTACAAAAAATGTATTCGTGATATAAATACGTGGGCGAGCAATAGATGGTAATTATAATAAGTAAATCGAGTAAAATGACCAAATCAATGTCGACGTACTGCACCCAATTACTTACTCCTATGGTTAGGATACACTGTTACAACCCCTTTGCAATGCCAGTCTCTTCAGGTGCCAGGTCCCCGACAGGATGTACGGCGAGCAAGTTCAGATGACTACGGCCTAGCCTTCCTGAGTTATTGAAAATGTCACTTGATGTGTTAAATGAAATATGCATTTGAGCACCACGGCTCAATTATAAAGTGAAAATAGGATTTGCGAGATTCGAATCCCTGGCGCTGGCGCAAAGTGTTTGCCGCAGTTTGCTGTACGTTATAATTGTTCACTCCAATAAATCACGCTGAATAAGTTTCTGCGAATGTGACGAACACCCACAGTTCTGTTTCGTTATTAAACATAATGTCTCGAGGTTTAGCAATGGTGCACTTCTCAGATGAAATTACATGCAGCTTTCTGTAAGAGTGCTTACACGAATTCAAAACCAATCTTTTGTTTTATGATGCCGCTTTTAAGATTAAGGAAATAGTGTTATCAATTTTACTTAGATGTACTGCATGTTTAAGAGAAAGCGAATTCTAAATTGAATATTTTGTTCGCTGCGTCGTTTTCCAAAATTCTAGTTATTTCACTTTGTATATCTTCTCAAAATTTGCTAGAATAGTGCCCGAGTAATACTGGCTTGAATTTATTCTTTTTCTTTTTCCCTGTCTAAACACTTCTGACATTTCATGTACTTCGTGGTTTCTTCATCGCAAAGCGATTGAAATATGAATCCTTTGGTAAAGTGTCTGTATCTCTGTGCTATACTCTTTCCGCTTGCTTTTACTCCTGTGAATATTTGTAAAGTAAATGAAGTAGATACTCTATTGTAAACAACACATGTTCTGTCTTCTATGTATGGACGAACGGAACCATTCAAGCTGCACAGAGGACAATGTTACGATGAACGTTTGGCTAATATACAGTAATGATAATAAGTGGTTGTAAGGATCACTCTCAAATTAATTGTTATTAATTGTTTATTTGGGGATATTTGGGTCTCTTCATGTTTGTGACATGTTAAAAATTTTATTTTCACAGGTTATTTGACGATTTTCTTTGAGAAAATTGCCATAATTCTCTTGATTAGGTTTTATTTAAGCAGAGTTTTTCAGAGCAGGTACAATCTGATCTTTTACAATCTCACACGTTTCAAAGTCTTGGAAGAGAAAAATACCTTACATAAATATATTAAGAGACAAGAAATTGTGTTGAGTTAAATGAAATAACGCTTCGCCCGCATTAAGAGTATTATACAAAATGAATGGCTTGTTCTGGATTCGAACGTGAAATTCACGATTGTTCTTCTAATATGTGAACAACACGAGTAGAGTCACGAATCCAAACAAATTATACTGCAGTATCCGAAAAGAATACTTATTTCCCCTCCTTCTCTGTGTCATTTACATCACAGTCTATAAATGACAGTCAATTCTATCTACTCTTTTATGTTTTATTTTTCTTCAATACGCTGTTATAAGGGATATGTCTAGAGATTCGGAAAGTATGTTCATCTTATAGGTTATTTCTTGCGAGTCGTATTACGCCACGGTCCCAGAACTATGCACTGAGCGCGAAGTTCGTAGTATTTTCGTTATATAAAATTATATGTAAAACACAGTTGTAATTATCGTAATTATTACTGTACCTCTAATATTTTACTAGTAATTAATAAAATGACCTTGGGATGTTTAAACAATGCATTAATTTATCCCATATATTATATGAAAGCATTCATGAAAATTAACTATATGCAGTGGGGTTAATTCAAAACACCAGAAACAAACTTGAATGTGAAGATTGTTTCCTTCATTAATTTTATTTCCATTGCTATTGGATTTAAATTACTTTAATACAGTAATATATTATTGTATTTTACTTACATTGCAACAACCATTTTTAATTGGTGTATGTTGTAAAGAATGCAAATTAAATAATGTGTATTTTGAGGTGTATCCTGTTTTTTTCTGAAGGTAAATATATTTATTTAAACTTTACCTATGTGATTTCTATTACTCACTCACTAGCTCATTCTAAACTTACATAGTTTACATTGGGGAGGTGTACCACTATAGGTCATATACTTGCGAATTTGTTTTGTAATATATCGAAAGGATATTTACTTTCCATTCTGGTTCTACAGATTGGATTTTTTGTGAGTATGAATTCGCTGAAAGCTGGGATTTGATGTATGTTATAGTAGACGTTTGTAGCACGGTATGTGGTAAAATAACGATACAATGCTGAATTCCTTATGTATCTGATTATTGGAAATGAAGCACGGGGCGTTTGTTATGGTTCCAAGGAATTGGTTTTGGATTATTTGGAGTTTGGAAACATTTGTACCGGCGGTATTAATCCAGATCAAAGAGGCACAAGTACTTGCGGGTCTTATTGTGGATTTATATAGCTATGGCAGTATTGTATTGAACGCTGTCTGTTTATTATCATAGGTTTTTCCACTCCACGTGATAATACCACGAGCACCTTGGAAATTGTTGATAAATCCCCGACTCGCGAAGCCAGGAAGGGATTTATCTGAGGATTTCCTAAGCAAGGGTGGTATTTAAGATGACTATTCTACGAATGAAATTTTGTCCAAGAGTTCCAAAATACGCCAAATATTGAAAATAACTTAAAGCGATGTTGCAATGAAAGAGGTTATGTTATATGGGGGTTTATACGGATATGTTATACGTGGTTTATTGGACATCGACATTGCTATCGATGTACATCGCCTCCTAAGATAGATGGGTCAGAGTTTATAATTGACCAGTAGGGAGAAGCGATTAGAAAAATCGGAGAGAACAGAGAATAAATTATTGAGGTACACCACCCTGATTGGTGCATTTTGTATGTACAGCACAATACTATTTGTTTGAATTTCCCGAGTGGAATAGTCGGTTTTAATCGGTGAAGTGCAGCCTTGGTTTGCATTGAAGTGTATCCAGTGTCGAAGCACTGCGGCCTGCGGGGCGCGCGTGCGTGCGTGCGTGCGTGCGTGCGTGGGGCTCTGGCTGGTCGCCTGCGGCGTCGAGCACTCTGTATCGTGTTACGCGGCTTTTACAAGCGTTGATAACGGCCGCTTTGCCTTTGCGTGCTGAAACCCGTGAATCTCGGTGCTTTTTTGAAAATTATGGTGTGGAGTTTGGGGGGCCGCTCGTGAACGTATTTAGTAAAATTCGGTGTTCTTGCGAGATGCTCTCTTATAAGCTGGCGTTTAAGTGATGATTATACCGAGGAAGGTGTATTTTTGTACATTTGCGCGACAGCTGCGTTTTGGGGTAACGAGAGTGGCTTTGGAAAACATTGCAAACTTTGTCGCTGGAATCAATTACGCTCTGTTTCTGTTATAACATACACATTACAATGGCTGTTGTTTGTAATGTGATCAGATCCATAATTATGGGATAATTAAGGACACATAGTTGCCCTCTCCCCCAACAAACCTTTTTACTTTTAAAATTTTGTATGAATAATGAAACGTGCAATGCATTTACCATAAAGATAGTTTAAATTCTTTTATATTTCGATTTTGGGGATAGAAAAGCAGACTTCTACTTTAGTTGTAAGATAGAAACAGATGTAATTAATTTACTTATAAAAATTGCTGGAATGCGCGCAGATATTTTCTGCACATTTTTCCTTTTAAATCTCCAACACTCCATGTTAAGTCTTGCTTACATGCATTGCCAATATTTATGCTCACGTTCACTGGCTGTTAAAAGATTCGCGGTCACAAATGTCATAACCAGATACATTAACATTGTGGTGAACTTCAGCAGTCGTTTATTGTGCATATAGCAATTTCTGACCTGTACACAGAAAGACAATAAGATAATGACTTATAAATGATATGTAGAGCTACAGTTTGTAACAGTACCTGCATATCATAATTTAAACAATTTTAAAAATATTATATACAAATGAAATATATTATAGTACTTCAACTGCCCCCATTTTATCGACCCTCACGTAACAAAACTATGTAATGTTCACAATCACATAAGAAAAACGTCTCGTCGTTCAACGAGCAATCGAATCGAAAGCGCACACGCGTCTGTTTTGGCTGTTCGGCCCGAGAGCGGATGACGGCGCGGAGCACGGCCCGGCGTTGGCGACCGAGCACTCTCGGGCCCAGGGCAGCGAGCGGCGCGCTGTTTGCCTAACGGGCGCCGCCGCCGACGCGGCATTTCGCTCTCGTCGCGGCGCCGTCCGGCCGTCCACCCGACCGTCCATCCGACCGCTGTCCACCGCTCCGAGATTCCGTGGCTGGCGGTGGCGGCGTGCGGCGCGGCGACGGCGGAGGCGCGGAGTAGATGCGCGAGGCATTAGGCCTAGCCTCGGCATGACGCTGGTCGCCACGGACAGTGCTCTAGTACACCGCTCTTAATTAAATGTGTATGTGATGTTGATGGCAATTAAGTTCATTAGTTGTCATCTTGGCATTGATTTTCAGGCAAGAATATAGTCACGCGTCGGTACTACGGGCCCGCCTTTAACGGGTGTCGTAAGCAGCGTAGAATATTTGGTGCAGCCCACGCAGTTTGAAAGTCAATAGAAATGTCCAGTTTACTGTTGTATTATATGCCATAATAACCATAACTATTTTTTCACATGAAATTGGGTAGTTGTTTGATTAAAATTATGTGTTTATTCCACTGGCTTTTGTGGAATCTTCGACTCTAGCTACTCATATGTTACCTAATCTTCGCGTCGCTACCTGCGGACAATCGGATTCATCATAGTGAGGTTCCCATTTACTCGAGATATAAGTAGCTGCTGAAAGTAGTCACTTCATTACAACTACGTTTTTACTCTACTCGAACGAGTCCAAATTAAAATTATTGTGACATTCTTGAATGATTAGAATTCAATTTTATTGCACTGACTGGTATGCGTCATCTGAAAGGAGGAAACGTGCAAAATTCTCTCTTCTCCCATGGAAGGCTGCACAGTGCAGCGTCAAAGGACTTGGACAAAAATAGCGAAATTAAGCTCGCTCATACATTGCTTTCAGAAGTGAGTTGAAGCTTTAAAACCTAATTACTAAACTTCCTTTACGAAGAAAGGCATAAATGAAACGATTCTTTCATTATCTCAAGTAGAAATTCTGATGTGTGTGAATAAAGTTGATCAAATACATATTTATTGGAGTGACCTTTGAGCAGCATGTGTATGGAACATTTGAAGATGAAAATTAGAGTGCTTAACTTTCGTCGACCTAATATTCCGTTTTCATAAATTTAATATTAAAAAATATGATAACTTGGTTATAATGTGCACTATTATAATTAATGAAATTACTCATTGCCTACGGAAAAAGTTCATAGTAGAATTGTTTCAAGAGGTTTCTATCCACAATGCAAATTAATATATTTTTTTTTATTCTAAACAATTCGTTGATTTTTGCTTTGGAGGGTAAGGTTCACTTGGATTCAAAAAGAAAGAGTAAGCGTGTCTGTGCTATTTCTACGATGATTCTTTTCGAATATCAGCACTGATTTTGCTTCAAATCGGTCAAAGTGAGAAAAGACAATTTCGGAAATTATTTCCATTCAAAAGCACTTATTTTTAGATGCAGGTAATACAATAAACCTGCATACTATTTATTCAGTAATTATCTTAGGAAGTTAAAAAATGAAATTAAAACTTAAATGAGTAAATATGTATGTTTTCTTCCATTTCATTTCTGCACAAATTCCCAAAAGTAATTTTCTTACGATGTAGCAATACACTATATTTACCGTGAAATTTTATTCTGTCTTTCGATACTCGACGATTGCGTTTTGATAAAGTAAGCTTTCGTTGATTTGCGAAGTGCCTATCTGCTGTCAAGTGTTGAAATTCATTAGTCTATTCGATTTGTAACTGTGAGTTCACATCATGCTTGTAATCTACAAAATTTTCCTATAATAAAATTTTCAGTTCATGTTTTTTATAGCAGTTACTCTGATATAATGATTTACGTAGTACTGAAGTTATCTAGCAAATAGCTCATATTTCCTTACTGTGACAGCTGAATTTCATTTACAAATAGCATTAAATATCTAAAGTACCTTTAGAAGAAACCAGTATAGTCTATCATGTGGCATGGTAGGATGCTTAACAATTATTGTTAATGAAAATTAGGCATACGCAAGGTACTGTTAACTGTAAAAAAGATATTTGTGTTCAATTCCATACAGTATGATTTGCAATCTTTGAATACGCACAAAATTGCACTGCACAGGTATTCATTTGACTCTTCGCCACTTCCAGTTCCAAAATATGAGTAACTAGAACTCCTTTTTATAACGAATAAAAATCTTACACTGTTAAATATTTAAAAAAAATCTTTTAAACAAGTCAGAATAATAAAATATATTGCTTTAAGCTTCTCTTAATATTTGTCTTAAGAATGTGCTTGTAAAAGCGTTCATGTGAATATTATGTTCCTCTCCCATGTTATTACACCCAAGCTACTCGATGATTCTCCTTCCGATATAAGTGACACGCCAGCGCTCTTGCAAGCAAGTTTCTCGTCTGGCTTGAATCCGGTAATAGAGAAATATAACTTAATCACAAACGTGCGTTAGCAGTTAACGGTTAAAATTAACAGCCGCGCGGCACGCTGCGCCGAATTGGGAGGTGTGAAGGAATTGATATTCTTAATATAATTATAGGGATTATGATTAATTGGCGGATGGAACTGCCGCTGATTTACAGCCGTGAAATCGGAAACACAACAGCAATGAGAGCGGATTCGATAATACTCCGATCGTTTATTACGAGGGTAATATAGATGTGTTTGGCTGGACTCCTCCGTGCACGGGATGATGTCCCATGTAATTAGAACGGCCAAGGAATTAAAATTTTATTTCTAGAGTCAGTTGGAATTGAGAAACTTTTTCTTATGCGTTGGGATGCGTTTTCTGAATGAATGCCGCTAAAATGATGGGTTAGTGTTGGTTTTCTAAATGATGGTGATGAAATTTATGGGCCATGTGCTGTCATTGTGTAAGAGATAATTATGTACACGTTTCGTGGAAACATGGAGTAAAATACGATGTGATTTGAATCGCTTTTGAAGTATTCGTTTGTCAAAGAAGAAATGTTTGAAAGTATTCATTATAGGTTGGATTGCTTTAATTATATATACATCAAATTTGTTCGAGAACTTTCTATGTTATCGTACCTTATAGGTACCTAAAAGTTTGTATTTAAATATCTGAGTTATGTAAAACCAGTTCAGTGTCCTTGAAAGAATTGCAGTAGTATCAGACGCGCTTTAAATAGGTTGATATTTATGAAATGTTTCACTTTTCTTATACTACATTGTATTATCGGAACTCAGATAGCATAACAAGTGAAGCGCAAGGCTCGCCTACAAATGCTCTTAAACTGCGTTTTTTGCTATGACTTGTGCTGTTTGATTTGCTGTATTTTCCGCGAAAGAACCAACTAAATATTTACTCCAGGTACAGACTGAATGTAACTAAATATGTTGTAATATCTTTAAAAAAAATCATTAAAAATTTCAACTAACGAAGAAGTATTTTTTAAGCTGTTTTAAATCTAATGGAGGGGATCAAACAACTAATTATTATTTGCACCTTTTTACATTTAATACATTGCAATTTATTAAAATATCTTATTAAAACTTAGTTGATGGCAAATAATATAAGTATTGAAACTAAAAATATATCAGACTTGCTCCAAATTATAATAATATTTTTAAATTCACGAAAAACTTTGATATTTTTTACACACTTTCGCTCATGAGAGCCATGAAAGATGTACTAATGTTGTACTAATTCTATTGGTCATATTTTAATTATTATAATATTCAAATACGTTACTTCATAATTAATTTACGAAATATTTTTAATTCTGAATGTGAATATCACTCCCAACATTTTAAAACTTTGTTCATTTTTGGAAGAAAACGAATAAGGTATTTTTGCTATTGGCGATATCAAGTGCAGTTGCACAATCCAAAATGCATGTGTGTTTGTTTGAAAATCGTTGCGTTCATTGTCAGTGGCGGTGGAGAGAAATTGTCGCCTACTATAGATTGGCAACTCGACGATTCCTGCGACCAGCGCCAGCCGTTATCCGGTGGCGCAAATAGCAACGTCGACGGCGCAAATGAGGTTACCAAGACAACAATTATATGCGTATGTTGATATCATGATGCATACAATTGTATAATTATTCTTGACAGAAAATTTTCATTCCTTGCATTTTTAACATTAAAATATTTCTGAAGCAATATTTCATGCATCCAAAATATGTATTTTTGTAAATCAAGGGAATATTATTGTGTCATGTAATATTCACTGCGTATGTGTTTCGATAATTATTACATTTATAGAATTGTTTGGTATTTTGTAAAACATTGTATGTCGTGTGCATGTCGTATTAATAATTCAGTAAAACTTGTTCAATGCGGAATCTCAAGGGACCTGCTTTTTCCGTGTTAGACAAGATTCGACATTATGCAATGTAATACTGTAGAATGTATGTTTGGCTGGCTTATCAAAGAAGCTCATTTTATTTTTTTGAGTACTGACGTATTTGCAGGAACGAAAGTTACACCACAGTTACAATTATCTAAAATGGAAATTTTCAAGACTAACTGAGGGTTCAAAGTTATTTAGTTAATGTATCTCGCATTTGATAACTGTTAAATGGGATATCACAAATTTGATGATATTTTCATAAGAATGCTCTGCTTCGGAGATGAACAGATATCCACTAACAGTAATAATATTCTTTTTCGTTTATACCACAGTATTGATTCATAAGGGATTTACTGTGGATAAGCGTTTCATCAACAATGTGTGGTATAATTTTTACTAAATTATTTTTTTTTTTCATTTACTGTGATGTGTATCTGATATAACTAGAAGAACTATAATAAATAGAACTTACACTTTATTTACATTACACAACATGAAATCAATCACCCACACAGTTTTGATTTTGGCAGCAAAATGTAGTATGCGAAACAGTTCAGTATTAAATCCGTCGATGTGTGTAAAGCAAGAACAACCTACGTCGTTTTCCGTATCGCTGAGCGCATGCGCCCTAGCTCTCCCTCGAGACCACGCCTCTTTTCGTCAGGAATGCGAGAACGAATCCTCCACGCAGGCATTCCCATCAACACCGGGCAAATCCGTAGGTCAGACGCATGCGTGAAGTTGGAAAAGCAGCGGCCTTGCATAAAAAGTTCGCGTTCAAGGAGAGCCAACTGAAACGGGGAAGGCGTCCATCGCTGGCCCGCACTCGCAGAGCAGAGGGGTCTTGCTTTAAATGCTGCTTAAAGCAATGATATGGTGTGCAGAGGAAGGCGCGGAGAATTATTCAAGAACAGTGAGAGCGTAGGCTTCCGCGGCCGGAGTCAGTAGTCCGGGTGACGCCGCGTCCATGGCGAAGGTGCCGACGTTTCGGTCGCCATTCTGCGACCTTCCTCTTCCTCTGCGACATTACGCCCTGAGGAAGGTCACAGAATGGCGACCGAAACATTCGCCATTCGCCATCGACGCGGCGTCACCCGGACTGCCTAGTAAATATTCAAGATCAGGTCTCTGATGGAGATGAGATTTGCATCTACTACGCGTATGCTACACTTTATTATTAGCATGCATTATTATTACGTATTAGTATTAATAATAATAATAATAATAACAACATAGTGAAGGCTGTTAATACAATTATAGAAAACCCAAAGGTACTCCCGGAATGGCTCATACGAGGCATCATTTATCTCCTACCCAAAACGGGAGACAGTTCTTTGGCGAGAACTACAGATCAATTATATGTTTGCCAGTAATGTTATAGCCACAGTTATAACTGCAACCATAGCTAACAAAAGGTACACTCACTTAGAGAAGAACCTTCGGTTGACGCTTGAAGAGAAATAATGTCGTTTAAGTTCCTACGGCTGTAAGGAAATCTTGCTACTAAACAAAGTCATCTTGAATGATGACAGGAAACGAAAACGTAATTAGATTGAATTCACTTGGAGAAGGCCTTTGACACTACACGATTGGATTTTGAAGATCATGGAGATCTATTGATTTCATCATAGACTTATTGAGTTTTGCAAGGCGAGTATGAAGTCGTACCAGGTTACTAATACAAAGCGGATAGGAAGGAGTTAGAAACAGGAAGTATTCAGATTAACAGGAGAATTTTCCAAGTATAATCGCTGTCCCATCTTCTATTTTGCATTATTTTTATTTCACCATCGAGACAGTTGTCGCACACTGACTTTGGTTATAAGCGTCGTGGTGATATAAGACCAGTTGCTTTACATGAATGATCTTAAAAGGATTGCTAAGAATAAAGTGATTCTCTCCCATTTGCTTCAATTTTATAATGTTAGAATGAAAGTAATATATTTATTATAAATAGTGACGGCATTTCTTGTTATGTGATTACCTGTGAAATTCTTACGAATGACATACGTACTCACGCCAGGAGCATTGCTTTCCCGTGGCCACTGGGCGTTATGTTCTCGTATCTGCGGGTTCGCTCGTATAGAGTGTAATTTTTGTCGCTCACTTCCCTTCGCGTCTGCCGACGGCGTGTGGAAACGCCGCTTTCGCCACTCGAAGCCGCTTTTAGCAGCAATCGTAATTGTGCACTGCGGGTGTTATCTCCCCGGCCGCGTCGACGCCGCGGCACACCGGCCGCGCCATAAACACGGGCTGACCCACTCGGTTCTACGGCAGTTGCGCTGCTCTTCGGATTTCTCGAGCAACGTTACGACGATGTCGGAACAGGCCATTAACGTATTTGGGTAGAAACTGAAATAATACATTATAGTACTGAATATTGAAGGATGTTGTGGCAAAGAGAGGAAAAAGACTTAAATCACTTCGAATCTACTTTGCAGGAGAAGGATGTAAAGTTTTACAAATTTTGAAAGATCAGAGATGATTCGATGAATGTTAGGTGGGAAATATGTGACATACAATTTTTACTTTTTTTGACAATAAATAAATAAAAAAGAATACTATTGTGAACACAGTACAGACTTCTTTTTATATATTTATTTGTTGTCAAAACAGTAAAACCTTTGTCGTATATCAGGGAGAAGTTTTTTTCTGCTCCAGAGTTCATAAGCCTCCTTTTGACTATAAATGGCTAAATTATGAATAAAGGCATCAATAAATCATAGCAACATTTGAAAACTATACATTTTCACTCCCGAATTATAGAAAAAGTCTTCCTCTCGATAAATGATAAATAGATTGGATTTTTTAGAACTGCTAACAAAATACCAACGTACACCCCCAGCTTTACTCGTACTTCACCTAGTATCAAAAGAAGTGCTCGAAAAACGTGGGAGTAGTGAAGCTATTTTTATGTCCGGACGCGAAACAAGGAACATCTCATCATTTTCTCAGTAAATCAAAAGAAACTGAGAGACCAACTTGATCGCGAAATGTATTCGTAAATCATATCTTCATTTCTTCCTCTTACCTCCGTTCTCGTACCCCCTCAGAGTGTACGATCACTACTCTGCATTTGTCATACAAAAAAGCTTTGAAGTGAGACGAAGATAGGTTTGATCATCATTCTGCTCATTAGATTCTGAGAGTAATTCTCTCCTTCATTTAGATATCGAACAAAACTGTTTCCCTATCTGATATTGTGGTGGCGACATTTGGACTTAACCTCTTCAGATTCCACCACTCAGCCATGGTTGGGAATGTCCCCATCGTTGTAAACAGCCCTATCGTTGTTAGCGTCTTCAGAAACTAAGAGGATAGATACGCTCTATACCTTTTTAGTCTTTTCCTCCCGATTCTCAGTAATGATAAAAATAGATTACAAAGAGTTTTTATTTAGTTCCTATGCCTATGATTAGTTCCGATTCTATGACTAGTAAAAAACTAATTTCCTTCATATATATTTTTGTGCGTTTCACATTAATTATAATTCGTGTATCATTATAATAAAAGTAAATTACTGACTTTGAGAGACAGTCGTGTCGAAAAAAAAATTCTCTTTTAAATTGAACATACAATATTAATTATTTCAATTATGTTCACCATGTTTAGATTACTTGTTCAAAATTTATTCAAGGCGTGAAATCGACAGAAATATAACATTTTTTTTGTGTTTTAAATTAATAGATTCCACAAATATATGAACCTATTCAGTCATTAATTATTCATATAAGAACATGCAAAAAAACGTCAAATTTGCTATTGTAATAGACTGATAAACTAATGTTCACAAATAGTGTACTGTAATATTTAATTAATACTTAATTAATTATTTTTGCCTTCACCTACATACTTGATAATTATTTCCCCTCACAACTTTTCGTTATTCGATCCCCACATATGTGAGAATTCCACCACTCGCCTGAAAACCGAGGGGTCCTGCAATCGGGCTCTTCGCGAAGCTCACAATCTGCGCCGGAGTCCCGGGTTCGAGCGTGAGCCCTTCCCCTCCGCGAGCGCCACCGCCGACATCCGCGGCCTCGCCTCGCGTGCGGCCCTTTGGCGCGGGCGCGTATCGGGGAGCCTAAGCCTATTAGCGCCACCCCCGCCCCGCCCCCGCACCGCCCCCGCCCACCGCGCGCGCCTTAATTGGTTAATGCACTTTGCATTACGCACTCGCGGTGCGGCACGTGTGTGCTCCCGTGGTGTGCGGGGTGTCGCACGGCCAGCGCCCGCCCCCCCCCCCAACGTCGCCCCCGCCGAGCGTCACTCCGCCCCAGTCCCGCGCGCTCGCCCCGCCCGGGGCGACTGATTGTGGACGGTGCTATCGGCGACCGCCCATGGTGCGGAATCTCGCGCGGAGGCTGATTTGAGAGGCGTGAGGGGAAGATGTTGGTAGCCCACGTTTTGTATATCATAATAATAATAATAATAATAATAATAATAATAATAATAATAATAATAATTTTCCTCTCTCATTACGTTCCCCATTTACTTCCTCTTGTTTGCGTTCCAGATATTAAATGATACCCAGTTGTAGGCTGTGCGATTTTTTTTATAAAGATGTTACTTGCCATCACTCATTGGAAGGAGGTAGCCTAAATTTGTCCCGAAACAATGAGAATTTATTTCAATTAGAAATTCTAGTTTGTTGTCAAATACTATTCGGGATAATTGTTGGTATTATCAAATTTACGACATCATCATTGTCATGACCCCATAGCAACGGCTAAACGGAATACACACGGATATGGGAAAATTGTTTCTGTTATTGAGTTTACGCCATCATCATAGCCGCGATCGCATTATAACGGTAGCTCCGTGTAAACGGAATAAACACGGCGGCGGCGCGTTGCAAACGCACGGCTGGCCATCGCGACCGACTCTTCGCGACCGTTGGCAGCCGGCGGCGGTCCCTGCGGTTGTCGTCTCGGCCCCCGCCGCCGCCGCCACGCCGCCGCCGCGCCGCGTTTTTGTGCGGAGTAACGGGAGCGCACAGAAGACTCCATTACCGTAATGAGAGTCCTGGCCGCGGGGCTCCGGGCGGCGCTGCCGGGTTGTCGCTGGCCGCTGGACCGTCCTCGTGGCCCCACCCCCACCCCCACTCTCCCTTCGCTCGCTTCCGCCTACGAGAAGTCACGGCGTCCTGTACTCCTTCAAGCCCTGCACACGAGCCTGGCGAGCTCCGGTTGTCTGTCGCAGTCGCACAGTTCCTTCAGTGGAGTTCTGGCTGGGAATAATGTGGGAGATTTGCAATAGATTTTCTTTACATTTCAGAAGGAAGAACCGGATCTTTTGAATCAAACACGCTTATATAGCTATATAGCTATATATCTGCGTATGTGTGTGGGGTGGGTGGTGGTTGTACTCTTTTGCAACACACAATCACATTTCCAGTGAAAAACAGTGGAGCTAGTTGTATTTTATGGTATGAATTTATAAAATATATTTTATTCTTGAGAGTCATATATTATTTTAACCATTATTACTATGTGCACGAAAGCTTTTGTCGATTGTAAATATGTCTGATATCTCTTGTCGATATCTCCCGCAAAGTAGGAGTATATTGTAGTAACTGTGGCGATGACATGTTATATCCGGCCCCTGGCAGACTCGCTAGCCCCTTAAATAAGTGTCTCACTAAAGAATACAATTATGTTTGTTTATTGGTTTATTGAAAGAATTGAAATATTACATTAAAAATCAATATTTTTATCAATACGGCCTCACGAATCAAATGGAGTTTCGTTGTACATGACAAGAAAATCAATGATTTCTTTGCGTGGTGAATAAAAAAATTCAGGGAAATTATTTTATTTTATTAGCAATGTATTATTAAAGTATATAGCAATGAATACGGTTTTTCATTTATCGTTGTTAACAATATCATTTAAACAATGAAAGATGTCTTTTCTTTGAAATGCAATATTTTCATATTTTAACTTTCTCGCTATTACATAGTAGCAATGGACTATATATTGTATGACATTCGAAAGTAAAAAAAGTATTTTATTTTATCGTTCAATAAAATACTATTAGCTCAGTTGTTTTACCCTACAAATGTGTTTTCATGTTAGTAAATAGTATACAGATAAGCTAAGTACTGTGCATAACTTTCTGAAGTGTAAGTAAAGCCTACAAAGTACAATGTAGTTAAACATGAAATTAAAATAACTATTGCTATCTAAATATTAAAATAATTATTTTACATTAGCGCTTAAGTTTCAGGTATTGCATTCTTGGTAAATTTCTAAAGTTGCTGACCTCATTTGATTCTATTGGTTCCCTTTATAAATCTACTTCTGAGAAAGTAGTACAGCCAAAATCACGTACCACAATTATCTTGAAATTTCGAAATTCCGATTCATTCAGACCAATTCAGTCATGTCTCTTGAATGTTCCGGCTCTTTTTAGCTACCACCAAATACCTTACAGTACAGAGTAACTTTACAGGTTTTTATTAATTTAAGTGATGTCTCTGTTATTTACGTTTTTCACAGTCTTGTGTCGTTTAGTGTACGTCATTGAGTAACGGGCATTGTTTCATTTTTTCGAGCAGAATGCCTTTTACTTTTTCTGCAGAACGCAATCATAATTATGATTTTACGTCAAAACACTTGTAATTCAATTATTACAAACGTATTACACAACAAAAATTCTGCAGAAAATCATACCACCGTGTTTCGCATGTTCACCCAACGAAAATATTGGGTCGGGACCATACGATACTATTCATCTGAAAATTCGTATATGTGAATTCGAACACATCAGTACTTCGCGTATTATTGAAGATATCCAGCAACGCAGAAACGTATCACGCTTCAGTAATTATCTCAAAATTCGGAAGCCGAGTCAAAATTCCCGTCCGCGCAATGGCCCGACGCACTCGACCGCAAACGCAACCGCGAGCCCGGCGCTCGGCTGTGTTTAGTGCTCGCGCGTTATAGAAACGGCGCGTAGGTGTTTCATGGGATACCTTAATAATCCACATGGACAGCAATCATGGCTTTAAGTCTGTACGATTTCCTGTGATTAAAATGCAAAATTTAAAACCACCGGTACCCGAATTAGTGCCACTGATCCGCTGACGCGTTGATGGTCAAATTACTAATTTTCTCTAATTACGAGCGCGTTTTGTTTCGCGAGTTATTAGCGCGCGCGCCGGGCCGACAATTGTGTCGCTCCGCGGGCGCAGCGGCGGGCGGTGGCTGCCGCGGGGCCGGAGCCGGTGGGAGGCGGGTGGAGCGGCGGAAACTCGCGGCGCAAACCGACGTTAACATTCTTAAACGCGCTAGCGCGAACTAGCGACAGCGCACCGCGCACCTCATAATGCGCACGGACCACAAGTGCTCCAAAGGGCGCCACGAAACGTTGCTTCGCCGTCTTTTTTGTGATAATTCCCAGATAGGTTTGGAACTGATCAGTGGATTGTAAAAACGTTCACATACCGCAAGTATTTGGATAAATACAAAAAATAATAAGCGACATAAATAATATAAATGAATGTAGAATTGGTGTGTCCAATATATTGGTTAATTTTTTCTATGGTTTTTTGTATACTTTTGACGTTTATTTTCATCAAAATATGTGTAATGTTTCTTCTAGAATTATTATCCTTTAACGTAGAATAATTTACAAAAGTTTTTATTTCCTCTTGCAGTAAGGGTGTCGATGAAGTGTACGAAGATTTACGAACAATTTTATTTTCTATCTAATAAATTTATCATTTCATTGCTCCATCAAACAACTAGTATAATGACCACACTTGAAAACCGTACTATTTTATTGAAATATCCTACACAAACGATATAATTGTAACAAGTATTTCGTTCGAAGTAATTTCAATAGACATATGAATTTTAATAAAAATAATTATGGTTTAGTATTCTGTACTAGAAACTTTTCAGCGATCTCGACAAGATGGATGAATATCGAAATAAGTTGACAAATCACGTATCAAGAATGCCGAAATATGTTACGAATTTCACACCGTGTGGGAAGTGGCCACTCAGTCAAAACTTAGTATTTACAAGAGGAGCTGAGATGTATTTGAAGAAGAAGAAATTTTATGTTGAATTGGGGAGGGGTTCCAGCGGCGAGGCACCATCCGCCCCTGCCCCGGGCATCAGCCGCTAGCAAGGCCTGCAAATTCGGGCCAGTGTGCTCCACTGTGAGCAGCGGGGTGGGGGGAGGGGGGAGCGCATGCGCTAATTCCGGCGGTGATTGTAAAACGCAGCGCTGCTCGATGCGCAAATGGCCACGGAGACGATTCGCTCACCGGCACCGCAACTGGGTTACGGCTTACTCGGTCCCTCGGCACGGCTCCATACAGGCCGGCTTGATTTGGGATCGACGTCGGATTGGGTCCGGATTAAATTTTATTATAGGCTACTCATTGGTGGTTTGCCAATCTGTCATTCGGTAGATTTAGGATCTCGTAACTTGAAGTTAAGTTTAAGGATTATGTATCTGCCATGTTGTTAGGGTTGTTTAGACTGCAGAGGTTTCGCACGTTGTCTTTCAAAAGATTAATTTTTATTAATAGATTAATTATTTATTGCATTAAAAGTATTAATAGTGTAAAGAGTTTTTAAATTTTTATTAGAAATGTCATTTCATATCTTTATACGTGACGTGTAAAATGTGATGCAGTAGTTTTCGAGATTTGAATTTAAAAAATTATCAAAATATCATCGAACTGACTGTATTTGAGTTGTGAGAGGACGAGAATTAATTAAGGACAGACAAATTTGGAGGTATTAAAATTATAACTTCTCAATTCATAATCATTAAGAACTCTGAATCGATTGATCATTTTTTATTAATTAAAATTCAATCAAAGAATTTAAAAAATAATTAACTTCTAATAAATTTCTACTAGTATTATTAATTTGTATTAATATATACCGTGTTTTGAGATTATAGAATTATATAGATTAGTCTGCCAGTTCGTTTTTTCCTACACCTGATTCTTTGCATTCTCGTTACATCATGCACACTGACATACATACGCACAGTAATAATTCACCACCAGCACACAGTAATGCAAAGCACTGCTTTGCACTACTAGCAATGTATAGGAAAGTACGGCTTCATTTTTTAGGCTATCACATACTGAAACAGCACATTTATCAATGATCAAGAATTAAATACGACTTACATCATTCTTTTCATTCAGACACCACACACACATGTACACACAGAGTAGTAATTAGCAACCAACACACACAGTAGCAATTCGACGCGCACTCGACGCGCCACGCCTTCTTTAAACGCACGCGCGGGGCGTATGTGCGCGGGCATGTGTTGATCCAGCAGTGTGTGTGTGTGTGTGTGTGTGTGTGAGCGGTGGAGTGTCGCATGCGCCGAGAGGGCGGGAGTCGAGTGCGCTCGCCGCCGCTTTCAACGCGAGCAGCCGCCTCCTGCCGACGCGACGCGACGCGGGGCCCAAGAGGTTGGAGAGAAGTGGAGTAAGGGGGGGGGAGTGGGAGGGGGTTGGGGCTGGCGCAGAGAATAGCCCCTCCCGCC
This sequence comes from Gryllus bimaculatus, assembly GCA_017312745.1. NCBI lineage: Eukaryota > Metazoa > Arthropoda > Insecta > Orthoptera > Gryllidae > Gryllus > Gryllus bimaculatus. The sequence goes on along the minus strand of BOPP01000003.1, from coordinate 6,509,591 downwards.
GCGCCGCGCCTTCGCGCAGAGCCACTGCAAAACCTGTGTCGGGGCGGGCGCGCGCGGGGGTCGCGGCGGGAGGTCTTCTCTGAAGAGACGACGACTCCATAAAGTGTAGCACAAACAACAATAATAGCGATGATAATGGGTAATATGAATGATAAGTGTGTCTGTTTATTATAAAAATTATACTTCATGCAAAGGAGCAGAGCGTCGCAACTTGTAGTTGCCAATTCGGGAAACGGGAAACAATCTGTGCCGAGGCGATTTGTAAAATAATGATGATGATGAATAATAATAATAATAATAATAATAATAATAATAAAATAATAATAATAATAATAACTCCTCACACAATTTGCAGAAAGTGTTGTAAGGAATCCATTGTCATGAGAGCTACTTTAAGAGAATGGTTATAACATCGAGTAAATTTTATATATAATAGACACCTCTCGCCTTTTCACGTAAATTTAAAGTATTGTTAATAATAATAATAATGGTTCGGAATTGGGTTTTCGTGATGCCAATTCAAATATTTTCGTTTTTTGAAAATGTTTCCGATATTCCGATACCAACCAGACCCGTAGCCCTCCTACGTAGCACAGAAGATGGCTCAATACACAACTAAAACGTCAACAGAAATAGTATACGCTTATTACTGTTATTAAAAATTATTATTAGAAAAAGCGTTTATTATTATTATTCTACTAATTTACATAAAAGTTGTTAGTAGTGTTTTTCTCAATTTCACAACCCCCACTATGAAATCTAATGGCTAGAAACAAATAAATAAAGAAAGAAAGAAGACATGGAATAAAAATTGATTCATAATAATTAATGAAATGTATATTTAAAAGCATTATTTTTTTAAATCCACTAAAGTAATATTGAAGACAATTTCGCATCAGAAATAATTGAATCTCAGCAACAATTTTATTAACATGATCGAGTAGACATTTTAAAAGATTCTTATATTATAAAAATTATTATTCTGCATTAATTTCATAAAAACATATATGAAGTGACATACGTGCCCAGGGAATAAAGTTATATTCCCCGTTGGCATGCGATCATCTCAGATTAGAGTTCTTCCATCAGCAATTGATCCAATGATCACTTTCATATTTCAGTGCTGCGTAACCTTGCGGACAAGTAGAAATATTTCGCCGAAGGTGAAACCACAACAAATATTAACTGAATTAAATAATTTAAAATGTTTTTGCTTTTATATGCATTATCTAAACTCGATGAGTCAAATTGAATTCAGAGTCAAATGACTTCTTGATATTAGATGTGCATTATTTGTTTTAATATGCGCGAAAAAAATCTTTGATATTTGGTTATTCTTGTCGCTCTTTGATTTACAGAATCTATTTTTATTTTTCCCCTTCTGAGAATTGCCCTTTGAACTTAGACGTGTTTTACGATATTTAGTACCAGCGGCAAACGCGCTTTTGAAACCCAACCACTATAGAGTAAATTGTTTAGGTTACGTCATTTCTGACATCTTTTGCTTCGCTCCCATTCGCGCTTGAACTAGCTTTTATTTGTTCCCAACGTTTGCTTGAAATAATATTTACTGAGTCGTGAGATGGAGCACATTGAACAATCTGCGCGGGAATTGCTACCACCATAACACTTGCCGACAGTTTGTAAAGTGTAGAGTTGACGCCAGGTCTATCTGCAGCAGAAGTGGAAATCCCAGCGATAATGAACAGAACGGAAAGTGTGTGTGAAATTGTTTGCACGTTTTATTGAAGTTTTTTGCATATTAATAGAAGAAAATACATCAATGTTTTCTAAATTGAAGTAATACTGATTTTTTATGGTTGATGCATGTGCAGAAAACACGTTTTCTGGATGCACCACTTCTAAATGAAGTGTTCCCCTGGATTTCTTAGGGTTTCGTGTTTATGGGCGAATTGAATAGAGTTCCCTAATCTTCGATAAGGCTCGAAGATCGTATCCCGTGTTTTTTTCTTACGATTGTCGCGTAGAAATGCAACTTTTTATCAGCATTTAAGACATCATTTTGTAAATACCCAGGAAAGTCAGCGTTCAGTTCACTGTTCTTCAATGCGATCGAATCCATAAAGAATTGGGAACTAGACGATGTTTACCCAATATATGTAATACACCATTTAAATTTATTAATTTTACAGCGTAGGATTTATTTCTAAACAATAATTTCAATATTCATTTAAGAAAAAAGCTCCAGAATTACTTGCATACTACTTGATTACTCGGGGCTCATCAAAAGTGTGGCCTTAACGTTCCCTGTCTCCCTGCTTGTCGAGTCAGCCCGACGGGAGGGGAGGCGCTCAGGCGTGATCGGCTCTAGTCTAGTGAAAGACAAGTGAGAGGGGGGGGTCGTGGACCACCACGGGCAGTCTGGCCTCAGCCCTTCCATTTGAGCAGTCCTGCGCGACGTCATCGCCTCTCCAATCCTCCAAATCCTTCAAAACTCTCTCTCACTTGACGACCAGACCCCAACCACGGAAGCCGGCGCTCCACAAAGGGATGTCCTCTCGCTCTGGGGCGAATCCCAAGCGGGGCGTGCGAATCTTACGACCAGTGGCGAGACAGACGGCTTCAGACAGCCGGAAAGAAGCAACTCCCGCAGCCGAGGGCTCGTAAACCGAGCGACCGCGCCGAAGTCTATCTTCCTTCCGCGGTAACAACTTTACAGCCCCTGGGAAGCGAGACAACTTCTCTGAAACAATTTGGGAAGGTGCGACCGGCGTGAAGGAGGACGGAGGTGATGGCGAAGGCGGAGGCGGAGGCAATGGCAGAAACGAAGGCGATGGCTATCACAGAGATGAAGGCGACAGCGAGGGCGATGGCGGAGGCGAAGGTGGTGGTGATGGTGATGGCGAATGCGGAGTGGCGGAGGGGAGAGTTGCGCTGACGGAGTCCGCGTGTTGGCTGGCCTCGGGAGCTACGGCAATTGCGGCCATTGTGATGCTTTCGTTTATTTGCTAGGGCGAACTGTGGTATACTGGTCAACCGAACATCTTACACCTCGGGCACTGGAATTTGTGGTAGACAAAGCGGGTTTGTGGCATAATTTCTCTGCATCCCCCCGTTTTTTACCTCCCATTTGCTTCATCGCCATTTAAACACCATCACCGGAATATGAAACCGTTCATTTTTGATTTGATACAAAAGGGTTACAACTCAGGTTCTTATCAGAGATAAAGATTTCCTTAGCGTTACCATAGAGTACTCGTCTCGAAGCTTGGCTAGAAATTTGTTGGGGGAAAATTTAGGGTACCACAATGTAAACAAAGATCTAATAGTAAATTTAACATTTATGTTCACTTATCTTATCCCGAAAAACTGGATTGCGTTTTCATAGTTTCTTAGAATTCCATCTGGACAATTTTATATTTCGGGGATTGACGATGTGAGAAAATATATGCGAAAAATCTTATTGAAATGGACTCCCGAATTCCTCTGAGTTATTAGCCAGAATGTAAAGTTTCTTTTGACTGAAGATGTCATTTCGTTTCTTTCTGCACAAGTTAAAGTCTACCCATTTTTTGTCGGTAAAGTACTGCTATTTCCAAGCAAAGTACCGATATTATTGGTCATTGCAAAAAATACTTGGATATATTCCAATAGCATTTCTTCAAAAAACGTAGTAGACTCACGTTGAAATCATGAAAACAAAATACTTAAACAACTCATACGCCGTACTTATTTCGGCCGAGTCTCAACTTAAAATTAAAACGTTAGCCGCGGAGCGTTCAACTGTCGCTCCGCCTGGGCCTCGCCCGGCTGAAATGCCTAATCCCCCACTGACCGCGAGCGAGGGGAGCGGTGTATCCACTTCACTGCAGAACGAATTTCGTCGTAAATTTGACAACCTTATTACGTGGCAGCGCCATTTGGTTCCGCCGCCGCAGAGGCAGCCATCACAAAAACCTTAAAACTCCCTCCGCGGTGACTCCGCCGGCCAGAGCTCTGGAAATTAACGGTCGGGAGGGAAGGAATTATGATGTGGTACGTGGTGCTACCGAGATTGTACTCCACGCTGCTAAGCGGTGAATCTTGAAGGTATGTACGGCATGTCGGGATTTATTGCCTCTCTTGGCTAGTCTTCTGCCGTGATTCCTTATTCAAGGAAACCCTTCATGATGGTTTATGGATGTTGGAGAATAGACACATGATTGCCATGTGCTCAAAATCCAAAATCCAAATGATTCACGCCTTGCCTTTTGAGCACTGATATTGAAAGTTTTCATGGAATTGCCACGATATCTCAATGGTGACAGTCACATACTTACTCACATTTTAGTCTGTTTACGATCTGGAAAATAATTAAAATGTAGTAGCCTGCGTTTGATTACTGCGGTTACACTCGTGAGCTCACGTGAATCTGAGAGTGACACGTAGGAATGCCCAATGTTGGTCTCTTGCTGAGCCCAAATCATGATCTGTCATTCAAGGATATCAATGTGAAGATTTATGGATTGATAATACATATGGAATTGAAATTGGTCAAAAACAACCACACACCATAATGAACTTCATACTTACTTGAACAGTGTGGTTGATAAATCCCACGCAAATGGCGTGGGTTCTTAAGTGTCAAATGTGGAATCTTAAGTATTACTTATTTTACTGCTTGTAAATTATCACAGCTACTGAATTGCTACTACGCTATTGATTCTGAATTATTATTATTTACTAATATTCGATTTTATGACTAATAAAATATTTAACGACTCGCGTCAATTGCATTATCCAATTATTTCCAAAATATTTTTTTAGGGTGCACACTTATCTGAACGAATGCTGTATTCTTGAATTCGCCTGCAAAAATCGGTTATTTTCTTACACGCTTCCTTTAATTTCTTTTTTAACCGTTTATTTCAAAGTTACGAGCATTACGCATTTTGAACGTATCTTCAAGCAAATAATTCTTTGTATCGCACTTATGGAAACACAACATCTGTAAGCTTCATTTAATTAATATTAAATTCCGAATTATCAGATATAATATATCTTTTTAAATCTACGTATTCATTTGCCCTTAACTCTTTTGACCTTTCTGAAAAAAATACGATTCCAATTTGGGTCAGTTGTTGTCGAAACAGAACCCTGGGCAGCCCTGCAGGGCGAAGGAGGGCCGTGGAGGATTGGTTAGCTTCGCGGTCCCGCCGCTGGAGTGGCGGGCGCTTGCGCAGGCGCAAATTTGAATGACACGAGCTGCTTGCGGGATCCAGCGGCTGCGCGTTTCGGGGAAGGAGTTTTTCGTAGCTGCGTCCTACAAATGCATCAGCACAACGCGCAAATTGCTGCAAAAAGCAAATTACTTGAAATTGCCCTTTCTAAATGTATAAAAAAATTAGCAGTTCAAAATGTAATCGTTTAAAATATTATTTATCGTTTAAAATTTAAAAAATATTCTTAATAATAAAATTGTATCCTTAATGATTTAATGATATATGTCCTAATATCCATCATGTGTCTAGGAGAAAAAGGTTTCACTTAGAATGTACTTCTGTAAACGGTAAGAAGTAAAATTTTGCTGATATATTACTGAGAAATCACACGAAAGAAATATGCCCAAGATAGTTCTAGTTTTAAATGTATCATGAAATCAGTCTCGTTTCTTAACATTCCGATAAGAAATTCGTCACTGTTACTGTCTCGTTACTTATCCTTCAGATTGCAGTTGAAAATTGGGCTTGGAGAATAATATGACATATTTTTATCGCCGATGTAAATGTAAAAATTCAATGTAAGGACAAGTAAGAAGATATTTTCCATATCATATCATATTTTTCAAAAGGCAATGCGTTACGATTTTGCAAGCAGAGGTCATACGACAAGTGAAACATTAGATAGCAGGAGTTAACACAACAATTAAAATTTAAAAAAATGTGAAATAACTAATATACCTCTGGTCTTTTAACTGATGTAAGTAAAAAGTTCCTTATCACTGAAATTGTAGACTACCATAGAAAATTAGGAAATTTGTATCATACGAGTGTATTTGGGATGCACTTTAAAGTTGTATTCCTTCAAGGATTTATTTAAAATGTTACACATTTTGCATTCATAGTTACCTCCAATATTGGAGTGTGGTTAGTGGTCTACCGTAGTGGTAAGTCCACACGCTTTCCTCTTACGAACGTCAAATGCATCTGTTGCTGTTAGCTACAACGCAATTACTCCAATTTACGAAGATGGAAACTTGCCTTTTACTGTTTCTTACGAGATCGCGAGGCAGTGCGACGACTGGCTTCCAGATCATTGGCCTTAGGTCAAGACTGTCTGGATACATACTTGTCGTCTGCTTGTCTGATTTCGTTATCAATGACCACCAGTGTGTCAAGGTGATGAATTTAAAAGTATCGGGTATTACCACGTGAACACCGCAGAATGGACGGTAGATAATTGCAAAAGTGCATTGTGAAAGAACAATGCCCAAGAACTTTCCTTTAATGTAAACGGGTTTAAAAATTAATACTATTCTACTACTGTCTAACAGATGATAGACGGTGGTGTAATTTTGTATAGTATCTACAGGTGTATAATAAATTCTAGTATACAAAAATGATAATTTTACTTAAATATTTAAAAGTACAGTCCGCTGTGAGGAGCTTTTGGTAGACTCTTTCTTGAGGAAGTATTTGAAATCATCAATATACCAATTATTGATACCAATTATTGGTATCATGTCACCAAATGGGCCAGGGAACGGGAGCAGTCAAAACGCCATCGAGCTGACAACAAGAGGCACGATAAACTCAGAGCATATAAACTGAGAATTCTCGGACACCAACCCAAAACCCTCACTTATCACAACTCCCAGCGCGAGTCCCAAACCACCTGCTCGGCACATTCCTCCTGGCTCGTGGACGTCCAGAAATACCCCCAACGGCGCGCCCGCTGCCCGCCATTCACCCGGCGAGCGGCGCAGACGGCGCGGCGCCGCCGCTGCCCATCGGCCCGCCGGGCCGGCGACGAGCTGTCTCTCGGCGCCGCGACGCCCCGACGCCGGGGGCGGTGGAGGAGCACCGCTAGGTACTCGCAACCGCGTTTCGACGTGTGAAAGTCGTTGTTGCGGGCCCAATAGAGCTATTCCTGGCGAACGAGTTGCTCGGAATGTCGGTAGGGGTTTGGTTGGGCAAACCCAGGTGTTTGTGAGCGTCCGAAGATAGGAGTATTTTATTTGTGTGTGTGTGTGTGTGTTTTAGAAGTGGGGAGTATTTTATTTGATAAAGGCGTAGTCTAATTGAGAGGTCTTGCGTCCATAAGATACAGAGAGCGCTGTTCAATTTTTTGTGAGGAACTCTCTTCTCAAGGACATTTTCATTTCTTTCAAAATATCATTTTTTGTATCTATAATATATTTTATTTAATTGCATAATTTATTATATGCAATCTTCGTCACAAATATTATGACCTTAGTCTAATTTGTTATTTTTAATTGGTGTAATCTTCGAAATCCCGGAGTTTTGGTGTATTAAATTATCGATCATTTCGTTTGTTTAATAAAATCACAGAACGGTGAAAATGAATGGGAAAATCTAATCTTCGCGCCTGATTTTATTTTGTTTCTTAAATTCACTATTACACACTAGTCTTTGTGATGGAACACTGATTTTATCACTTACCGAGTAGGCACATTTTACGGAACCACCTTTTTCCTTGCCGCACCCCGAAGAACATTCTTCGGACGCGGAAAACGCCGCGTTCCGTTCGTGGGCCCCCCGCGGGGCTATCACTGGCGCGCCCCGCGCCCCGGGCCCTGCGCGGCAGATGCTATCAGCGCGCCCACCGCGCGGCTCCGGCGCCCGGGTTTCCCCAAAGGCGCGCGACCCGAATAGACGCCGCTCGCCGCGCCTTGGATTTGCTATTTGCGCGCGCTGCCCGCTCGCAGCCCTCCGCCCTCCGCCCTCTCCCTGCCCTGCTCCTCCTGGGGAAGCCCCGCAACCCCCGGCCTCTCTCTAGCTGACCGCGTTTTGACCCTCCGCGGAATCCATTTGGAGACGGAGGAATTTAGTTGAACAGCAATGAGCTACGGCTTAAGTAGCATTCCGGGAGAGGTTTTTCTTAATAACTAACTAGAACGAACTAAATTTTGGCTTAATTTTATTGAACCAATAAAATACACACTCATTGACAAAATTAATTTGAATTATTATTTTTTAATACTAAGTAATGTTCTGTTCATTTCGGATCCTTTTTGAGTTGATTGAATTTTTCTTTCTTCATTCGTATGGCATTGATACTTTATCTGCTTAAACCTGTGATTACAAAACACCGGATTGGTAGGGGATGCCTCTTCCATTTGAAGCAACAATTCGAATGTAATGATGAACACTTTCATTACTTTACAATATCTAGGGATATTTATCGTACCTAAAAAGTCCTGTTTCGTTTTTAGGGCCAGAAATTACTATATTTTCTTTAAAGGCTAATGAGTTCGGTTGGGCTTTTGGAACCACTGAGAATAAACTTTAAAGGCTTTCTTCATACTAAAGCTTGAATTAAATAAAAATTCCGAATTACTACGCTCTGTTTCGCAAGACGAAGAAACAATTGATGCTCTGTCTGTTATTACAAATGCACTTAAACTACGAGCCAGCCACTGGTGTAATAATGAAAATATTTTATGCGTGTGAAAATATTATGAATAAAGGTCATTGCTTATTTAGAAAAAATAAATTCCTGTTTCCATTCGTTTTAGTAGTTAATGTTCGTGCTCTTAATAAACAGTTGAAAGTAACACAAGATTTAGTATATGTATGCGAAAAAGTTATTTTCATGGCATTTTATAATGCTTATTAAATATACTACACATCCTATTCTTCGTTTTGAGAGTCAATTTAAGAGCCTAAAATATTAGACTTTAAGACATAAAAATCCATTCAAGTGATCGCCTGCGAAGTATGTATTTGGCATTTTAGAGTGTGATTAAACCGACGTTTGTCAGGGAGCAGTGTTCTTCAGCCTGGTCCTTGTTTTTATTTATTACCCACGGCTGAGGGTGAGGGAGATGTGGCATACTTAGTCTGTCTTAACTTTTCTTTCGCCACAAATATATAGAAACACAGCCATTATAACTGCCAGATACAGCTCTACTTTGGTCCCTATCGGTAATCGAACTTGGTATTATACCACGGGAAATTAGCACGCTGACCATGAGCCACTCGAGGGGTTCGAAATTAGTAATGTAGATAATAATTAATAAGAAAGTTCTTCCGTCGAACATGAACTTAAAAGTATTACGACACTGGCACTCAACAGTTATTATCTTGGGCAAGCCCGTATATCAAAAGGATATCACAGCACTCAGTGTCTGAAAGGCTTGTGAAAGTTATGTACTGTGTAGATAATACCTGATAATACTTAATGCATATATTTGTGAAACTATGGCGGTTCTTAATGATAAGATGTTCGCACAACAGGTAATGCACAATCATTGTAAAGCCGTCATTACGGGAAAAAATATAACTAAGTAAAACAAAAAGTGCCTTCTGTAAATTTTGAGGGAAGTCAAATAGAGGAACGCCTTTAATTTCACAACGTGCATTTATGTTCGGATAATGGCGAATAATTTATTATAATAAATTGTGTTTACTTACAAAAACCGACTTCATTTGGTTATCTATAATGATATTTGTAATTACAAACTATCAAAATTTCTGTTTGAATATAATTGAATATGCATAAGCATGGTGAAAAATTGAGGAAAGAAGGGTGACCGACTAAATCTTGTTACCGGTCTGGCAGATGTTAGAAAGATTTTTGGTAATATTGTTCCCTGTCTCGTGTTTGCTTCTCTGAGTTGAAATCAAAATATTTTTATTAAATAACAAACATAATTTACGTTAATTGCATTCCAGTTTGTTCCGATTCTAAAACCCAGCTAAAGAAATCAGTTCCCCATTCACGTGCCGAATGAACACATACAAAAATACTTGAGCTCATTATTTCCCCAAGCAGGTAGCTGAAAGGCATTCTTGAGAGGTGCCTCATCCCAACGCAGGGCAGCCGCAAGGGAGGGGGTGGGAGAGAGGGCGTGGCGCTGTGGGCGTCGCCGCGCTGCCTCCGGGGAATCCCCGGCGGCCCCTTTCCCTCGCACCCCAGGGGCTTCCTCTAATGGGCCCATCTCCCGATGCAACGCGCACCCTCCCAACCCACCAACTGGCCAGTTGACACCGGCTCGCAAGGGTTCTTTTCTTGCCTATTTTCCTCTCCGTGGAATCTCTGTGAAGGCGAGAATTAATTCGATAGTTTTCGGAGCGTAAAGCTGATGTTTAGTGTCTTGCGGATTGAGTAACTTACGAGAGAGCTATAATCTTGGGATATATTGCTCTTGACAATATTTTGCATGTATCAATCACTGTCCTATCGAGGTTTCTCTCAAAAAACAGAGTTAGTTTTTAATTGGACGAAAACAGTTTTAGTGTTCACGTACAGAAGAAAATACAATATTCGATTTTATAAATTATAATATCTACTAGTTATATACTATTCCTTTTTATATTCTCTCCTGTTCCTCTCAATGCTTCTAAAAGACACTTTCCCTCCAGACGATGACAGAATCGTTCATGGAAATTCGACGCTTCACCACGTTTCGCGAGTGCCCATCGAAGCCCTCCTCTTACACAACTGGGCGCTCTTTTGTCACTTGCACTTCACAATGGCCGCCTCCTCTCATCGCCTCGTCTCGTCAAAAGCCCCGTCGACACTTTCACAGAGGCGCGAATATTGTTTGGCAATGCCCGGAAGGGTTAGGTTTTCCCCAGATTTGGCTGCCCCCGCCCCTTTGGGCCGCCGAAACCGCACGGCCACCGCCTGCAACACAGGGGTCGCGGCTGCCCTCGCCGCAGAATGCCCTGCCGTTGCCGGCCGACCTCACCACCACACCCTTCCCTGCCTCGCCCCACCCGCCCTTGCCACTGTCCCTGTCACAGCAATAAGTGTGAAATGTTAGGTTGTCTTGAGTTTACTCTTCAATAATGAAGATGTCTTTATTAATGGCTATTCTTAAGACGTAAAGGATGCTTTTCCGAGTGACCACAATCGCTGCCCACCGTCACCCTCTTCGCCCATCCTCCCATCACCTCCAGGACCCTATCGCAGCCTTATCCTCTACCTCGGGACCGCTCCCGTCTCCGGCACCAACTCCGTCACCCTCACTCTCCGGTGACGCTTCGATCTCATCTTCGCCTCCCACTCCGTGTCTGCCTGTGCCGCCACTTAATCCTTCACCTCCATCATAACCTCCAACATTCCTTGCACCTGAATCTCCGCCTCCACTCCACCTCTACTTCTTCCGCCACCTAATCGTTGCCGCTTCCAGCTCTATCTCCCCTACATCTTCGTGTCCGCCTCCGCCCTTTCATCCCTTTTCGTCTGCTCCTCTTCCAGTGTTTCCGACAACCTTTATAGCTACCGCCACTGTCTCCGTTTCCGAGCCTGCCTCCGTCTCCTCCTCCACTACCTCCGTTTCTTCCCCCATCCCTGCCTCCCGCGGCGCCTCTGACTTTCTCTCCGTCTACTTCTCCTGCTCCCGCCCCCTCCTCTCATTTACCTGCCTCCCCCCTCTACTACTACTTCCGTTTCCTCCGTACACCACTACTTCCGTTTCCTCCAGCTTCCTCGCCTCCGACTTATTCTTCTTCCGTGCTCCCACCACCGTCTCCGTTCCGTCCGCCGCCACCGCGGGGGGAGCGCGCAGGAAGGGTGCGGCACGTGGGGTGGTCACAGCGCCCGGGGCGGCGGGTGGGGGTGGCCAGCGCTGTTGAAACCGGGGCTGCTCCAGGGGCGCGGAGGGGCGACGGGCGGCCCACTGACCGCTCACTGAGCCCCGGCCGCGCGCCCGCTAGCTGCCCCCGCGCTGCCCCAATCGCCGGCCCGCGCGGCCAAAGCCACGTGGCGGTCGCGCTCTCCTTCGCGGCTCGCCTCTGTGGCGCGGTGCCCTTCCGGACTGGGAACTCCACATGTTGGATTGTGATGATCCTGTAGAAGAATCGATCCCACAATCGAAAAGTTGGAATCGATTCTAGACCCGAAGCGAAAGAAAAGAATCAATTATCACATGCATTCACATTCACAAGGATATAATAGATTGTAATATCAACAATACTTCGAACTAATCAACGAAATTATAACGGATTTAAAGAAACACAACTACACTCCACGCTATTCAGATAGGAAATCCTGAAAAGTGTAGTAAAAGGCAGCATTATGTATAACTTAAAAATGCAATTGAAGGTATTCCTTTGTTTCGAGTCCGGCATTTGGGAATCGATTCTAGCAATAATCAGAAGTGAAGAAATGGAACACCGATTCCATCGGAATCGAAAAAAATCGATTCGGGAATGGATTCGGCAGAATTGAAACGTCCCTATTCACATTGCAGCTTCCGCTAGGAAGATCAGATCGCTCTCCTTTCACTTCTAAGTGGCAGAGTTCAAACCCCGGTTGACCTGCGTGGATAACAAAGAGGGTTTACTGCTGCTATCTTTTCTTTCCCCTTTTACCATCAAGATTTTCATTCCCTTTTATCATCATTTAAATCAAATCATCATCCAGTCAATCAAATCATTCATCTCAGTTATGCCGAAAAAGGTGTAGACACGAGGGTTATAAAAACATTAATGTTTAATCAAATGTTAAACAAAGTTATTTGAAATCCATTCTGACAATTCAATGGGGCGAAAATTGCATGACACCGGTGACGTCCGTCATAAAATCTTTATTTCAAGCTGCCTTGCGACATTGTATGGTCATTTGTGGACATTACGTATTTGAAACATAAGATGGTGTATTTTTGCTACAGAATGTTAAGAGCAATCTCAGGGAAGGCGATTTGCAAGGCCAAGGGGACAGGAACTTTAGTTACGTAGCGTTTCTCACACCAATCGTTTCAAATCTGTGAAATTTGTTCCGACTATTGAAATTAAAATCTTACGTTCATTCACTGACAAAGCACATTTTGCGGGTTAGTTGAAAGAGGTCTGCAAAGGACAACAATGATAGAAATTAGAAGCAGATAAGCAATCCTTTTCTTTCAAAACATAAAAAACAAAAAAGTATATAAAATTACCTAGTGTGGTACAATTGTTGCCAAACAATTCTCTAAATTATTATGACACATTGGAGTGCAATGTGGTAGCGTAACAAGGTCTTCAGAGTCTGACACTCAGCGCTCCAAATTTTACATCCCGCCCACTGTATGACAGCAACCCCTGTGCTGGCGCTGGAGGGGAGCAGATGTGCGCTCTGGTGAGGAGGCGAGGAAGCGTCGCGTGATGATGGGAATCGACGACTAATTTTGACCGCCTTACTAATTAGGTGTCGGTCGAACATTAGTGTCGACTGATTAGTCGAGTGGTGTTAGGTCAAATGACTGGGGATGTGCCGGTGACGGCCTTTGGGAATCACTGACAAAGGGATACTCGCAGTATTATGTACGCGGTTCAGTTACTCTTTGTACGTGCGACGTGAGCGAAACCTACTTTTCGGTTCTTTCGTTTGGTTGTTTTGCACCTAAATTCTAACTATGCATTATTTATGCATTATTTATCTAATTATCCATTCAGTTTTTAATCTACGGAATAATAATGTTTATAAATAACATTATGAAATTTATGACAAACCATTACTTTGAAATTTCTCTAATGTAATTGACTACAATAAGTTTTTTCCACTCTCTAAAATGTTTTTTATGTGTTTCCTTATTTGGTTAGATATCCATTCCTTATATCATAGATTAAGTAATGAAAAACAGGGCTGTGACATTTTCTTGTAATTTTTTCTAAATTTTTGTGTAATTTTCTTACTGGTGTTAACGGAATCCAAATTAGCTTAATGTAGAAACAAAGTCCTTGTCTCAATTTACCTGACCAAATATTGCAATTAGAAGTTGTTAGGTTTGTTATTAGTGATTATAAGCATATTAAGTTTCATACGGAACAAAAATATGTTTACTCGTTAGCGGATGCTGTTCTGTTTTGAATGAAATTAACTTCTGTGACCATAAGAAAATCATTCCTTGTGTTTGATGAGTTTACGGACAATATATATTTTTCTGGGATAATTATTTAGTCAATTAGTTGCAGTTAAAATACAGGGGCGGATCCAGCGACAAATTTTAGGACGGTAAATTTAAAATGTTTTGGTCGAATGTTTCATATTTCAGATTTTGTAAAATGTCGCAGGCTAATCTAAGCTCCATTTTATTCGTTTTAATGATCATCCATAATATTTTTGTTTGAAAGTTTTGTGACATGTTAAAATTAACAGTTACGGAAAAATTTTAGGGGGAAAATTTCCCTCATTTCCTTCTCCGTTGATCCGCGCCCGTAAAATTACTCACTGAAATAAATATGTAAACAGTTACTTCATTGTTATTTTAAAATACAAAATATAATAATGAAGATAATTTATTTACCTACTTCAATATGGTGAATTTCTCTTACAACTGAGGCAATACAGACAATCTAAGTTCATCATAAACTGAATATATTATTATTGCGTCTCGATGTTACTTTGAGAGGAAAATTTGTAGTTTCTGATTGCTTTCCTCCTTACAATATTTACTAAAATAAAACATAAATAAAATATAGACCGTGGTCAAATGGTAAAGCAAGCCTTATGGCCTGAGTCTCGCCACTCAAGAAAGGCAATTTTATTACTATTGTTGTTATTATTATTATTATTATTATTATTATTAATATTACTATTATTATAGCCAAATTACTAATTAAAAAAGATGCCAACATAATGGAAGATCATCAATTATTAATAATGTAAATTAATTTTCAATATTCTATTGCTCTTTATTCATATAATAGATACAAAGATTTACTCTATGGATTTCGCGAAATATTGTGCCAAAGATCATGTTTGGTCTTGGTATGAACTTACAGGATGAACTTCTGTAAGTATTAGAATGTAAATAGTGCATTAGCGGTTAAGCACCACTCGGGATTTTACGAGAACATATTGAAAAACACATAAGTCATTTGTTAAATAAAATTAATAATATTGATTAGCATCCAAGGAGAGGGTCATGAATTATCAGCTCCAGAATCCAATAGTTAATGCTACGCATTAAACAAAATACAATAACATAACAAAAGCGGTTCGTTTTTATATTTTAATATTAACTATGAGCCAACAATCAAAAATACATTTTATATTCAGCATAAATGAAAAATGATATATAAGAAATCATCAAGTTCACTGGATGAATTTGCCCCTAGCCCCCCTCCAACATCCCAAGAAAAATGTTGTTAGGCGAAGAGAGTTGTCTCTTTCTTCGTATAAGAATATAGGTTGACGATAATTGAAATGACGTTGTGACAGACTAGTTACTGGACTACAAAGCCTATTCTAATATAGTATAGGCCTTAGTAGATTTTCGCCTCGACCGTGAATGTATGGTCGTGCCTCGTTTGATCTAGAGAATTCGAAACCTGATCAAACATCTACGTAATAACATGCAGTATGAAACGCTACGACGAGATTAGCAAACTACGCACAAGCAGTTAATTTCACCTCTATGAGACTGTCAGGCTTCGCAATACGTTCAGAGTCCATCGTTATTTGTCTGGGCTGCTTCGATTATCTCGGTATCCTGAGGTCTTTGTCCCAGCAGCACCTGCAACGTTGACCAAAACAATTAAAGAGATCTTGAAGCCGAAAGAAAAAATTAATATAAAGATGTTTTGTGAACTAATCCGCTGCCCATGATATTCGAACAGAATTGCTGTGTAACCCTTGAACATGATATATTAAAATCAATTTACAATTTATCTTTCCATCGAAGCTGCTACCTATTTCATCTTAATTGATCTCGCTATATAGCTTTAATGTTGACGTCGGAGCGAGTCTATGAAGCACTCTGGCCCCTCAATCGCGCTAATCAGTTCATCCCATCTTAATTTCGAAGCTGCAGCGGTAACTCTTAAGATCTCGGAAGAGACATGGCAAGTCACGGTGCTACTAACTTCGCCCCATGACTCACAACATTAGCGTTGATGATACTGAAATGATTTTTAAATGGTCGGTGGCGTTCGGGGGCGGAGCCGACGCTGTTGGGATATGGATGAGGCCGCGACCGCGGGAGAGCTGGGATGCGTGCGTGTTGTGGCGTTGGAGCCCTGTTTGGCTCGCGATGGATCCACAGGTTTGATGCGAACGCTATGTGCGGGGCGTTGAACCGCGCTTTTTATTTTTTTATTTTAATTTTCAGAGTTCGTTTTGATTTCGCGTTCAGTCAATGAACATTTTAACATTCTTTTCGCTCCGCGTACAAGTGAGTTTATGTGAGCATGAAAATAACGATATTTCCGTTTGGTTAGTAACATACTTTTTTGAAAGCGTTCAGAAACGCACATGTAACATTTGTAAAAACAATGCCTTCATTGAGTATTACTTAAAAGTAATCCTCAAAATTTCATGTGTTTTGAAAATACGTTTAAGAACTCGAGTGTTACCACGTTCATTTCTTAAGTCTAATCGTAAACTCAATGTAGTCTCAAAAATAATTTTAAGTCTCCAATTTTCTGTGACGTTGAGCAAAGCCTGGTAAAATGACTTTAGCAATTTTTACGTCTGCAACACATTGAAATATCAACTTAATACAAAATTGAACTGGTTTTGCTACACGACGTATTCCGTATATCAGAAATGTAATGAAACTACACACCAATAAATTGCCGATTTTGTGGAAATGGTTGTTACACAAGCTTGTGAAGCAAGGAAGCAGCGCTCCCAGGCAGAGCAAGGCAGCTCAAAACCGCAAAGAGTTCGATTCGTCGCGTCGCGTCGGCCGCCCTCGACGGGTATTCTTTCCCGGAAGGGGTAAGCAGCCCACCTGGGGCAGGAGGTGTGACAAAGCAAAATAATATATCTACAGCGTATTGACGTCATTTCTCTCCTTCATCTGCTAATGTACTAATGCAGGGGCCGTGTTTTGCCGCTGTCACGGGGCGTCGGAGCCGCGCCCAGATCGCGCGCGATAAAGTATAGACATTAGCCCAGTTGTTGTAATGCTTCCGATCGGCCGATACTGGCGCCTCAGGAAAAGGCTCGCGTTGGCGACGTGTTTTTAAAAGACGGGACCCGGCAGGTGACCCCAATAGCACGAGCTCGCAGAACGCAGCTACCTGCACCCCCCCCCACTCACACAACCTTACCTTTCCCTTCATTCTGCTCCCTTCGCGTGTCGATGTCTCTCCTACACGACCAGCTATTAGCCGGCGTCGGAAAACTTCCTCGGCGAGACATTTAGACGTTTCACACTTCGATTATTAAACTTCCTTTCTCGCCGCTTCTACCCATACGAATGCAAATATTTTCACGAGAATAAGAACCGTTCGATGCTGACTACGGAGGGACAGAGAGAGGGTGAGTGAGAGAGATTGTTCCTGTCAACACCAATACATAGCGACGTAATCACGTTATTGGGGAGAGACGGGTTCTGATCGTCAGCTGTTTTGTTCTGGCGTTGCTCAGGGGCCGGATTCGAGCGCGAGGAGATGAAGAGCCGGGAGGAGGGAAGCGGAGGAGAAGGAGGAGGAAGAGGCGTGGAGGGGCGGAGTGCGGGGGAGGAGGAAGCAATATTCGGCGGGGCCGTGCGGCGGCGGTGGCGGCCCTTCCGCTGCTGTCGATCGTTTCTTGTCTGGCGCTGGTTGCCGGCGCGGCCGGTGGGGCGCGCGCGCGTCGCAAGATGGGTGTGAAAGATTGCTCGGGATTGGAACAATAGAGGAGCGATAATGCGCGGCCGCCGTATTGATCTAGTTGGTGCCCCTCGGATTTACCCAAATACGCGAGGAGGGACGGGAATCGGGTTTCTGGCGGCGAGGGCGGGGGCGGGTGGATGGGGCATGGGTGGAGGGGGGGATGAAGGCGCTCTGGAGCGCTGGCCAATTGCCTGCTGTCGCCTGTCGCAGTGCCACCACCAAGTCTGTTCCTCTCGTTCTTCCTTGAAATCAATTCCAGACACGTTTCAATAAGGCCTTACGAATTATCAATGTTTTATAGTCGCAGACTTACATGCTTTTCAACGGAATGGATGCGGATTAATCAATTCTAATCCAGGTTTTGCAAGAGCTTCCGGATTGTCAGCTGAGACAATTCTTACGGGAAAAAATTATGCGTTCCAGATGTAACTCTTAATTTTGAAATTGATTTGTAGCGAAAACGAGGAACTGAAACCGGAATTCTGTGTAGAATTTAATGAGAACGAAACAAATACAAGATTTTGTTTGTTAAAAGAACACTGACAAGGGAACTGCGAGCTCTTGAGAATCAAAAGAAATGAAAAATATTAATACATTAATATTTCAACGCATGGATATCCGACTTGCCGAATTCTGAGGTTTTACCAAAATTTCTAAAATGAGAATGGACAAAAATTAAAAATATCAAGAATTTGAAATTAACCGAATTTGGATTAAAATAAAATAATCAGGTAACACTATTGTCACTAAAATGTGTAAAAGTGAATTTTGCAAAAATGTGGGAACTTCCTTTATTACCAGCTTTAGTCTTCACAGAAACATCCTGATGATTATCTTTTTACAAAATTGAATTAATGAGAAACGAAATGATATACTGATTACATTTGCTTCTGTTATTATGGTAAGGAAGTAACAATATTGAATCTCAAGTAGTACGTAGTTCTGTCCAAGCATATCTAAAAGCTTTGTTCACCCACACTTCTTCAGTGGGATTGTTCGCGGTTCGGTTCTGTCTTTTGATGGCGTTTCTCGTCGTGTACTTAACCGTGCGTTTTATCCCATTCTTGTAGCCCGCTTTCTCAATTTCCTCCGCTTTGACTCGGTTTCGTTAGTGGATCTGGCGCGTTCTGGCGGCGGCGGCGGCGGCCTGCGGCGATTCCATCTCGGGCTCCCTCGCGCTGCGCTGGCTGTTTCGCTCGTAATAAATGTAATCCCGGGGTTGCGATTTCGTTGCGGGAAGCCGCCGACGTGAAAAGCGCGACGCGACGCGAAGCAAGAGGTAGACGGCGCCGCCGCGGCGCTGCCTCACGGCGGGAACGTTTTCCATTTGCGGGGAGGGTTTTGCTGCTCGGTCTCTCTCTCTCTTCCTCTTTCTTTCTCTCTCCCTCTCTCTCTTCCTCTCTCTTCCTCTCTCTTCCTATCTTCCTCTCTCTCTTCCGCTCTCTCTTCATCTCTCTTCCTCTCTCTTCCTCTCTCCTCCTCTCTCCTCCTCTCTCCTCCTCTCTCCTCCTCTCTCTCTCTTCCTCTCTCTCTTCCGCTCTCTCTCTTCCGCTCTCTCTCTTCCGCTCTCTCTTCCTCTCTCTCTTCCGCCCTCTCACTTCATCTCTCTCTTCCTCTCTCTCTTCCTCTCTCCTCCTCCTCTCTCTTCCTCTCTCTCTCTTCCGCTCTCTCTTCCGCTCTCTCTTCCGCTTTCTCTTCCTCTCTCTCTACCTCTCTTATCTCTCACTCTCTCTCTCTCTCTCTCTCTCTCTCTCTCTCTCTTCGCCGGCGGAGGGAATCCGTGAATGGTAGTGGGGGAGGGTGTAGTGGTGGTGGACATGATACTGCTTGTGGAGATGTGTGACAAAAGTTGTGGTGATACGCGTGCATAGATGATATTTTCGTCAGACAAAGGAGGGGCGAATGTTAGTGTGTATTATCTTATAAGTCCTGGGTATAAATATTAATAAAGCCAAACGCCCTAGACGTTAGGGGAAGCATCACATTAAATGAACTCCCCATCTTCTTACGTCATACCACACTTAATTAAGTAATCTTATGCAAATGTATGTATAATAGATATTGTTCGTCAGTTGGTAAATTAATATGTTGAAATAAGCTCCGAACAAATTAAGCCATGTATTGCATCACTAAACTCAATAACTATTACTTGTTCAAAAATATAATATTTAATATTAGAACATTGTGTAATTTGTCTTCCAACATTATTATCTCCTGTATTTGTAATATATTTACTGTTTACATTAATACTATATGTAGAGTTGCATTTGAACACAACATCAAACAAATCGGGACATTTATGGGAGGGCGTGTTCATGTATCTCGACTTCCTTTTATTCGAAGATGTGCAACTCACGACGAATTGGCTCTTGGGCTCATCGGATCTTCTGTGAGGAGTTTTCAATAGGAATTGAATGGCCTTTCATTTTTGTTGCAAGCAATAGTTACGTTGCCCTGTGATGGTGTGCAGGTCGTTCCTATATCATGAGTATGTAATGGTTATTTAATAAATACAATTGTAAATATTTATTAGTTCAAATGATAAATGCCTTTGAAGGTATATCATTTATATTCATGCAGGGTTTTGCTATATGTATAGCATTGGAAAACGTTTATTTATTTTATTTATTAAATTATTATTATTATTTTTTAATTTTTTTATTTTTTTAATTTTTTTAAGAAAAGATATAATCAATAGTGTTAGTAAAGTATGCAATGAGAGATATTTCATTCATCTTTGCGATGAAAATGACTGTGTCAAAGTAACTCATGTCAAAAGAATCAGAGAATATATGGACTACTAAGAGAGGAACAAGGAAAGCGGGTATGATACACAGTACAGATATCGGAAATGACTTTATAATAGTGATGGTAATAGTGATAGAAAAGGTTTCTCAAATATAATTACTTATTGATTCAAGAACGTGTGCAAAAGACGGATATGGATTTTTCTTTGACGGAAAAATATGACCAATGATTCTAGAACTTTTAAGGAAAGGGGAAAAATAGTCTTACTTCTCAAACTTATCAGCAATCATGGTTCCTGGGCATTAGATTTGCTGATACAGAGTGGACGGCCCCTTTTGCGTGCCATGGCCCAACGGTTATCTGCGGATCACTAGTGTGGCCTGCAGTGTGTGAAGTCAACCCGATGGGGGAGGAGAAGCTCTGGCGCGATCGGCTCTCGTCCAGTAAAAGGCGATTGAACCAGCGGACCACTGAAAAGGGCCACCGTGGGCAGTCTGGCCTCAATTCTTGCATTTGAGCAGCCTTTCTCTAAACGATTGTACATTTCACGAACATATTTTACGTGCAGATACAGTGGGAAAGGATGGAGGAACATAGAATATACATGTGACCTTAGGCCCCTGTACTCGCCAGTAACGCTTAATATGCTGCGGTGCGGTGGGCCGGCGGGGCGGGGCAGAGCGTGGGGGAGCGGAGCGGTGGAGTGTAGGCCAGGAGCAGGATGAGGGGTGGGTGCGACTGGAATATGAAGCATCGCCTCGCCCTGAAAGCGGCCTTCTCCCATCGGGGCGGAGAGTTGATAGCTCGCGGGCCAGGAACGGAACAAAAAGCGGCAAGCGAGCCCCGCTTTTGCATTACATAAACACGACGGCGGTCTCGAACGCTCCGTGCTTAGCGATCGGGCGGGCTTAGACACGGAGCAGATTAGGGCCGCTAAATCGTTACAGAAACAGACGCCTGGCGCGGCGCGCAGCGCCCGCCTACTGGCGCGTTGTGGGCTGGGCCGGATTGGGAATGAAACTACCTATCCCTTCAATAGTAAATTGTGTATTATAAGAATTTTTCCCTACACGTTTTTGAGTTGACGAGGTAATTTCTAAGATTTTATTTATTCATGTGTGTTTTTATGGAAACGTTAGTTTAAGAACATCTTGAATAATTAATGAATAAGTTCATATTTTTATGAAACTTTTTTTTGAATTTTATAGCATTTTGCAACCTGTAAAATGTGTCAATCTGTATTGATTTCGATTTCGAACTGTTGTTTCAGTATACGAAGAGTTCACTCATGAACATATCTTTACTTTTTGAAGATTCTAGATTCAACAAAAATTTTGAAAATATTTTAAAATTTGCAAAATACAAACTTACGCAATCTGTGTCTTAAAGTTTTGTGATCAATTGTTGTATTTCGCACCCATTCCCGTAGAAATTAATTCATAACACACAATGACTATGAAAATGAAATTTGGTGTTCCCAACTCAATTCCTATTGCGTTTCTCCTTTTCGTGGCTCTGAATAGGTTGCGACCCAGAGACTGCCACCAAATGAAATATCTGTACATTTTATTTTTTAATTCGTTCAAATATAAAGTATTTCTTAAAAGAAATGAAATTTTAATTACAAAACTTCGTAAACTTTAAAAATTAACAAATTTTAAAATAATTCCATTGATTGAAAATTATTTTTAATTAAATTTCTATTCAAAGAATAATAAACAACTGTAATGTCTTCTGTAATTCTTTTTGAAACGCGAATGTTATTAGGTAACATATTATGCACTTAAAATGGCAAGTGTAAGAAACCTATTAAATGTTAATTTTGTAGAAAAATGTATTAATAAAATAATTGCGTTGTCATAAATACGTTAATACGAATAACAGTCAAATGGCGAAATCGACAATATTTAAATTAAAAAATTAAAATAACGAAACAGGTCATTGAGCTACATTAATTGAGAAAGTTATCACTGATGGAAGCCATTCGTTTTTCTATTAATGGGAATATATGCTAAAACAATAAAATTAATGATCAATTAATAGAGTATTTTTTCCATTTAAATATTTATGAATTAATTAGAAATGTTTCGATAAATATAGCTGTAATTTTCATTAGACATTCAAAAGAGTTTTGCAACCCTTAATAGTGAAGAAACAGTGAAAAGTAATGTAATGTAGACTTGTGAATTGAATAAATCCCATTTATTATTCATGTTTTAGCGTGAATATTTTACACAATCTAATTTAGTACTCATTCAACTTCTAAATATGACGAGCGTGTTAAAAAAACTGAAGACTTCCAGACTCTATTTGGAAATGGAGAGGAAAAATAAACCGTTCAGTTTTGAGCACTCAAGATGTCGCCTTAGTTCCCAGCGGCGGTCCTAGTAAGCTCTGGATTGATTTGGTGATGAATTGGTAATGATTTCAAGAGTAACTTAACTCAAGGACGTAAAAAACATACGATAGTTTTTCTTGTGTTCCTCATTCCCTTCATTCTCTCAATATTCTTCCTAGTCATCCTCATTTTCGACTTTGTCCTTGTTTTTATCTCTTCTTCCTCGTCTATTTCTATGAGAGTAACAAGTAATTCTCTTGATTAACTGGTGATAGACTACGTTCTTTAAATTTGTTTTGCATGGCATCCACAAACGATTAGACACCACAAACAGCGAGATCCCCGCAGAAGAGTTATGGCTGCCGCCGTAAAGGCTTGGGGATCCGGTGCGTGAGCCACGTCTGACTTTGGCTTTGCGCTGGGCGTCCCCTACGCGCGCACCTGCCCTGCGCTCGTGTGTCGCTGGCCGCGCCGTCTGCATATGGAGCGCTCCCCTCAAAGCGCCGCCGCCTGGAAAGATGCTCATTAGGTGGACGAAGGGGCGCGCGCAGCGCTCAGGCTCCCCCGCCTGCTCGCAGCCCCAAGCACGCGCCGCGCCTGTTTTCTGCTGCCACGCTCCCCGTCGTAGTCTGCTTTCTGCCTCACGCTCCCCGTCGTAGTCGACTTTCCGCATCACACTGGCCGTCTCTTACTGCTCCCACGCCCTCCGTGGTAATCTCTCTGCTGCCATGCCACCCCCTGTCGTTGCCTGCTTTTTGTTTCACTCTCTCTGTCGTATTCTGCCATCCGCACCACACTCCCGTCTCTTTTGTTCTCTCACTCTGTACGTTGTAGTCTTTCTGCTAATCCAATCTCATCCTCTCCATAGTAGTCTGCTTTCCGGTACTATCCTTCCCGTTATATTCTGTTTTTGCCCCATGAACTCGTTTTGTGTTTGCATGCTCCTCGCACTCGTAGTCTCCTTACTGCTAACACGCTCTCCGCCTTCTTCCTGTTCCGCCTACTTTTCGTACCTTCATTTTTAAGGTGGGAAAAGTTCATAATTAGTAGAGAAAGGTGGAACGTGTCATATTTTAGCAAATAACATAATACATCCCTACAAATACCGCGCCGTACTGGAGCTGCCACGGCCTCCAACGCTGCTATAGAATAATCCGCCCAAGAATGAGCAAAGATTACAGTTCGTTAAACGAGTGAACTTCACATGTGATTCAGAGAAGTATCTCTCCACCGTGACAGATCTTCAGCCGCGCCTCTTCGTAAAGTGTGTGTGTTTGTACATGGAACACGTTAAGACATAATTTTAATGGTGCGCAACCGTATAATTATATTTTAAAAAAATTGATAAAGCGCAAACGACGGAACGTTTTCGATTTCATCTCGTCAGAAGTTAGCCAACTGCAAACGAACGAATGAAGCCAGGATAGTGAAATGGGCTGAAGGACAAACGACCACAGAACCTACCGTTATGTTGCTAACTCTGGCTATCAAAATGGCCCATTCTTAAAATAATCGCTCTATACCACCGCAGTCACAACCACCGCCGCCGCTGCCTCGCCGCCCCTATCTCCAACGCTCCGCGGCCGCCGCCCGCTTCGCTGCCTCCTGCCAGGTCCTCCTCCTCCTCCTCCGCTGCCGCCGCCGCCGAGGGGGTGTACTCGGACCCCGCGGAGCCACGCAAATTCGATTGCGCACTACAATGCCGTGGGCCCGGGGCTGTTTTCGTATCGATTTCTACATCGAGACTCTGAGGCGGCGGCGGCGACGGCGGCGGCGGCGCTGTGAAGTGTCGCTTCCCTCGCCAGTCGCCCGGGGGCGTCCGCCGGCCGGCCGGCCGGCCGACCGCGCCGGTCTGTCTCCGCGTGGAGCCCCGTGCGTTCATTAGCCAGAGGATCCCTGCTGCGCAGAGCAATCCCGCCTCCCCCTTCCCTTCCCCCTCCCCCTCTCACCGTGCCGCCGTCCGCCAATTGTATCTCGTTTAAATTCGAGAATGCTTTTTTAAAAAGGGGTATGAGATAAAATGAAATATTCATAACTGGATAAGCGTTTCAGACGCGTTTGAGGCGAGCGCGGCTAGCGGAGCCGGGCGGCTCGTCCTATTCCAGATCGTCCTGCGGTTATTTGCCTCACAAAGACGCACGTAACAACAAGGCAGCGGTCTCCGTTTCCCGAGAGGACCGGGGGATGGAGGAGGACGCGAGCGAACGAGAACCCCCGCGAGGGGGAGGGCGGGGGGACGGCGGGACGCGAGGACGCGTTCGTCTGTCATTTGCCGCCGTCGATCGCTTTCGATTGCCGAGGCGTGTGGCACGTGCGTTTCCAGGGCGGCTCTCCGAAAATCCTCGCCCTTTTCCGTTTTCTGTCTCGAATTTCCCCCGCCGCCAAAAGCGGCCGCGCCGCTACAGCGAGGATAATCTGCTGTGCCTTGGTGTGTGGGTGATGGGGGTGTGGTAGGCTGCCAGTGCGATGGGTGTGACGGGCGAGGGAGTCGCGGGTGGGTAGGCTGCCGTGAAGCTGAATGCCTGACAACGTAGGAATGCTGCGATTCTTGACTTGGTTCGATTTTTGGCCTAACAATACCAACTAGACGTCAAAGTCTTGGCACAGGGTTATAATCGAATCTTTTTTATCTTAGGTATTTTAAATATAGGAAATTATTTGAAATGTTGTGAACATTGAAAGAACTCTCTGAATATTTAAATAGATCATATGATTCAACAATAATTATAAATATGCTTCGAAATTATTTTATTTACGCGTTTATTTAATATCAATTTTAATTTTTTTGAAACAAACTGTCACGCCTGCGCTGGAGTTTGAATTCAAATTATGGATCATAGTAAATAGTTCTAGTAGTAAAAAAATATCAATTGCGTATTTTAATTTAAAATTGTTAGCATATTAATATGCAAAATATAAATTGAGGTGCATAAAAAATATAAATTAAAGTGCAGCATAAAATAGGTATAATCATAAATGCATTCCATTAAAAAATTGATTATTAATTTTACCCTCTTGAGTACTTCTGAAGCGACTCTTGTACGCTGTGTGTTCTGAAAGCGGAGCCCTCACACGGGCGCGTGGACCATGAAATGCTCCAGCACAAAACCTCGTTCCCTCGCAATTAAATCATCGATCATCTCATTCCCGCATCTGTCTTGCCCAAAGAACTCTCTGATGTTCTGGTTTTGAAGTTAATATCGACAGTTACTGGCTCGGAAAGAAATATTGTACCCGATGTTTATGGTATTTGCAAAGCATGGAAATATTCTTTCAGTCTTTAAAGCGTGAAGAAAATATAGAAAACTCCTGTGTTTGTTCGAAATATAGGGTGGTAGCAATCTTTTTTTATTCTAGGAAACATCTGAATTAACTTTAATATTTAATATTAACTTTTTATAAATGAAGTTGATTTAATATTCTAGGCCGCAAACATATGTTAAACTTTATTTTAAATTTTGTTTGCATTTCACGTGGATGAGCATGTGTTAATATATCAACACAGTTACTATCTGTTTACAGTTTTTCTTTTCAGAATGGTACCCATTCGCTACTGCACCAAAACCTCTTTTTCACTAATATTATTCAATCCCTGCTATTAGTGAATGACACAGAATTACTTACGTAGAGATTGGGGTACAAAATATTAGTGTTGATCGTGATCCAACACAGTTTCGTCTCTCTCATAAGAGCAAGAAAGATTTTTAGATCTTATAGAAGTGAATGAATTATGTTTGAAAAATCATCATTATATTTCTTATCGCACACTGTTATTTGTAACTTAAGTTATGATTTAATTTACATTTTTCGTTTCTGGCTGAAAAAACACGTGTTTCAAAGTAAACGTAAAAAATTTCGACTATATTTTTCCGTGATGATTTTATGAAATTCTTTCAAAAGTAAGACGACACGAATACAATATTAGCAAAAACCTACGTAAACTGCACTGGTTATTTAGAACAACGTTAATCATATCAGTCACATACCTGCTGTGGCATGGCTTTCTAAAGAGGTAACGTAAAGCCCTTCCCTACAACAACTGCACGAATTACCACCAACAGCACACTCTTCACCGGCGATAAAGAACCCGAAATTTGGCTTAGTGCACTCCTACCGGTCTACGCGGGCATATTATTCGCCGCCACCGTGATGATATTGTAGAAGGCAATAATTGCACTCACGCCAGAGATAGGGTCGTAATGACGCGCCCTTTATGTAACGTATTTGTCCCCTCCGGTGAGAACACAGCCCGTGGCGCGGCGATTGTGTAAACTGGGGCCCCGCGATTATTACGCGTGTTGTGCCGCCCTCCACATCGCGAACGCCCTTCACGCGCCGTCCTCTGCCCTCCGTCCTCCGCCGTGCTCAGCCGCCCTCCCCGGCCCGCCTGCCCGCCCGCCCGCTTTCGAGTTTCGATTCGAACATTTCCTGACGCCGCCCCGCACGCCGGTCTATAAACAGCGCGGGGCCGGGCTCTTTAATAATAAAAATAATATCCCATCGGTCGCTGCAGCTTTCACCGCCCGGGCGGCCGGCGCACTGTCATAACAAAAGGCGGCGGCGATGCCTGGATTACAGCGCACTCGACGCTGCTTGGGCGGGGTGCGAGAGGAGTGGGTGCGAGTGGGGGAGGGGGGTGTATGCAGGCAATAGGGAGTGTGAAACCCTGTAGGTGAGTGGAGTGGCGAACCCCTTGATGAACTAATGTGGAATCTGAACATGAATGTGAGTAGGTTTATTTCTTGTATTGAAAGCTTATTATTATACGGCAGCATTCGAAAGTACTCTTCACTGTGCTTCATTTTATTAAATTTATAATAACGTAAACATGTCGGTGTGAGTTATATTGTTATTAGCTCTGAAACTTGGTGTTATTATCACGTTTTGGCTGCCTGAAAAAATCGATTTTTTTCGTGAGTTCTTCTATGGATTAGGGGCATATACTCACATGAAAGTTTGAGTTGAAAACCATGCAGTGAGTGCTACATGCTACGTCTACATTTTTAACATTCAAAATTTTTTAATTGTATAAACAAATATGAGCAAAAACAAATCCATGAGCTTTCTAATTTTAAATTCTAAAAACGATTACATTTCATTTCTCAGGCCACATTTGACACCTGGTAAATTATTTTCAATTTAGTAATCATAATTTTCGTGATTAAACTCTTCATTCGACGAAGTGACTTAATAATTTTCTTAATCTGTATTAAAAACTAAATTTCCCACCGTCCTTCGTAGAAAGGCATCACGTTGCTTTACGGTATCATGCCGGAAATCCCGCGTCATTATAACGCATTGTAAATCGATAGTATTTTCGCCATTAGAGATTATCCATCCATTTTCCAATTGGCTCACGCCATTGCGGACCACTGGCGCAGCAGGTTGGCGCCGCCGGCGGGCGCTCTTGCGAGAACGTATAAACGCAAATAAATTAACGAAGCAGACGCGGTTATGCGTTTTGAAAGCGATAGGCAATCGCGGTAAACCAGATATTGGTCCCGGTCGGCCCTTTTGAGCCGGGGCCACCACGATGTTTATAACGAACGCGGGCGGGAGCGAGCGCAGCAGCGGCCAATCGCCCGAAGCACGCCACGCGCTCACGAGGCGCGCCGCAGGAAGTTCCAGCTTCCATTCACGATTGTGTGCTAGCAGCGGGGGCGGAGGCCGGGCTGGGGGAGGTGGTGGTGACGGCGGAGAGGACGGTGGAGGATATGGTGAGGATAGCGGAGGCGAAGGTTCAGAGGATGGCGGAAAGGGTTGGGGACGGTGGTGAGGGTTGGTGTAAGCGGTGAGGTTGGCGGAGGTGGAGGCTCTGACGATAGCAGAGGCGCTAAGGTGGCGGAGGGGGATGGGGCGATGTTGGTGGAAGCGGTGTTGGTGGAGGCGGTTGAGGGTATAGAGGAAGGCGATGCGATGGATGCTGTGGCAAAGTGATGGTTGTGCCAGTGGTAGGATGGTGAAGTCGAGCGTAGCGACCGATGCGGTTTCGGCGAACGCGCGTTGCTGTGGTGGAAGCGTGTGGGGGGGGGGCGAAGCGGCGGCATAGGCTTTGTTGAAAGGTGGAGGCGTCAGGATGGCGAAAGCAGAGGCGGAGTAGGTGACCGAGCGAGTGGCGGCCGTGGGCAGAGGCGTGGGTATGGTCGGAAGGCGGAGCAGGGAGGAAGAGGAGCAGAGGCCGGCGTAAGAAGGATGATGGGCGGAGCGCATATAAAAACCTGTTCACTTCGGTGCCAGGCCTTTTATTGCGGTTCCGCCACATGCGCTGCGCGGCGGCCTAAGGTTGTTTTTATGCTCGTACGTGCTGTCTTCTGCGCGTATGGGATCGCGAGTCGTTCACGAGGTGCGCCCGCGCTGTTAGTGCGCCTCGCGTTGCGCAGCTAAATGAAGAGGGAATGTCCTTGCATGCATCGGCCCCGCGATGGGAACTGCTGAGAATCATGCCAGGCCGAGGTTGGGAGATGCATTTGGTTGCTCGATCGTCGCTGCGAAATGCAAGTTGGCGAAGGGGCGAAAATGGGCGATATGCAATTTGCGTCTTTTCTGATATACGAAATAATCTTCAATATATCTGCATTATACTTTAAAGATGAATGTCTTATAATCCATAACAATCATTACAAGTATTGTACAAACACAAATGAACTAGAATTAGGTGCCTGAAATCATTGTTCCTTCCTTATTAGATAAATGTTTTCATTGTTTATTGAATTAATTATTTTGAAAACTGGAATAAGTTGTGGTGTTTTGAAGTTAAAAATACTCCTTAACATGTCATGTCAAACAACTGTGCTTCCACGTATTTATTGATACAGAAATGGATCAAGTGTGTACAATACAAGCTTTTTCACTGCTTGTTCTTTTTTATTTCAACAAAAGCTTGTATCAGTTCAAATACCGCAAATAAAAATATTTTCTCAATTGTAAGTACATTGATTTTTTCAATGATGCTTAAACTACAATTTAACACAGGAAGCTCTGGAATGCAACTTTTGTCTTCCGGTAAACTTAACGCCAAATGAAGTAAGGTAAATAACATTATTATAAAATCAAATTAATAAAATCTGACTACGGAAAAGTTATGTATTATCCGTCTCTACTCTGAAGAAAATTTAAAATTGACTATAGAAGCATTTCATCTACGGGGAACCATATTACGACTCCATAAGTCTTTTTACTAATTTTCATACTAAAATTAGGTAAAATGAGTTGAAAAAGAAAATATTGTAACACAATACGTCACTGAAACGTGTTTTTTCGCTGTTTTATAAATAACTGTTGCATTTCTTAGTTTTAATTCGTCTTATGAATTTACCTATCGATGTTGGGGAGCCGGAATCAATCTTGTTTGCGAGTAATTAACTCTGGCGATCTCAGCATGACACGTCAGAATTCAATGCATCGTGTTGAGGAGGGCTATGTGTATTGTTCTTTAGCAAGGGAAACGGATTATCCTATCCATCGACTGGGCATAGAGCATTGTCTCGATATTCCGCCAGCAGGGACCACACAATGGAGAGAAGCGCTGCTGTGTCGAAATCAGACAACCCTTCGTGTGGGGGAAGGACTTTTGTTTTCTACATCGGACCGTGGCCAATCGGGAATCAGTTCATATTAGCGATTTGCATGCGAGTTGGTTTTGATGGTCGTTTGCAATGTCAGGGCTTGCTGACACCTCGTCTTCTTCTTGAAGAAAATTTGGGCTCGTTCATTTGTTGTTCGAATGTCGGATGACAGTAAAGGGCGATCACGTTTGTAATTGAGCCTGTCAGCGCATTTGCAAAATTTGGCGAGGGAAGCGAATATCTTTAATAATGAATTCCTCTTTCGCAATATTCTTTTCAGTGCCCTTTCTCAAATGCGCCTGAACATTCATGTGCGTTTCCCAAAGCTCCAACTGCTACATGGCTTTTCTTACGAATAGAATTGAATATAAAGAAAAGACAGCCAAGACAAACGGTGTGACATTTGATAACGAGAAATTTTCCCTTAATTATAAGCTATAAAGAAAAAACAACCCTCACTTATAAAGCAAAATGAGAAGTTCAAAAACATGGCGCGAACGTTGATCAATGGCGCCAAATTAAATTGTTTACTTGCCAAGATTGGAACCTTCTGGTTGGAAAGTCGCTGGAGTTTCAAAAATATTTACAAAAATTATGAAAACTGAGTGCATACTAATTTCTTGTTAAAGGAGATATTTATTGAACGACAAAGAAGACGAACCCCGTTTTGTGCAGCTCGATCGCAAACCTGCTGGCAATAAGAACTTGAGCGAGCCAAACACTGTGAACGAAGAAGTAGATTCCCGGATTCCCAGGCTGTTTTGACACTGCGCAATATTACCAAGCCCGTCCTGGACTACAAATACCAATCTAGCACGGCAGTTCGTGCAGTCGGAATGCACGTCCTGTAAAAAATTTCTCCTTGGAAGAGCAAAAACGAAACAAACGGCAATTACTCGAAATGGCAAAAAAAAGAAAAAAGAAATCAGTCGCGGTCGAGGTTGTGAATTCAATTTGGGCGGCAGGTGTGGCGGTTGAGGCGCAGGACCGCCTCCCACGTGGTGCCACCCCCGCCGCCGATCCATCAGGAAGCTTGTCGCCCGCCTTATCACGCGAGCGCGCGCGGCGGCACGCGGCCGCGAGAGGATCAGGAACCGTACACATCTCTCGCAGGCTGCCCGGCGCCGCGCACAACGCCCACTCGACGCACCGGGCGCCCACTGCCCCAGACAGTACGCGAAGGTTCACGCGAGATCGCCCCGAGTCCGCACGAGCCCGGAACGATGCGAATGTGGTACGATCAGCAATAGCGACAGAAATGAATTAAAAATAACAAAATTATTTCACTTATTTTTATCAATTATTAAAAATTATAAAGTATTTATGGAAAATGTAAATTATATTACAAAATAAACTATAAACGTATATTGTTCGAGGTATTGCCTAGACATCCTCGATCCCTTAGCAGGTAGGCGTACGGATACGAGTACTAAAAGTTACAAGGTGAAAGAGTTATTAAAATTATTTTTAGAAATTTATGTTAGATTTTGGTTTGAGCGTGCGATTTATTTGTAGATGGAGTTTCTATTGAATCATTATTTATGATTCTTGTAACATTTCGTCCCTTCCAGTTAAAGAAAAATAGAATTGTAAACAAATGTTCACGCTCTGGAGGCCCTCTAAACAAAATCTTCCCCCGAAAGGTGTTGCAGGAAGTCAAGGGAATGAAAATTATTAGATGACATAAAGTTTATTTGACATTAAGAGATTATAAATAGCAATACAGCAACTTGAAAAACGCATCCTATTTTTACTTCATTGTAGAATGCGTTTTACAAAAGTTTTAACGCTAAAAACCTATATTACTTATAAAATTGTCCTGTTAGTCCGCACCGGTTTTGGCCGCTGATCTGCAATACACGAAACATTCTCAAAAACATTGACTATGTTATCATACCATTGACATGCCTTATGAAAATACGATTGCCGAAAAACAGAATATATTAAGAAGAGTAAACTTGTCTAGTAAGCCACTAATTGAAGTTCCCAATTTAAAATCTTATTGGATAATATATCCCGAAGCGGTTAATGTTACGATAAAGAATGATAATTGGTACTATTGTATACGCCTTGTGGGCATTTCAAAGTATGTAAGATTTATGTTCGCACATATCGCTTGTATGAGTCCTTGAACATAATTCGACAAAATGCTCTTTTTCTGAAACAAAGGAATGGAAACACCGAAACGATTTCTCCATGTGCGTTGGCTTGCTTTTTCGCGTCGAGCAATCAACAGGTCGCCCCCCCCCCCCCGCACCGCGTCTCCTGCAACGGGCAACTTCAAAGGGAACAAAACGAGTTCCCCATGCGCCTACACTGCCACAACGATCGAAATACGATAATACTAAAATTAAAAAAAGGAAGCAAATTAGAATGTGAATAATAAAATGAAGAAAACGAGAAAATATTTAATACGAAATGGAATACCCGGGGTGGCGTGTGCATCAAGCACTTACATGCGCGCTGCTCACTGGACGTTTACAGGAGCAGAGGGGGATATTCAAATTAATCCAAAATTTGCGTTACGTAATTACGGTCATTCCTTAGTAATCAAAAGGTATAGGATTCAAAATCCCCTGATGAAGAGTTCTATTTCATTGGCGTGTTTATATGTCTGATGGTGGGTTGGAATGAATGGGTATGGGTGGGAGAGAAGGTATTTGTGGTATGTGTACGAGTACCGTTTCTGAAAGACAGTTAATCTCTGCATCGCTAATAATAGAGGAGAGGAAGGTAGGTATGGTAGGGGAGAGGCGTAATTTTTGATTATTTAGTCAACCTTTTTCCTTGTAGTCTCTAAGCCCACGTGCTCGCGTTTCGCCTTCCACTGATCCGCTCTGCTTGCTGGCTAGATTATTGATTGATTGATTTGATTGGTTGATAATTCCGGGCCTGTGCAAAACTGCTCTAATCCATTCCCATAGGCGTGGTTACATGGTCTCGGGAAATGGGCGTGTTCTTATTCTAGCTGGTTGGTGAGATGGCGCGACATACACGTCTACTCGCAAAATTGCGTCCCAGTACAAATATCATCACACAGCTCTAATCTCTTCTGGG
>BOPP01000003.1:6465644-6476144 GCA_017312745.1 Gryllus bimaculatus | reverse complement strand
GGTGTTGGTGGAGGCAGTGAGGGTAGAGGAGGCGGTGGTGATGGAGGTGGTGGAGAAGGCGATGGTTGAGGCAGTGAGGGTTGGTGTAGCAATGAAGTTGGGGTGGAGGCGGAGGCGGAGACGGTGAGGGTGGCGGAGGCGGATGCGAGGAATATGAGGGTGGCGAAGGCGGAGGAGGTGTAAGTAGAGGAGGTGATGGAGAAGGAAGGAGGAGAAAGTGGAGGGGCAGTGGTGGAAGCGGTGAGGGTGGTGCAGGCAGTGAGGTTAACAGAGATTGTGGCGGCGGCCTTAGCGGAGGTGGTAGTGACCGAGGCGATATTGGTGGCGGTGGCAGAGACGGAGGCGGAGTCGGGGAGGGTATTGAGGGCGTAGGCGGTG
The DNA here is from genome assembly GCA_017312745.1 of Gryllus bimaculatus. Lineage (NCBI taxonomy): Eukaryota > Metazoa > Arthropoda > Insecta > Orthoptera > Gryllidae > Gryllus > Gryllus bimaculatus. The sequence goes on along the minus strand of BOPP01000003.1, from coordinate 6,475,766 downwards.
GCAGTTGAGGCAGTGGCGGAGGGATGGTGAAGTCGGAGGCGGTAGCGACCGATGCGGTTTTGGCGAATGTGGAGGCGGTGGGGTGAGGGTAGAGACGGCGGAAGCGAAGGGGGCGGCAAAGGCTGTGGTGAAGGCGGAGGCGGTGAGGATGGCGAAAGCAGAGGCAGTAGTGACCGAGGCAGTGGCGTTGGCCGTGGCAGAGGCGGTGGGGTGAGGTCGGAGGCGGAGGCGGGAGGCGAAGAGGACGGCAGAGGCGGCGGAGAAGGGATGCTGGGGGCGGAGGCGCACTAATAAAGAACCTGTTCACGTTCGGGTCCCCGAGGCCTTTTTATGTGCGGTCTCCGCCCACTGCGGCTGCGCGGCGGCGCTAGAGGTTGTTTATGCGCTCGTACGTGCTGCTTCCTTCGTGAGCGTATGGGATCCGGAGGTCGTTCCCGAGGTGCAGCCCGCGCTGTTACTGCCCGGCCTCGCGTGCGCAGCTTAAATGAAGGAGAGTGGAATGTCCTTGCATGTATCGGCCCCGCGATGGGAACTGTTGAGAATCACTGCCCAGCCGATGGGAGATGCTTGGTTGCGCGTATCGTCGCCGGCGAATGCAAGTTGGGCGAAGGTGGCGAAAATGGGCGATATTGCACATTTGGCGTCTTTCGTGATATACGAAATAATCGTTCAATATATTGCATTATACTTTTTAAAGATAATGTTTTATAATCCATAAAATCCATACAAGTATTGTACACAACCATATGAAACCTAGAATATGTGCCCTGGAAATCATGTCCTTCCTTTAGTTAGATAAATGTTTTCATTGTTTATTGAATTAATTATTTGAAAACTGAATAACGTTGTGGGTGGTTTGAAGTTAAAATACTCCTTAACATGTCCATGTCAAAAACTGTGCTCCACGTAATTTATGATACAGAAATGGAGTAAGTGTGTCACAATACAAGTACTTTTTTACATGCTTGTTCTTTTTTATTTTCAAAAGCTTGTATCAGTTCAAATACCAGCAAATACAAAATATTTTTCTCAATGGTAAGGTACATCTTTTTCACATGATGCTTAAACTACAATTTAACCACAGGAAGCTCTGAATGCAACTTTGTCTTCGGTAACTTCAACGCCAAATGAAGTGAAGGTAAAATAACTTATTATAAAATCAAATAATAAAATCTTGACTACGGAAAGTCTATGTACTTATCCGTCTCTACTCTGCAGAAATTTAAAATTGACTATAGTGAAGCATTGCCATCTACCGGGAAGCCATATTACCGACGTCCAATAAGTCTTTTTTACTAATTTTCATACTAAAATTAGGTAAAATGAGTGAAATAAAGAAAATATTGTACACAATACGTCATGAAACAGTGTTTTCTTCCGTGTTTTATAAATAACTGTTGCATTTCTTAGTTTTAATTCGTCTCGAATTTCCTCATCGATGTCTGGGGAGCGGAATAATCTGTTTGCGAGTATACCTCTGGCGTCTCGCATGACACGTCAGATTTCAATGGCACTCGTGTGAGGAGCGGTATTTGTATTGTCCTTAGCCAAAGAGGAAACGGATGATCCTACTCCATCTGCGTGGGCATAGAGGCATTGTCTCGATACTCCCGCAACAGGGACCACCACAATGGAGAGAACGCTGCTGTTGTCGAAATCACAACCGCTCGTATGTGGGGGGAAGACTTCGCTTTCTACATAGGGACCTTGGCCAATCGGATCGTTCATATTAGCTGCATCTTGCATGCGAGTTGGTTTTGATGGTCGTTCGCAATGTGAGGGCTGCTGAAACCCTCGTCTTCTGCTGAGAGAAAATTTGGGCTTCTTCCATTTGTTTGTCGAATTCGGATGACCAGTAAAGGACGGATCACGTCTTGTAATGAGCCTGTCAGCGCATTTCGAAATTTGCGAGGAGTGAATCTCTGTTAATAATGAATTCCTCTTTCGCAATATTCTTTTCAGTCACTTTCTCAAATGCGCCTGAACCATTCATGCTCGTTTCCCAAAGCTCCAACCTCTACCTATCGTCTTTTCTTTACGAATAAGATTGAATTATAAAGAAAAGACAGCAACAACCGGTGTTGACATTTGATAACGAGAAATTTTCCCTTATTATAAAGTATAAAGAAAAAACACCCCTCACTTATAAAGCAAAATGAGAGTTCAAAAACATGGGCGCGAACTGTATCATGGCGGCCAAATTAAATTTTTACTTGCAAATTGACCTTACTTAGTTGGAAAGTCGCTGGAGTTTCAAAAATATTTACAAAAATGTAATGAAACTGAGATCATATAAATTTCTTGTTCGAGATATTTATTGAAACGCTAAAAAGACGAACCCCGTTTTTGTGCCAGCTCATCGCAAAACCTCTGCAATAAAACTTGAGCAGCAACACTACGAAAATAGATTTCCCAGTTCCCAGGCTGTTTTGACACTCGGCAATATTACCCAACCCGTCCTGGCTACAAATACCAATTTCTAGCACGGCAGTTCGTGCAGTCGGAATGCACGTCCTTAAAATTTCCTCCTTGGAAGAGCAAAAAACGAAACAACGGCAATTACTGAAATGGCAAAAAAAAGAAAAAAAAATCAGTCGCGGTCGAGGGTTGTAATTCAATTTGGGCGGCGTGTGGCGGTTGAGGCGCAGACCCGCCTCCCCGTGGTCGCCACCCCCGCCGCCGATCCATCAGAAGCTGTCGCCGCCTTATCACGCGAGCGCCGCCGCGCACGCGGCCGTGAAGATCATGGAACCGTACACATCTCTCGCAGGCTGCCGCGGTCGCCGCGTCACACCGCCCACTCGACGCACCGGGCGCCCACCTGCCCCAGACAGTACGCGAAGGTTCACGCGAGATCGCCCCCGAGTCCCGCCACGAGCCCGAGAGCGATGCGAATGTGGGTACCGACAGCAATAGCGACAGAATGGAATTAAAATAACAAAATTATTTCACTTATTTTATCACAATTATTTTAAAAATATAAATATTTATGGAAATGTATAATTATATACAAAATAATATAACTATATTTTTCGAGTATTCCTAACATCCTCGATCCCTTAGCAGGTACGTACCGGTACAGTACTAAAAGTACAAAGGTGAAAAGTTATTAAAATTATTTTTAAAATGTTATAGTTGTTTTGGATTTGAGGTGCGATTTATTTTAATGGATCTATTGAATCATTATTTATTGATTCTTGCAACATTTCGCTCCCTTCCAGTTAAAGAAAATATAATTGTAAAAAATGTCAGCCTCTGGAGGGCCCTCTAAACAAAATCTTCCCCCGAAATGTTGCAGGAAGCAAGGGAATGAAAAATATTAGATGACATCAACGTTTATTTGGACAATAAGAGATTATAAATAGCAATACAGCCAATTTAACAAAACCATCCTATTTTTACTTCATTGTAGATGAGTTTTACAAAAGTTTTAACGCTAAACCTATTCACTCATAAAATTTCTGTTATCGCACCGTTTTGTGCCCTCTATCTGCAATACACGAAACATTCTCAAAACATTGACTATGTTATCATATCCATTACATGCTATTAAATAGCATTGCCGAAAAACAGAATATATTAAAAGATAAACTTTCTAGTAACCTACTAATTGAAGTTCCCAATTTCAAAAGTTATTGGATAATATAATCCCGAAAGCGGTTGAATGTACGATAAAGAATGATAATTACTACTATTATACCTTGTGCATTTCAAAGTGTAAACTCTTATGTTCGCACATATCCTTGTCATGAAGTCCTTTAACATAATTCGACAAAATTGCTCTTTTTCCTCGAAACAAGGAATGGAAACCCCGAAACGATTCTCTCCTGTGCGTTGAGCTTGCTTTTTCCGCGTGACGCAATCGAACAGGTCGCCGCCGCGCTCCTCCTGCAACGGGCAACTTCAAAAGGGAACAACTGAGTTCCCCACGTCCCTAAACTGGGCCACAACGCATGAAATAAGATAATACTAAAATAAAAAAGGAAAATATTAGAAGAGTAATAATAAATTAAGAAACAGAAAATCGAATGATATATCCGGGGTAGACGTGTGCAGTCAAGCACCTTACCATGCGCCTGCTCACCTGAGCGTTACAGGGAGCAGAGGGGGATATTCAAATTACTCCAAATTTGCGTTACGTAATTTACGGTCGATTCCTTAGTTCAAAAGGGTATGGATTCAAATCCCCTGATGAGAGTTCTATTTCATTGGCGTGTTTATAGTATCTGATGGTGGGTGGGTGAATGGGTATGGGTGGGAGAGAAGATATTTGTGTGTATGTGTACAAGAACGTTTTCTGATAGACCAGTACATCTCCCATCGCGTAATAATAGAGGAGAAAAAGGTAGGTATGGGTAGGGGGAGAGGGGTAATTTTGTTATTAGTCAACCTTTTTCCTTGTAGTCGCTAAGCCCACGATGCTCGCTTTCGCCTTCACTGTCGCTCTGCTTGCTGGCTAGATTGATTGATTGATTGATTGATTGGTTGATAATTCCGGGCCTTGCAAACTGCTCTAATCATTCCCATAGGCGTGGTTAACGTTGTCTCGGGAAATGGCGGTGTTCTTTCCTAGCTGGTTGGTGAGATCCGGCGCCGACATACACGTCTACTCGCAAAAATTCTCCCCGTCCAAATATCATCCACACAGCTCTAAGCTCTAAGTTCCCCCCTGATCTCCCAACAGAGCAATACTGCAGTTCATGTAAGGGTATATGTGAGTAAATGGAGGATGGAACAAGAACAAGGGCAGAACAACCGCGCGCGGTTTGTTTCGCAGCCGATTTGTCAGTGTACTGCTCTGGCATTCACTTGATATTGATCGGAGAAATCACAGGAAACCACCCGATCAGCAAGCAATCCTTCTCCTCAACGCCGCTATTGGACCTATCTAGGAGGGGTGTAGAAAGGAAAATCTCCTCTGTCGGCACTGAACCCCGCCCGTTGGCACACTCGTCGCCCTGGTCATCTCAGCCCGGTGCTGGGCCCGTGGCGCGTGGGCAGCGGCGAGTCGGGAGGGGGGCCGGGCGGGCGGGCGGGGCCTCTTCCAGCCCATCAGCACGTCGCGCGGGCGGTCATTGCAGATCCGAACCTCCGGTGGCCACGGGGCCGATTGCCGTGGGATTAGCTCCGGGGAATTAGCCAATGCCCGGCAATTCTCCCGGGAGCGCCCGCGCCGCATTGCCCGATGAGGCGTGCCCCCCTCCCCCTTCCCTCCCCCCGCATTAAGTGCGCGGGCGACGTCGCTGCCGCGCCGCAACCACCTCCGCCGACGCCGTCGCAGTGGGGCGCAAACGCCGCGTGCGGTGGTGATGCTTCCACAAATGTCTCGCTTCTTTGGTAATGACGGGCTCCGCCCGAGGGGTTGCGACATTTCGGTGGCCTACGTGCGCTGAGACGCCGCCTGCCGCGCCATTTAGTATTCCGGTTGCACGTGGAGCTCGTAACTTTGGAAAGTGCGCTCAGGATTTCTGAGCCACGCATCCGCTCCCGTGCAGAGATTTTCCACCATCCCACACGCTTGCTCTCACTTGACTTACTTCATAGCAATCTTAGGTTTAAAAGAGGGTCATTCTAATGAGTGCACTTAGACGCTTGACGGATCTTATAGTATTCTCGGTACGCGTGGGAGATGAAGCATTAACATTTAGAAACATGTTAAGATTTCCGAACAACGCATCCGCTCCCTTGCATTCTGCCCGACACGTACAACGCTGACGGTTTCGTCGGAATATTTTGCCATTCTTTAGAAACCAAAGGTTATTTTAAAAGAGTTGCAACAAGACAGTTGCGTATTTGGAAGCTTCCCTAACATGTATTCGCCTAGCACTTAGCACTGTCAACCCAGTGACCAATATTCTATCGATTCCTGTTCGGAGAATTCAGAAATTTCAAAGCGAAAAAACGGGTGAGAATGTGATCCCTTCGCGTAATTCACAAAAGGAGAAAAATTGACGGATTATATGTCGATGCATAATTCGATAGTTTATTATATAGCACGACTTTCTATCAACACCACGTAATTTCATTTCATTTTATACTACTTTGACCTACAGCTATTCGAGTTTAAGGAAGTAATATTTACTTTGTGTAAAATTCTATTAAATACCTACACAAGCATTATTTGTTTATTGTTTTTTGAAGAAAATTTCATATTTCCGAAAATGTTATTTTTCACATGTATTTACAGACTTACTTGCTAGTAAAATATATAACTGATATGCTAATACAAAGGGGATCCCATTTTGGCGCGTCAATCTGGATATAAATCAGCAAATTTCTTCAAGAATATGAGGTATGGATATTTGGCTAGATGCACAATATTATTTAGAACTACAGTTCAAAACTACATTTTAAAGGGTCACAATTTCAGAAACTACTACATGTATTTTTCTGCTTCTTCCGAGCTCGGAACTGAGACTCCCAGTCTCTATAAACGGCAGCGCATAGCAATACTAGAGAATCGATTAACTCATTTCATCGACTTTATTTTGGGATCGGCAATGAAAAATTATTTTCCATTGAATGTATTTTGAAGGGATGCATCGTAATATAACAACTTGAAACTTGTTGTATCATTTTTCTTCGCTTTAGAAGTCATTTTTATAAAACGGATGTGGTCTTCACGGCAAAACATATATCTTAATATTTCATATCTACCCATATTTTATATTCATTCTTGTTGTGTCTGTAAAATTGTACAGCTATCACCAATGTGCATTCTTACTGTTGGGTCTCATATTTCTTCTAAAAATATCACAAGAAACCAATAAATGTGTTCTCTTCCTTTCACTCTGAGAGCTGAGAGGACGTAGGATTACGAATTCGTCAAGAAATTTTGCTTGAAAAGGTTACGTTGACGTATATAAATATTCCTGCGGGAAAGGAACTGAAGTGAATTTCGAATGTATTGTACTCTTCACTCGCCTGGCTGGGAATAGAATTGTGGTGACACATCTCTTTCCATAATGATTCACTTAAAGTACTTCCTCTTCGATTTTTTTCTTGAGACTTGGAATACGAAAGAATAAATTGAGATATACATTCATTTATAGGAAAAGAATAGTGCAAGCTACGAATATGCATTAATTGTTAGTTTATTAGATCGGTTCACTTTACAAATATAATACAAATCTCCATAAAATTCTGTCTGGTCGTGTAATGTGTTGTGAAAATAGCTTCATTTTCCACATTAAAATAATTAGCACCAATTAAGTTAAAAGGAAATTATTGATGTGTGTACAAACTGTACTTATGTAAATATTAATTATACCAACGTGAAAAAATATCATTAAGTTTTTTAGAACATTTAATGCAGAAACAATTTCACCAAATCCGCATTAAAAGTGAGCTTAGAACACTACACATTACATACAAATTGTTTAACACATTCCGTGGTGGTAGAAGATATCTTGAAATACTACATAATATTAATTAAGAAATAATAATAAAAAAGTTTTAATATCTATTCAAACGTCTCACAGTCAACATCGTCGATACTGTTTCTCAAATACTTCCGTGGACACCGTTTGGGGTCTTTTTGACCCCAAACATTTTACACAATAATGTACTAGTATTTGATGCAGGAATATTGTTTGGAATTATTCATTGAGAAAACGATGCTATTTTTTTGCTTTTTGACTATATTGTACAAAATAACAAAGAATACTGTTATTTCCAGAAGTAACATTATAGCATATTTTCATTAAAATACATAGGTGTCTATCTTACGTGCATGAGAATGTTTGAAACAGGTCTACCAAATTGTAACAGAGAAATAAACCAAATTGTCACACAGGAATCGCAATATAATATTACAAAACGGCAATGGACTCGTTTTCGAATTTTTTCTTGTACTTTAGACGTCAAATGTAACATTTTGGACTCCAACCTCATAAAAATCAAATTATTTCCAACAAAGAAACAAACTTAGAAAACTGAAAAGATTACAACATATGTAAAGCAGGACGCCAATAGCATATCTAAATGGAGAAGTTCATGTGAATAGTTTTCAGAATGTTGCGAAACATTATGTGTCCCCCGGGGTCAAAAAAGACCCCAAACAGAGTCTAAGGGAAGATGTGAAAAGTGTTCCCGAAAGTTGACTTTCGGTTGTTTTAATGAAAATTCAAACTTCTATTCTTGTAGTTTGATTATTTCTTAATTATGTTCAACACATAATTGAAATATCATAATATAACTTGTCTTTGATTGAAATACGGCAAAACAAAAAAGAAAAAAAATCAACAAAAAAAAAACTATCATCACTTGTCCGCATATTCTTGAATTAACCATTCCCATTTGTTCTCCTGCTCGTAGCCTCCATAGATTCCCCCCTTCTGGATTAATAGAGTGTCTACCGAACTTCCCCTCCTGTCGCCTCGGCCGGTGGCATTGCGAAGACGTGCCGTTTAGCGGGACGCAAAATCATCACGCCGCCGTCCGCCCCCGCCCCCGCCGCGTCGGCGGTGGCGGTGGCAGTCTGCGAGCGAGGGGCGCCTCACCGCGTGCGGTCCGGAGGGGAGCCACCGCAACGCGCGGCCGTTGGGGTGCGAAGAAATGAAAATTCAACGAGATCAAATAAAATTCCTTCAATGACTTGTTGTCGTGCGATTTCAATGAACGCCCCGCCGACGGGGTGCATACGCGATGAAGATGTCTACAGGAGCGTTGAGACAAGAACGAGATGATGGCTGTGAGATGGTTGCTAGTCAACGGATGATTGTAATTTGACTGTCTAGATTGGGGCTGCTAATCCTGTGCGAGTTCTTAGCGGCTATTGTGAGTTTTCGTGTTGTTTTACGCGTTTAGGTGATGTAACATTCTTTCCCAAACAATGGGTTTGTAGTGTAATGTTTTCTGTTATGTGGTAAGTGTGGAATTGTGAGTAGGCGATAACAAGCGTAAAGATAATATTATCGTAGACTTAAAACACTGCAAGGACGAACTGTCTGGATGATATATACGTATTGAAATAACGAACTTTTTTCTCTGATGTATTTTCACATAACTAAACTTTATTCTTTTTAAAATAAAATGAAATATTTGAATTTATAAGCGTTTTTTCCAGATTAATACTTTGAATTTTGTATAACAGAGTAATTTGCAAGAGTGAAATATGTGGATATTTGGATATTTCCATCGATCGTTTTTATTATGTGCAAACTCCGTATCCCGTTATCAAATGGTATTATTTATTCACGTATAATTTTATTTTAACATTTGTTTTATGTGTTTTTGTACTTTGACTCTTTACCTGTTTCTAGCATATTCAGTAGTAAAGATCGTAGACCAAAATCCCTTACTATATGTCACATTTACGGGCAGCTTGTAAGCAAAGCTCTTTCGAAGATCACATGTGTGTAAGTGGGGAACTTAGTATTTTGCAATGGAAATAATTATATTCTGAAGATTACAGAAACAATGAAATATTTACTTCAAAATAGTTTTAAAACTAAAATTGCTGTGTCAACAAAGTTCATTAATTAATAACATAATATTACAATTCAATCGAATCTTGAAAATTATATTTTATGTGTAAAAATAACTTATGAAAATGATTGTCTTCGGATTATGTCCTAACTCCACGACTTTTTTTACTGGCGTTTATGTCAATAGAGTGAAGAAAATTAATCTTCAATTCTTCGAAAAAACAGACGAGCATTCCTAATCACCCACTTCTAACGAGGCTATGGGTTAAACAGCTTTGTCTATTGGTCATTTTACGACCTGACACAATCACACTTTCCCACGGCGCCTATGATTCACCCGCGGCCGCGTTGAACCTCACCTGCGTTTTACGAAGCGGCGCCTCGCCTGCCACTCAGCGCGCGGCCTATCGCCCCCCACCCCCACCCCGGTCGGCCTCCGCGCCGGAAGCCCTGCGTTTGTAGCGGAAAGCACCCGACCAATAGGTCTTCGTGTTAAAATGCGGTGTTGCGGTTATAGCGGTTATTTGAAGAACTCGCGGGGGAGTAAATTGCTACGACGAAGCGTTAAGGCCTCGCGACCGGATACTGCGAGACGAGCGGATCCAATGCGGTTTTCACGCGCGGGGAAGTGGTTTGAGGGGAGCTGCCCCTGCGGCGCTTTGCCCGTGCCACGACCGCAGACGCCCGCGCCTCG
>BOPP01000003.1:6437737-6453114 GCA_017312745.1 Gryllus bimaculatus | reverse complement strand
TTCAAAAAGTGAACTAAGAACCGAAAGGGTAATACACGTGTGTGAAAAATGGATGAAAATGTTTCATTTGGCCTCATCGAAGTTACATTAGTTTCGCAAAATTGAATACCGCACGGGCATCACTTTCTCGCTCTTTAGTTTTGCGATATGTTCGAATTTGTGATGCTAATGTTATGTGACTTGTTTGAGGTGTACGTGTTTGCTGTAGTTTTGGGAGCGGGACATATTGCTAATATCATGAACATTAATCCTATCCACGTTTTTGCTGAGGAACACGTCATAGTGGGGCAAAGAATGGAGTCGTTGTAAAGGGCCACCGGAAGTTTTGTAGTCAAATTGCGCGAATTTTGTGCGAAGAAATGAATATTGGTTTATTAGTGATTTGACGTGCGTGTCATTCCAAATAAAATAATTAGCGGCGTTGTCTACTACAATCGACTAGTATCATAGTCGTTTTCTGTTTTCAAATAACAGGTAACCGACGATGTTGGCAAAGCCATCTACACTGCTCTTCAATAAATAATATTATTGGCAAAGACAACGCCTCTAATGATTTTGAAGTTGGCGTCGTTTTGCGTTTGTTCATGGTTTCGTACAAACGAAATTCAATGGAAATTGTACTGTGTAAAATAGACTTAAGTATCGAATGATTCTCCGACCCTATTTTAATATTTCTAAACATTGAGTTCAAATCTGTGAACCACGAGTCGTAACCCTGGAGGGAGTCTGGAGGGTGATATTCGTTAATCTTCTGTAGTTGCGAAGTGTACGTTAAGATAATTTTCTTTAAAGGAAACATAGTTTCTTCACCGTCAGCCAGTTGATACAAGAACAATAAAGGGATCACTGTATTAATGTATGGAAATTGGTGTGAACTTACAGTGATTTGTGAATGATGTTTTGTTACTCGTTACTATTTTGTAGAAACTGCTACATCCTGTAGAAAGTTTTCACGCCCTTGTTTTCTTGTTCTACTCTACCCCATGTTTTTCCTACTATCAGCTAAGCAGCTGACATATCAAGTCAAGTTTATTTGTAAGGTTTTGGTTGTTTTGCTTCTTCTGTGCTGTAATTTCATTGCCTCTTAATAATTGAATGTATTCCATACATCTCATAGGTGACTATTCTTTTTTACAGGTGAGTTGTTTTTCGAAGTGACGTTAGTGGCTGCGAGGATTGTGGTGAGTTTGTAAAATAAATACTTTTAAATGATTAGTATTTTATGCACACTAATATATTATTATTATTACAATTATTTTAATTTCTATTATTATTATTATTATTGTTACTATATCCTATCATAGAAGGCTTGTCTTCGTAAAAACATTTATAACTGGAAAGAATAGATTCATTAGCGAATCAAAATATTACAAATTGAGAATTACAAAAACAAACAAAGATTATTGTTTATTTTTTACTAAAAATACACTTGTATCTGATTGAATTATATCAAATTGTATTATAAATCTCCCAAATGTAGGTACTGGAAAGATAGAAGACTTCTTGTGTATTATATATCTTACCAGCGTCACATTTTCCACAAAATAATATTTCAAGTTTGTAAGTAGTCAGCATAACAAGCACTTATTTTCGTATTTTTGCAACTAGGAAGATTCCGTTTCACGTGCTTGAAATAATATCGCTGGCATTCCAAGCGTGGAGATTTGCGATGCGAAAACTCCTTGCAATTTGCGGAGGAAATTGCGGCCGGTGGCGGAGGTGGCGACGTGCGTGGTCGCGGTCGAACCCATTTGAGGGCGTGGCAGCGCCGAGGCGGAGGCGGAAGCGGAGGCGGAGGCGGAGGCGTCGGGCTGGAGGACACACAGCGGCGGAGGGCGGAGAGGAGGAGGACGGGTAAAATAGCGAAGGTGTCGGCAGGAACCTGGATGAGGGTGGGAGGATAATGTCGGATGTCATGCGGTTAGGGAATGAGTACAACGACTGGTGACGTAGAGGTCGTAAGGAGAAGTGAACGTCAGTGATACTCTGAAGAAAAGATTTGCAGGGTGAGATATGAATAATATAACACAAATAATTTGTATGATTTATGAGCAAACGGATGCCTCTGCTAGATAAACTAGAAGTAAGACCAGGGTGTAACGAGGCGACACAAAACGTGGTTGAGGATGATGGTGACGGCAGAGTGGGTGCGGATTTTCAACGAAGCGAACGCCCAATGGGAAGAACTTCGTGAGAACAATATGGAGATGAAAGAAATATGACGCGGCGGTCTCACGGATGCGAAAGTATGGAGAAAAAATAAAGAAAAAGGGTTTAAGTTTTTATCAGAACTGGACACAATGAGAAGGGAGGATGAAACGAAGATTGACGCTCTTTCCTGATAGACCGTTCCTATACTCCGGACCTGTTCTGTGCCATTTCTCCATTCAACTGCCGTCACAGCCACTAGTCCCGTATTCCTTTGCGTACTGGGGACAATTCTATTGCCTTCCTACGTTGCAGTTGCTGGCTTCCACCTTGTGAAGGTGGCGCACGTGAATAAGGCGACAAGGGGCGTGGAAGTAAACGAAGGTGAGGGCCGCAACGACAACATGGAAACACATGTCGCAGTGTGAAACAAGGAGTGGCGAACAGCAGAGCAAGAGGAAGCGGAGAGAGGCGAAAGCGGGCGGGGGCACAACAGCCGGAGGGGAGGTCTCTGCGCGAGCGGGTCGCGGGGAAAGAGCGAGGGTGTGGTCGGGCGGCAAAGCGGGGAGGTGGTGGGATGGGGCAGGGCGGTGCGGGGAAGGATGGGTCGCGCCAGGAGAGGCGGAGAGGTCCCAAGCGTAGATAGATGGGAAGGGACGAAGCGGGGAAGGGGTGGAAGCGGAAAGGTAGCGGGGTGGAGAGAGAAGAGAGAGAGAGAGATGAGAGAGAGAAGGAGAGAGAGAGAGAGAGTAGAGAGAGAGAGAGACGGAGAGAGAGAGGCAGGAATAGAAATAGACGGGGGTGCGAGCGCGTTCGGTGCGGAAGCGCGAGAATTAAGGACTGCGGTTATGCGGGGAGAGAAGACGTGAGGAGAGAGGGGGGGTGGAGAGGGCGAGTGGAGAGGGAGGACGCTTTGAGCAGATCCCACTGGATGCCGAGGAGAGTGCTTGGGACGGGACAGCGGCGGACCAGAGCTGGAAGGGCGCGGCGCCGAGCGGGGGCGGGTGCAGCGCACAGCAGGAGGTGGGGTGGAGGGGGGGGCCTGCCGGGCAAATGGGCTGGGCGCGAAAAGATAGCCCTAACTCTTCTCTGCCGCCCGGTGCGCGTGCGCCATCCGCGGCCGCCGTGCGCCGCGCATGTCAATTAGCAGGGTGTCCCGCTAGACTCTGCGCCCGTGTCGGGGAAGCCAGCGCCCGTGCCGCGCCGGCAAACTCGTTGTTAATTACTTTCCCCGCTCCGCCCGGCCCGCCTTTGTTGTGTCGCCCGCCCCACGATTCGAGCGGATTGCGCGGCCCCCGGCCCCAACGCGCCGCCTTCGCCGCCGCCGCCGAACCTGGCAGCCCGCGCGCCTAGCGCCTTGCGCCTTGTCGCCGGACTTCGCCACGCCCTCCTTGCCCGCGCTCCGCTTCTGCCCGTCCGTTCCACCAGTGTCTCCCTCCGTTTGTCCTCGCTCACTCATTCTGAAGCTTCAGTGCGGCTTCGCTAAATATCCCAGTGGGTCACTACTGCCGTCTTCCTCTCTGTACTACGTGCCCAAGCTGCACGGCCTCTCCCATGTGCACGATTTCTGAGTCGCGCGCGAAGACCTTCTCGCTGCACAACTTTTATGAACCGTTAGTTCAATTGAGAATAAATTTAACTAGCAAGGGAACGTTATTGAATAACTGGATATCCAGAAGATGAATCGCTTCCGTGTAAATTCCCGGTATTTTGCATTGAAAAACGAGCTGCAGTATTATGATGGAAATAGGTCTTGTCGATCCCAAATAATCAAACCCGTCACTTCTCTTTCCATCTTGTGAAATGGAAAAGCTCAAGAAATTCCGTTCACGTCCGAATACAACGCCGGGTCGGACATACTCTTGCTTCCCTAATCGGCCAGTTTTCTCCGATGGGGTTTCTCTCGATCAATAACCGGGTGAGTGCAGGAGGCAGTATCCAACATGATTTATTTCAATTCTAATATTATTTATATATTTATGCATGACGGCTTTCAAACATATTGTATTATATGTATCCGGTGAGACCATCAGGCAGCTTCGAAGCTGGCTTGACACGGCCCGGATACACGAATAACTCCCTCAGCTCACCGTGCAACTACTCTGTTTGCGTGTTTTCCTCTCGACATCCCCCACTCCTCACGTCAAGCCGCTGTTAGCCACCGCCTTCTTTCACCTCCGCATCGCGAAAAAAAAGGCCATCCAGCTCCCCCGAAAAAAATGCTCGCATGCGTAGCTGCAACGTGCACGGAAAGCGGCTTGCGCCGGCGCGGCGGGGGCGTATTATTTTTTTTGCGAGAAGGGGCGATAGGCCGGCCATTCGTTACTCGCCGCCACTTCCCGGAATCCGCCGCTCAGCGTCGGGTCGCGCCATTCGGCGACACGCGCTCGCATTTCTTATAGGCTGTCACAGAGGCTGGCGGTAATGGCGGAGAAGCGGTGGTTTGAATCGTTGACATCCTGCGTCCCGTTGGGCTAGGCCGGCGACAGATCTGCCGTGTGGTTCATGAAATGATTTTACGAATTGGGGGACATGTAGATCCGAAAGAAGCGTTTCAGTACACATTTATTAAAATGTTTTAAAAAAGATAAGTTTTCTTCAATTAAATGGATAAATAACATAATCTGCATTCTTTGGGACAAAGTGAAAAGAAGTTATTTTGTTAACGGTTATGAGCTAAAGGCTGTGATGTGTTTTTTACCTCGTTGACTCACTCTGCATACCTGTGTATTTATATGCCTGGTACTTGGTAAGATTTCAAGGAAATACAATATTTTTAAAGAGAAATGTGTAGAATAATGTGTTTTCTTCTTGCGCGAATCAATTTTTTTAAACTAATAAGTCGTAGATAGTTGCATCATTTGTAATATTATGTCGGTTATGCTTTAGATAGTATGCTCTTTATGAGTAAGTACTGTTAAAACTGTGGTTTGTAATCAAAACACAAAGTTCTCAAGGTAATACATTGTAACTTGCATAAATAACTTATAATTGTATCATTTTTTATAGCAGGAACGTTTCTTCAGTATTTATATTTCTCTTGAAAGCCATCACGGCACTTGGTACTACTGAGTAAAGCTTGCCTATCTTGATTGCAATAAAATATGGACTTAATAAGTGTCTTTTTCGACTTCGCAGTATAACATTCTTCACGGCATAAGCAAAGTGAGCTCTGATACGACAATGAGTGATTATTTCTAAAAGTATTTTTAAATAAATCTTCACAATTTCGTTTCTGATTTCCTTATTAATGTTGATCGTACAGTATTTAATCAATTACAGAGATGAGACATCTAAAATAAAAAAGAGATTCGGCCTAGTGAAAAAAAATACAACACAGATTGAAATTGATACCTGATATGAATAAATGGAAATAACGTTCTTTGATATTCCATTGTGTTACGCGTTAACATGTTTCCGCGCAAAAGTTCTGTCATTAGTTCTTCCCAGCCTCCCCTCGCAACCAAGTCGGTTGCGGGGCTCCTGTTTCGGAAGACAAAAAATTACAAAAGCAAAAAAATTACCAACACACGATTGAAATGATACCATGATTGCAATAAATGGACATAACCGGTTCTTTCATTATTCCATTGTGTACGCGTTATAGAATTTGTTTCCCCAAAAAGTTCTTGTCAGTTAGTTCTTCCCAGCCTCCCTCGCAACCAGAGTCGGCTTGCTGGGCTCCTTTTCGGAAGACAAAAAATTACAAATACAAAAAAATTACAAACACAGATTGAAATGATACATGATGCAATAAATGACATTAACGTCTTTCATATTCCATCTGTGTTACGCGCTTAAGATGTTTCCCCAAAGTTCTGTCATTAAGTTCTTCCCAGCTCCCTCGCAACCAAGTCGGTTTGCTGGGCCTCCTGTTTCGGGAAGATCAAAAAATTACAAACAAAAAAATTACAACACAGATTGAAGATTGATACATGAGCAATGAATGGACATTAACGTCCTTTCATATTCCATGTGTTACGCGTTATGATGTTTCTCCCCAAAATGTTCTGTCATTAGTTCTTCCAGCCTCCCTTCGCAAACCAAGTCGGTTGCTGGGGCCTCCTGTTTCGGCAGCCGGCTTGCCACAGGAAGGGTGCTTCCCGCCCCATCATACGTCCCGATTCCCGTGACCGATTGCAGGGCTCAGGGATACAATTACCCAACCCAAATAGAAATTTACTTGCTGTTACCATGAAAAATGTGCCAAAATTATAGAGCGTAGGTGTTGCTGCTTGTGTTCATTGTGGTCCCTCTCCGGAAAGAAATGGGTGGGCGGCCACCTTTCATCACTTTGCTGAGTTATTGCTTCCGCTGTAATTGATGTACCTCGGGATCATGTTGGCTTCGTATCTACGCACCTCCCACGATTCTTCACCTTCCCACGACGATTTTTAAATCAATGTACGACCATTCACTCAGAAATAAGTGGAACAAGCGTTTCAAAGATAGTATTTGTTCCTTTCTTTTGGAAGAAAGATGTATCAGACATAAATAATGAAGATCGCTACAGTGAAATATTATTTGGGAGATTCTTCTGCGGTAGTATAACAATTACCTGATACAAATGAAAATGTTGGAAATAAAAACCAGTCTGTACTACAATCGGGAGCATCTCTGAAGGGTCATTAAAGATAATTACTACCTTTCAAGAAGAGTTCAAAACTGGTGTACCATGACACCATGAGATAAGAAAAATTCTGAAAGTTTAATGCAATGTCTTCAAATAAAACCAGATTTATCGACGAATAGGAAGCGTGTTTTCTATTTGAGTGATATTTTAAATTATTTGAGGATCTTGTTAATACTGATTAACTTTTCTAAGATACAATTTTACAATATTTGCCAAAGATTCATTGAATGGTATTTAAAAAAACAGTATTTAGAAGCATTTGTTTTAAAAATACTAAATAAAATTAATTTCCATTACAAAGCATAACATACTTTTCATCATTGTTAAAATGTGAGATAATAAATTCGAAGTTTGAAATCCGAGAATGAGATTTCTAGAAAATTGCGAATGTCAATTTTAATATTATATTTTCAGATTGCTTGCTTTAATTTGGTCATTCATCACAAGGCAATTTGGGCTGCGTGTGCCCTTCTCTTTCTAGTTTGCACTGAGTCAGTTTAGCACACATTTTTCAAAAACCTTTATTATACTTTCCTTATTACAACTACAGCAAAAAAATGTTGAATTTTTTACAATCAAAATCACTCATTTTATACGTTTGGAAAATGTGTAATAAAATAAATGTATAAATGAATTGTAAGTAAACAATCTACAGATATAAACAACCAAAAATTAACACTATATTGTCCTTTCGTTGTACAGGCTGCTGAATGAAGGCAAACTTAGTTTCCTAATCCATCAATGTATTTTAATTTTTTTGAAACTTCAAATTATTAGTATAGTTCTAAATAAAATAAATAAAATATATTTGTGTTGCATTTTGTTAACCCTGACTCGATGTCTCTTTACATTGTTAACGGGTGAGTTTCAAAATTAGTTGACACAGCAGCTCTCAAAATAACTAACCACCCTCACAGAAACGAGCACCATTTTGACAAAAAAATATTATTACCATAAAGCCGGTAATTTTACCTTTTCAGTCGATAATGCGTTCAGTTATGTAATGCGTTCAGAAAGGAGTCCATTCATGTTCGGTGTGCATGACAATTTACTCCCGTAGTACCGTCGTAAGGGTATTTAAAAGGTACTTGACTGCAACCCCATTGTTAAAAGTGCCACGAAAGAAACTCAGCTTCTATTTTTTAAAGATACGGGTTAATGGTTGGTGGTATCCGAGTAAGTCTGTATCGGGTTTTTGTTTACCCTCAGTGGGAAAATTGTTCCGTTCAAGATACGCTCTGTTAACCTGATGGGGAAAAACTGGGCGACAGCAGGCGTCTTAGGGATTCGGTTCCATACAATACGCACACACCCGTACGGGTAAAACTAGAACGTGTCTGGAACGTGCATTAATAGAGGGTGCCCGCATCAATTGCCAATGCCGCGAGCTACAGCAGGCCGTGGTAGACTCGAGCCGCACGTTGCCGGTGCTGCGGGCCAGGTAGCCCTGTGCGCCCCCGCCTCCGCTCCTCCCCCCTACTCCCGTGATAAATCATGGCGCCGCCGCTGTCCCGCGCCGCGGTGTAATTACCGCGGCCACCGCCAGATAGCATCGCTGACGTGGCGTCGATAGCATCGGGGCCCGGCGCGCGGCCGCGCGGGCGACGTCTTCGGGGTCTTGGGCTGGTGGTGGCGGCGGTGGCGGGGCAGGTGTCTCGACTGCGCCCGCCTCCGCGCCCCAAAGTGTCGTAGTGTCACCGATAGAATCGAGGAATGCGATCGACCGGGCGACTGCCCACGCAGCGGTGTTTTCAGCGTCTCCATGAACGTAGCGACGACAGTCAACAGTCGATGATATTGTTTGTGGCTGAAGATGTTTGGCGACGGCTTCTTTGGGCAAACATCAGTGCGATTTTCGGAGTAATTAGGTAAACTGGATGTTAAACCAATTTTTCTTTAAGATATAATCTGTTTAACAGGCAATATTGGTGCTCAAATATTCTCTTAGATATTTAAAGAACTTGATGTTGAGAAATGAGATCGTGGACGCTTTCATAGAAAATAAACACAGAGTCCTTTAAATTTCTTTGAAAATTGTTGTCCCAATGCAATCTATTGAACACTTCTGATTACTTGCATTTCATTTGTAGAATTATTTTTTTGGATTATTTTGTATTATTACTCTGGTGTGTCAAATTAATACGACGCTAGTAAACAGAAAATAAAATTGTGGCATTTATTTGACTTGAATCAAAATTCAGGTCATTTCGATTACGGTCTGCAGATCCGCTATTTCAGAAAAATATACTTCATTAACGTTTGAAATTCATTGATGAAGTTGTCGCAATAAATTGCTGACGAATTACTTAACAACAAAGTGTGGGGCATTTGTCCCACTTCTCAAACTACACTTATGAGTTAAAGTAATAATTATAATAATAATAATAATAATAATAATAATAATAATAATAATAATAATAATAGTATTAATAATAGAAAGATAATAAGAGACGATACAATTCTGCAACACACTTTAAATATTGTGTAAACTAATAAAATATGTGCACATTTATACGCATTATATTTAATTTACCATAACTATCATACATATCAGACAATTATAGTTTATTTGGCTCATGTTCAATAACGCCATCGGTACTTCAGTAGTTGAGAATACGTAATCATATCGTAAAAGTAGAATGTAGAATTACTAGTTTTCTTTTTCACTCGAAAAGGTGCAGATCACAAACGCCCCAAACTGCGAACTGTTTATTGCGTATTATGTTATTACTTCACGAGGACGCGGAGCTCACTTTCCGAAGCAGAGGACTTTGAATGAACCTCCGTCCCACGCGGTCGCACGGGAAGGGAAGAGGCGTGCCCTCGAACCGCTCTTGCGACTTCAGAAAGCGCAGAAAAACCCGACAACCATCTCCAGCGCTTGCTGTGATGTCAGTCTCCCGACTGTAAAACGTAGATCCGCATGTACTTTCCATAGCCAGCGGAGTAATTACGGGTATCATTATGTAATGTTAATTAAATTGAGATGGACAAGCACATTAATATGTAATAGCCCGATAGTATGAAAATGAAGGAAGTTCATTAAGTATGCGTTGGTATTCCTCCTCGTCAGGAGGTCGGCCCGGAGAATAGACGCCTTCTGTCCAAGATATCTTCACTGTCGGGGTCTCTTTTGAACATGAAATATGTTCCTCGAGATTTCGCGAGTTTTGTTCCGACATGATAGGATGTATTTACATTGTCTTCAGATTACTCGTCGTGGAATGCCCGGCCGAGGCGGTGCCTGCGAAAGACGCGGCGCGGGGGCCTGTGCCGAGCATTGTCTTAAGAACCGCTGGGCACCCGCCTGAAAAACGGTTTCGGCGCCTGATGAATGAGGAAAAAGTTTCCTGTGAGGCCTATCGCAGTCCGTGTTTTTAAAGATGGTGCCGTTTTCCGCGCTACTTAGATTATTTCGACGTTTTTAAAGAGTGGAGTCCTCAATGGAACGATAACACACGAAATGTAAAATTAGTATAAAAATGAATGGACCGATAACGATGGCGATAGTTCGTAATTAAGTGGAACCCTTTACTTGTACTATTCTCTATAGAACGCACCTCAATATCTCTTATGAAACATTACTTTGAACCATTTATCTTGGACGTTGTATAAAGTGCTCACGTATCCTAGATGTTCAACTTACAAGTTTTCGGAAATATTCGTCGTATTTTCTTCATCTCGTTAGACTGTTTATAGTATTTGAATTCTTGTTGGTTTTTTTTAATTATAATTTTCATTATGATGTTATCATTTAATACATTCTATTAAAAATGAATCCTTCAGTTTGCAGTGTTCGCAAAAATAAAGAAGATAAGGTTTTTGCAATGTTGTATTTCAGCAGTACGTTTGACTCTTTATTTTAAGTGCAGATCAGTTTTTAAATACTTTTTCATTTAATCTCTAATGACCTAACTGTTGACGTGACTTAAAATAGATGTGAAAAAAGGCTTAAAATAATTTTGAGGATTATACAAATTATTTCTAAAAAGATAAATATATTCGGGAACTAATCATTATTATTACCATAAGTATTTTCCAATGCATTATCGTGCAAAATACCAAGGCTAGTGTTACGAATAAATCAGACATGGTCAATCAGAAACAGATAAATAGATCAGTGTTTACTAAAATTGAAGAAAAAAGATTACATATCGAAAATTATCTATCCCATGGCCTTTAAAGCAAAAATAAATAAAATAAGAGTACGAGGCAGCTCTCCTCAAAATCATTCGGTAACCAGAGCCATTAAAATCTGAGTTCACCACTCCCTTGTTGAAGAACCCTTGTTACTTAAAGGATAATAAACTATATAGAGGCCACTATGCTGCGTTATTCGGACTATCATGATCCATATTACCTATGTGTCATGGTGGATAAAACTTCGTCAATATTACCCGCTAACTGCAGTGTCTATGAATCCAAATCTCTGTCTGAAATACTAAGTTGAATTGGTAGCTTCTGTTCCTACGAATCGCAGCTCGAAAAGTGAAAGTCGGTACCCCGCCCTCAAATGATCGTGCCACTTTGACCTCCATGCTTAAGTTGCAGTTATGCTGTGAAGAAGGCTGCAAATAAGTATCTGGAATGTTGTGACACTTCGGTAAACGTGTCGATAAATTGCGGGACCTACGGAACAGTCCAGCTGGCAGTAAAAGTTACACTCTTAGTATACAAAAATTTTATCTTCCAGTTCGCCTGGCTTTATATAAACTCTCGAGTCGTGCGATAAAGAACAACAACATTTTGATGGCCATCCACCTGTCTCCTTCGTTATTTTGACCTCAAACGGCCGTAGCATAGCGAGGAAATCGTCGACAACTTTGCCCAGGACGCCTTATCTCCCTGTCTGCTCAAGTAGATATCCACGGGGTAAAGGTAGACATACACGGACAAATCAACATTTATGAGGCAGCCTCGTGCCGGTTGTAAATCTCCACTGCTGGTTTTCCCAACAAACGTGGAACATTGGGTGGAACATTAACAATCGATGAGAAGCAAGTTCGTCGAGCGAGGCTTACCACGGGTACCTAGCACATCCCGTTGTTCTTGCTCCGCATAACCTGCGAATAGCAACGCAAAGCGAAAGTGCGGCCCCCGCCCACGGCAGCCGAGTGGCGCTGGCGGTCAACCCGGCGGGCGCGTGGGCCTTGGCTGGGCGGCGGGGATCGGGTTTCAACCGGGAATTGATTAGGGGCTGCTGCCCGAAGAAGCCATCAGCGCACAGCCCGCCTCACAAATGGTCCTTTTTTTTTACTGCAAGTCACCCGAAAGCGATTTATCACCAGCCCCCGCCGCGGACG
The DNA here is from genome assembly GCA_017312745.1 of Gryllus bimaculatus. NCBI lineage: Eukaryota > Metazoa > Arthropoda > Insecta > Orthoptera > Gryllidae > Gryllus > Gryllus bimaculatus. The sequence continues at coordinate 6,441,030 of BOPP01000003.1, read as the reverse complement.
CGCTTCCGACGCAGCCTCCAACGCTATCGCATCACTCGCCCTGCATCACCAGGACACATCATCACCATCACCGCCTCTGCCTCCACTCGGGGCCTGATTTGCATATTAAAAATGTAAGGAGATTAAAAACTGTAGTGGCTGAGTCGACAGGGCGAGATTAAAACATCGTCGCCCTAGTTGAAAAACCTCGTAAGTCAAAAATATTCGAGAATTGTTTATCGGAAAAGTCTAGCTCGGACCTGTTATTTGCTGCTGCTGTGTCTGTAGCAACTGACCGGGAGGTGCTAGGGTTCGAGTCCCGACGGTGACGCATTTTCGACATTAGCTTCTTAGTAAAATCGAATCCAGGTGCCATCTGGAGGAGAATCCCAGTGGCCTGCTGCTCTGTTGAGAAGTTTTCAGTAGGCTCGCCAATCAACACCAGGCGAACGCCGGAGCAAGAGTACTCTGGCGAACGGGCCACGAACTGCGCGGGACCTTTCCTTCCCTTCCCTTTCCTTGCCTAATCTAGCGAAGAGAGATCACTTGTATTATTCTTTCTGCAGTTGTATAATATTGGATTTTCCTTGGCACAACTTTTCTCTTCGTCTCACCTGCCAAAGACAAAAAAAAAATCATGAAGATAATTTAAAACGAATGAAATAGAAATATGACATTTTATAACCAAGAAATTACGTCGCTACTGTATGAATTACAACTACTAGTTGTGAAAAATACACACACACAATAAATCTGCGATGTAGTACAAGTGAATGGAAAGCAGCGACAGTTGTTAATTATTATGCGAACTAAGCCATGTTCTATAATTCGTGCGTTGCGACGATTACTTTACAAGGTCTCGTAGCTGTAATGGCCTCCTGCCCCTTCCCGGTCTCCTGGCCTTACCCAGCCCCTGCGGCCGGCCTCCCGCCTTCGCTTGTGCCGCCCGACAAAGCTCGCCCCTTGGCAGTAATAAAATTAGTCTTCGCGTCCTTCCTTTTGTGTCATAATTATATATGTAACCGATCTCGCCTAATGATCGAGATTTCTTTTCGCTTTGAGAAGGTGGCGATAAATGTGAGAAGGGAAAGTGAGGGGGGGCAGGGTGCCCCTTCAGGCATAAAGAAGGCGGGACGGCGATCAGGATAGACGGGTTCTTGACCCCCCTGGTGGGGTTTGGAGAAAGGGGGTCTATCGAAAATATAGCCTCCGAGTGGTCGCACAAGGTTGGAAAGACATACCTCGCAACTGCGCTGATAAAAATTGTAAGGTGGTTATTATACTTATCTGTTTGCACGGTTTTTGTTCTTGTCTGCGGCGAAGCAAACCCGACGCAATTTCTCTACGCTCGTGGTACGAGGAGGTCAGGGTGGTGTATAGATTCCGCGACTCAGACGATTAGTAGACTGAACTAAGACACTGCAAAACCTGCGTTTTACTTTTGCGGATTTATTGTGTTCCGTATTACTTTATCAATCCATAGGCTTAGGTTTGCATTTACTTTTTAGAGAAAATCCGTGGCTGTCCTTTCTGTTGGCGTTTAAAGTACCTAGGAAACCCGTCGTAGTAAAAAGGTTGAAGCAGAAGTTCCCTGGTCTCGAATTGGCGCTATTATTTTCATAGGAAGCACTTTCCGAATCATCGGCAATTGCTTCTTAGAATTTGATCATACTTACAGTTTTTTTGTTTTAATTAATCAATTTCCTATAGAAAATGTTGAAAACAAATTAAGAAAATTTATATAATTAATAATAATAATAAAGTTATAATAATAAACGTAATATTACACTCTTCAAGTTCTTCAGCACATGGTGATATTTATGTCTCACAACATTGCATTGCACTGCACTGCACTGCACTGCACTGCACTGCACTGCACTGCACTGCACTGCATTTCCTTACGTTTTAACATGCTTCGCAAAGATAACTTGAAAACAACACTTCACAATGACAGCTCTGAACACCTTTCTGAACTGCAGCCGTCACAACAGCCGTTGTCAAACAAAGAAATCTTTGAATTCACATACTTCAGATTGCTTTACTAAGATTCGTTACGTATTGCACAATCCGATGGAAACGGGTTCGCGCACAAGGGTGACGATTCGCCCAGGTGCGGGCGCGCGCCCTTCCAGGTTGGCGTCCCGGGGCCGTGCGTGTGCGGGCGGCGGGCGCCGCGGGGGGTTGAGCCGCTGTCGCAAGGTTGTGCATGAGCCCTGGTGCGTGCGCTATCTGCAGACACGTCCGTTTCGCAACGCTGCTCGAAGGCAACGCCGTCTGGCAAACTGACGCGGGAGGCGTTGCTGACTGGAAGATAATACAGTGTTTTCATGCGGCGGGAGATGAACGCGGACAAGAGTATGAGCCGAACTTGTAGTTTTGTTCGGAAATAGTTGGTTTGTTGCTGGGAATAAAGGATATTTATGCCAGAAAGTTATTGTGAAAATATTTCTTTTATAAACGTAGGTTCTATTTTCTTGCATACTTCGTGACACTGTCTTCGAAATGTAGGGTGAAGAATATTCTTTTGAACGTGAAATGCATTTTCTCAAGATCTGTGCTAATGAAGATGCCACCGACCAACAGATCGGGACTGGGATTTAACACAATAAATTTCGTACTTACTTGCGCATTTAATATTTATACTTTTAATTATATGGACCCAAAATTGGCTACATATTTGTGAAGCTTGTCAAAATGTAAATATTTTAATTTAAGAAGAAAAACTTTAAAATCTTTTGATGAAAAATACATTTTTCTAGGCTAAAACTCGCCTAATGTTTTTTTATTATGAACACCGATTACCGATTATGTTTGCTTCCTCGTAAAATAAAACAAAATACCTGTGATGATTCTGAACGCTACTATAACTACATCCAAGTATTTTTCGTTGTTTCTCAACTGCAGTTTCGATATATTTCCAGCTCCGAAGAAAAACACTTCGCAAATAACTGTCACTTTACGAGTGCTGCAGATAAAAACGCACTCATTGCAGCCCCAACGCGTAGGTCGGCAACTCGGAGTCCCTCCGGCGAGTTTTTATTACACTTGAAATAATGAAAATTTATGCGCGAGCGGGCGGAGGCGGGCGGTGGGCGAGTGCGTGGGGCGCGCGGGCGGCGCTATCGCCCTGGGCGGCCGACAGGTGACACGAGAGCCCACGCGCCTATCGCTGGGGTATCGCGCGCGCACTTCGCGGCCGCGCTATCGCGGGTATCGCGTTGCTCCGCGCGTCGCAAGCCGCAATTATCGGCGGCGCATCGCCGGCGGGGCGGAGCGGGGCGGAGCGGGGCGGAGCGGGGCGGAGCGGGGCGGAG
>BOPP01000003.1:6404435-6430401 GCA_017312745.1 Gryllus bimaculatus | reverse complement strand
TTTTTTTTCTTTTGCCCCCTTTCACATCTAATGCTCGACCGTCTCTTGCGCGTTCGCTCGAGTTAGAAACGAAGTTGTCCCAACTACCATCACCATCTAGACCACCATCTTCAACCACTTCATTGTAACACCTATATTAATATCGCCATTATCACCGTCATAATCGATAGCTCAATCTAAATATTTTTATTGTGAACACGTGCCACCGTCATCACGAGGTCTATTATGACCGCCTTAATTATACCAGTGTGTAATGAAAACTTCAACCGCCAGCTCCACATCTCCAGGCTATCACCAGCCCTACAACGACAATTCCCTTTGTCACAGTTCATCACCGTATCTTAAACAACCACTTTTATATATCCAAGCTATCAGTAGATCAACACCTGATATTTACTTATCACTAGTCGATCACGAGACTTGAGCTACCTCCATATCACCAACTCATCACCATGCGAAAAACTGGAAATTTTATATCACCACTCGATCACACGCCATCTTTGTCACACCAGCCAACACAGTTATCAGCAGACCTGCGACTGATAATTTCATATTATCATTTCATCACCAGACCTGGAAGTGCCACCTTCATATCACCAACTCATCACCAGACCGGCTGCTCCGACGCTTTCACGCCGTGCATTTCTGGCGTCGCGCAGGGTGAACAAACAGGGCGTGGGCGGCGGCGGCGGCGGGCGAGTGCACGCTCTGGTTTTATTCTCAATCTTTTTAAAAATGTCCCGGGCTTTTTATTCTCGGAATGGCTTCTTAGCGTGTCTGCTCCCGGAGTGACATTGCACATTTATATCCTCGCGTTACGCTGCGCGCGCCAGCTCCCGTGGAAAAAAGAGCTAAGAGGGCCGCTCGCAACGGGATGGCGAATATGACGCGGCCGAGTATAAATAGAGCATGAGAGATGCGGGTTGTAATGTCACTTGTGCTCGACCGAGATCTACGTTGCAGATACCATCGGTAATCGTCTTTGTTGGGGGACGGTGTTTTCTGGGGCCTCTCAGGGTAGCTCGAAGAGACGGCTCCGAGGGATCGCTCGCGCGGTTGGAATGCGAATGCCTCATTGGGGGAACTCAGGGCCGGATTTTAGTAGTGCGGGGCCCCAAGCACAAAATTGTGTTGCCCCCCCCCCGAAAAAATAGCTCCATATTTATTAAATAAAAAATGTATTATAGTACAAGTACTTTCTGTACAGATACAAATGAAAACTGATAATTTTTATAGAAATTTTTACTTGTGTTATATTTTTTTCCATTAAATACATTTTACATAAAAATGTTTTGAAATTGTACATTTTTTACAAAGTAGACTACTTGATTAACAATTATTTCACAGGTAAAAAAATCTGGTATGCATATTTTTCCGAAACGCGGGGCCCCTGGTGAATGGGGGCCCCTAAGCAACTGCTTGTTTTGCTTGTAGGTAAATCCGGCCCTGGGGAAACTGAAAACGTGGGCGCTCAGAGATAGCGTCGTGACTAAAGATAATGATATTCAATTGATGAAGATTGGTTGATGTGGTGTTCCAAGAAACTGAAGCGTTTCTAAAATCGGATTATTTGTTTCTTCGCATTTCAAGCATTGAAACTTGCAGTGGGTATTTTGTAAGTCATGGTAAGTGCGTCAGACTCGTATATTATGATGAAACTGTGCGGAATTTTATGCATTGTATGCTTAGAAGCGCATTACTTAAGAGAAAAGTTGAAACTAAATTAGGTAAACTGAAAACATAGAGTGAGAGCAGCGTAGTCGTGATTAAAAATAGTAAAATTCAATTGAGGGGAACCTACGGAAATGACGTTTCAAGAATATAGAATCCTTTTTATTTCTGCAATTTGGATATACTGTGTTTTCAAATCGAAGGTTTGAAATATAGAATGTTTATTTCATACCTAATTTCTACTGTCATATCTTCCAATAGCGCTTTATCAATATGAATGTATAAATGCCACTCCTATTGAAGTACTGTATTCGGGAGCAGAATGTAGACACAGTACAATCCAATGCACTCAATCAATGTGAGACAGTTTTTTAGTTCACGGAAAACGAACACAAAAGTATTATTTTAAATGATAGACATGCAACCTCTGATATTTGATACTTGTACAAACTCCGATCTTTGTCCGCATTTGGTATATTCATCTTAACTTATATCGATTTTAAAATGATGTTCATTGTTTATCGGTTTTATCAGGAGCTATTAACTACAGTTCAATACAGGCACATAGATGCCATTTGTTGGGAACATTTCAGTATGACACGTGCATTCATACACCGGATTTATCCACCTGCCATAAGTTCGCAGGATGTTAGAGATGACAAAAACAAGCAATGCATTTATGAAACGGGAAGTTCGAAGACAAAATGTGTAACGAGAGGAAATTAGATTGAAGAGAATATTGAGGGAGTGGAAGAGGAAACGATTTCGGGAGGCACTGAACGCGTGGGAATAGGAACGTCACTTACAATCCTCTCGTCCACGAAGGTCTTCCTGAAGAAGTATGTCAATGACACAAAAGTGCTTTTCGTTATCTTCATTCATGATCTTTCTTCCTCACACACTCGTGATCGTGGATTGAGTTTTTCTGAGAAGTATTAAGCTGCATTTGAATAATAATCGTGTTGAAAAACGTACAATTAAATTTGTTTCATTCTGTTGATTTTGTTTGCAAGTACCGCTAAGATCTTTTTGGTATGTGTAAAAAGAGCGATGTAGAGTGATAACTAGTTTAAACGAAGAATTAAAATTAAAAGATTATATTAGAATTGTGTCGTGCTCACTGTGCCGATGGGTCCAGTAAAGTGTGCAGAGAGGGATATAGAGTGATTACAGAATTAAAACCAAAAGAATTGTATTAGAATCCTGCGCACACAAATCTTCTCCTTTTTTTCTCAAATTTGACATTCACGTAGTATTCTTAAAATTCAGTAATCACCTTATCGTATTCAGCATATCTTAACGCAAGTGCTTGCTGGCGACAGTACGGTCCAAAACGGTCCGAAACGGCAGGCGAACCGGCCTTGCAATAACATTGGGCGTCGAGAGGTACAATGCGGGCCATGACGGCAGCAGGCAGGCAGGCCGGGGGCCCGGGTCCGCAAGGCAACCGAGATGGCCAATGAGTAGAGACAAGCGGGTGTATAACACCGCGGCGTCCAACATGGGGCAGGGCGGCAGGAGGCAGACGTCGCGGCGGCGGCGGCGCGCTTGAAAAGCGAGCGAGGGCCCGCGGGCCCCAACAGGTAGGCTGGGGATCATCGCATCGCTTCCGGTCCGCTGCGCGGGTAGGTAGCTCAGTCTCCGGTTCCTGCCCTGCGCGCGCGCAACCCGACCCGAACCTCCCGCGCGCCCGCCCGCCCATCGCCCACCCCCCGCCCGCCTGCTCGCCCCCGCAGCACGCTCCATCGGCCGCCGACGGCTGCCGCCCGCCCGCCGCACTGCCACGCCCGCGGTGACACAGTGGCTCGCCAAAGCACATAAAGCACCATGCCCAGAAAAAAAGAGCCGTTTTTGAGAAAGTGTGGAAAATATTCGGCGGGGGCGGGGGCGTCACGTAAAATATCCCCAAATTTTAAAGAATGTTTTTCAAATCTCTAAGCCACGTCTGGAGTCAGATGGACAGAGGTTTCTTCAATTTGGGAAAAAACGTACGTATGGGTTAGGCGCTATTGGTGTTCACAGACTGACAAACAGACGGACGCAGGGACGGACGTTTTGAAAAAAAAAATTTTCAGTATCCGGGGATCCCAAAATGTATTTTCGTTTCTCGAAAAATATTTCCCTCCTAGCATTACATAACTTTCTCTATACAACGTATATTACTCCGTATATACGTATGTATACCAATAAGCGAAACGTATTTGTGACTCCATTCAGCGTTAACATTGTTGGAATGAACTTTTTGTTTTGCGAAAAATGGAAATATTAATTCAGATTCAGAAAAAAAGTTATAGTCTACGTACAACTAAGTATTTGTATTGCTTAAGATTGCGATCATCATCACTGCTAATCGTGCAGTGTCTGAGGGGGAGACGAAGTTATTCCTGAATTCACCTTGAACGTCAAACTCACCAGCAATTTTATGTATTAATATTGGAAATATTAAATTAAGTGAACTGTTCGTGTGGTTGTGTATACGCATTGTTTATTTACATATCCACATCGAAGAGAATACCTTCTTGCGACTTTTTTCGCTGCTTATATGCAGCCTACAGGAATCTGTTTGCGGCGAACAAGTTATTTTCTCACTACAGTATTTGGACGTGAACGACTTGTGTTTCGATCGCTTTTTTCGAGATCTTGCACAGCGTGAAGCTCTATATCGTTTACGATACGATACCACTTTTAAGACTTTGCGCTTCCACGATTCACGAGAGAGCTATAAAGGAAACGATACTTCACCAGAAATTGCGAGTGTAATCACGTGATTTGTCAACTGCACTTCCTTATATTTTCCATAAATCTCCCACTCGCTGGAACTTTTTGTAGATTTTGATGATCTTGGGTTACATTTTAGTAGGTATCAAAAATGTATTATGGACAGCAATTGTGAAACTTATTGTCGTAAGAGTTGCGGGAAGAAATTGATTGTAAGTTGGAATCTTAAAATCTTATGCAATATTGTATCCATTATTATTTTAATTTAAACGTTGCAATTATCTAGCGGCAAAGAATCTCGATTCTTATTTTTAGTGCAACTGTTACTGGCCTAATCAGCGATTTAATAGCGTAGAAAGTGCATTTTGGTTACAGTGAAAAACAATGCATTACAGTTATTAACTGTTTACAGGCAATTCACGTCAGTGACAGCTTGAAACATTTTAACCAATTTAAGCTGGGCTAGAACGGTGGCGAGCAAAGAAGCTAATCTGGCCTTTGCCCAATCATCTTTTGATTATGATAAGCCGCATTCCGCGGTTTGCTTACCATCCAATGAATCTACGATGGTGGCTAATTGTATAAAAAATCCCGTTAGAAGAAAGACAATGCCAGCTTTCCTCTCACCACTAGGCATCAACGGGCCGATAGCACCTAACCCACTGTGCTGCGGCAGCCGCTCTTGGCCCCAGCCCATTCCGCTGGGTTGAGTTTCCCGGCGCCTGCAACCCAACCCCGCCGATACGTTACCAATCAAGGCGTGAATTGGGGAGAGAGCGTGGCGGAGCCGGGGCTCGGGGCTCGGCGACGACATGTGGCCGGTGGTAAACTCCGGTTTTCATGCATAATTTGGGGCGGGCGATCGGCTTTCAGCGGGGCGGGTGGAGGAGCACTGGGCGGGGCGGAGTGGGGCGAAGCGGGGAGGCCGCCACGGGCGCTATCCACGGTTTGTCAGCGGGCGGAGGAAGAGAAGGAAGTGAAGATGGAGGACGAAGAAATGATGGAGTGAGAGGAGGAAGCGATGGACAAGGAGGTGGCATTGGAAGTATTTGCGAATGCGGAAGACGACGTCGAGTATATTGAGGACGAAATGGAAACTGAGATAGGAGGGAGGTGTATAATGTAGTGATGGAAGGTGAAGAAGAAAAAGAAGAAGATAATGATGAGGAGATAAGATTAAATGGAGACGGAAATTGAGGGTTATGTCGAGGAGGATGGTGACGTAGGTAATAATAGCATGAACAGCAAGAGACCTTCAAAATATTTTACTACACCCATTGACGTACGTTACCTACGACCCATCGACAAACCTTACCGAGACAATTTAAATGAAATGAAAAGCAAGCAGTTTTATTATTTTAATTTTTGCAAAACGTAGGTATTTTTCCATCGCACAGCTACAGGGAACTGCATAGCAGACATTTTGACTTAATGGCTCTGAAGAGAGAAAATTGTTCCTGTTTACCAAGTTAAAAATGTTAACATCAACGAAAATTCGCCATTGACAAAGGCGCCAAATTCGCCAAATTTACCGGCTCTCTGTGGTGCGGGTGCCATAAACGGCGTTGGGAACGGGACGTTTGAGGTGTACGCGACGACGTTATTCGAGGGGCGTGGCAGCGGCGGGGCGGGATGCGTTTTGGGAAGAGCGGTTGTCCTGAAGCGTGCGGAGGGCAGCCAACATAAGCGGGCGGGAATTTTGCGGCAGGGCCTAGCAGACATGGGGGGTGGGTGTCTACGTGTACGCAGGCGCCAGTTGTCGATGGCGCACGGACGCAGGCAGCTGCCGGCGCTGGGTTTCACGCCGGAGGCTCCCGGTTGATTTTCCTGATAACTTAATATTTATTGTGTCGGCGACCTGGTCACGTTACACATCGCTTCGTATCAGATCACGATGGAAAGTCACCAGTTCTTAAAGGAGTGAGGCTTGGTCTTTTTGGAAATTTGGTATTGGGTACTGACTTGAAACGTCACATGGTCTTTCTGTCAATAGAATATTTGATTCTTGTAAGTGGTATTATAAAGTAGAATTTTAGTGGTATTTTGTATTTCGTTTAGCGGCACTTAGGTGTTTGGTTGGTAAAGTTCCCATATACAATGACTCCTCCCTCTGTTGGGCGCTACACTCTCTAGAAGGGGGTAATCGCTTTAAATAATACTAGCAAGTGTTAAATTAAACAGAGATCAGTAGCAGAGATGATGGGCATTGCAGGGAATATCAAGAAATAAACGCCAATTTAATTATATTTTGTAAATGCTCCATGTGTTCTGCGATGTAGAGTTATGTGTGGTGAAATAGAAGTTAAAATTGATCCACTAGCAACATGTCTTCCTTAGTAATCCAGTGTGAAGAATAACAAAAAAAAATCCATTCTTATCACTAAACATCATTTGCAGATCCGGTTGAATGCCCCGTTGTAAACATATTGTAACATTTTATACTGTCCATATGAGCCTGATTTGTCAGGGTTGACTCTTCGTTGAGCCTCGTCCCCCTCCTAATTGTCACGGAGATGGAGTCAACTGTCATGTCTTTGGTTACGGTACTCTTGCTTATTGTGATTTTGTTAGTCACGGGTATGTTAGTGGCAGGTGATTCAAAATTAATCGTACACGACACAATGGGTCAAGATCGGAGCCAGTTACTAAGATAAAATGCATGAGACGGCGAGGGTCAATAAGATATTACGTGCGGTTGACGCTCTCAACACGTGCAGTGGTGAAGGTCAAGTGGCAAAGCAAATAAATGCATCAAGCTATCACCTTTGACACGTAAAATGCGATGACGTCACATTTTTCACACACTTAACTGACGAGATAACTTTGTCACATTGTTTCTACAACCATAAAATGTGTAGATCCTATATATCACGTGTAAAGTACGATTGCCTCGTAACTTTTGCAGAGAGAGTAGCAATCAAAATATTTTCTTTGTTGTGCAGGGATATCTGAATAAAAAACGATTGCTCGTTTGTATGTGTCATAAATAGTGGATTTATTACACTGTGATTTTTGATTTTCTATTCGTAAATGTTAATATTAAGTTAAATTGCATTATAATCAAGAAGTTTTTTAAATTAATAGAATTACGGTTTAGCCAAATTAACATTTTAATATACTCCATACTAAATTGTTTTTTTATTTTTACGGTCTAACAATTTTGTCTGTGCTGAATCTTCATTAGCGGAAGAAATAATCCGAAAGGTGTCACGTTAATGAAGTTTTGGGGGTCCAATGCTAATGATCATATCAGGTATATAAAATTATTGTACATCAAATACGTTCACATTAATTCACATATGAATTCTTATTAAAACAATCTTCAATTTGTCAATCATAATTGTATGAACGTGTCATTAAAATTTGTAATATTTACTTGTAGCGATTGAAAAATATTTTCTTAATCGTACGTGTAATGATAATTTTGAGGTTTTGTGTCAGTTTCAAATTCAGAAAAATCAGTTAATATTATAGCTAATGTAGTTATCACAACCTTCTTGCATTTACCATTGGCTTCGCAACATCAATGCTACCAAACAAAAGAGAAGACTTTTATAATGATGTTTATTTTGACAGGAATGAGATGTACTGCCAACTGATTAGCGATAGGAAGGAGGATTGCAATTTACACAACAATTCCTTTGAATATTTACAATCGTTTATTAAAAATATTTTTATATGATATCGAAAATTTCTATTATGTGTTTCACGACGTTTGAGGACATGAGTTAATAGGAAGTTATGGTATGTATACTGCCAGGAATCGTCATAGAAATTTATTTTGAACAAATGAACAATGGCGTAATTTTTTGTAGGGCCTCGAAAGATGCTTTTGGTATCATGTTTATTTTAATTTTTTACGTATTTATAATGGTCACCTGCCAAAAGTGTAATACTACGGCAGGCAAGTCAACAAGTAACCTACGCAGTTGTTTCAGAGGTTCCTGAACCAACACTACAATAAACTGCAGCATGTGGTGATCGTCGCACCCCACCATGTGCAAGTCTTAGCACTTGAATAAGTCCCGCCCAGCCATCTGGCAGGCAAATGCCGCCCTCCGCGGCAGTGCGGCACATTCTGTAGCACTTGCATCGGCACACACGCACACACGCACACACACACACACACACACACACACTCAGACCGCCCTAAGAGTAGGAACGGTTAGAACGCTTTGCGCTGCAATTCAGCCGTCAGTATAAATAAACAATGGCGAGAAGGCTTTGTCCTAGTCGCGGCGGTCCCTTCAGAAGAAGCGGAATGTTTTCGCGGGATAAACACCCCCGCTACTCTTTTCTTCTCCTAACCTTCTCCTGCTAGTCCATAAATTATAAAAGCCTTAATTTGATAGAGCCTAACAGCATTGGACGGGCCGGGGTGCGCGCCCGCTGTTTGCCTTGGGGGCTCCGCGAGCTACAAGGGTCCTCGGCGACCTTTCGAGAGCGAGCGAGAGAGAAATCACAAGGGAAATCTGTATTGTGCCGGCGTTCAAGATCAGAAACAACACTAGCGCTGACAAGACGCGGCGTCTCGCTGCAATTAAAAGTTTATCTCCGGGAAGTGTGTTTGTGCGAGCGCCTGCACTGGCGGCGGCGGGGGCGCAGCAGAGGTGGTGACGGCGGGAAGTGGTTAGGGCGACGGAAGTGCTGGGAGAGGTAAGGGGCGAATGAGACGAGAGTAAGTGAAAAAATGGCTTGTATGCTTTCGTTAATCTTGTTTTATTGTAGTCAATATTTCTGAAAAATATCAGCAGGGTGAATACTTATACACTTCTGTGACAGTCATTGATGGAATTATTGTTAGACCCACGAGTTAAAATGGAAAGTAACACCTGTTATGTTTGAGTGCAGGTACAGTAAGATCGTTAGTCGATAGACAGTACAGTAAATCATGTTGCCGAAAAGGTAGTTACGTTTATGTTAATCTTCAGGTTTCACTTCGAATCGTTCTATTAAAACTTCGAAATAATAATTTTGGCATATGTTTTTTTAGGAAAAATGTTCACTTCAGTAATTTGTCTGTTACACATACAAATGTCTTTGATAAACACGTAGAGTAAATCTCAGAAGTATAGACAATAATACTGAAGACCCTTTTTCTAAACAACATTTATTCGTGCATTTTGAAAACAAATACATTTTATAAAACAAAGTTTAGGAAAAATATTTCGAATCAATTTATTCATATCGAGCTTGAATGATTTTCCTTTCTATGTCATACGGAGAGTATCGCCAGCGACATTTTCATTAACAATTCCTTGTCGCCTGAGAGTCGTAAATTTGAGAAGACGAAAACTATTACTTTGAAATGAGCATCACTTGGCCGAGATAGTATTTCGGTTCTTTTACAGGAATCCCGTTCCTTATTTGGGCATTAGCCGTTCGCCCTTTGGACAGAAACGGCCCGTAAACGCGCAACGCCGCCCCTCCTCTCTCCCTCGCGTTTCACGCGTGCGTTGTTTTCCACTTCGGCGCCTGCTCTTTCGATTCGAGGCAGGAAGCTCCGTGCTGCTTTTGGGTCAGAGGAGACGCTATGAATAATTGCATTTCTGTTCACAAAACTGATTACATTGATTGATTAGTGATTTTGCGCGATAAGTCATGAGTCCCGTAAGTGTATTGCATGTTTTTTCTCGAGAAATTGCGGCGATTTCCACCTGCTAGATGGTGAGACTGTTGGCTAACGGGGTTTCTTTCAATGGGATGTCTCCCACCAGCAGAGTCCCGCATTAGCCGGGAAAGCTCTTTATAAACTCCTTACAAGACTCCCGACATTTGTGGTAGTGTGGTGCATGTAAGTGTGTATGTAAATGAGGGGCGAGGATAGCACAAGACGGAATAGAAATATTCGAAATTGTTTCCCCGCTTATTAGGAATGTTTTTCAAAATTTATTTTCATATAAAAAAGACCTGTAGTCGTGATTACATGTATAAAAGAAACTTACTTTGTGCTGAAATGAAGAATTGATTCACGCATAAACAGTAATTTTTAATTTAAAAAAAAGCGCATTGTATTTTTTTCATTGCAAAATAAGAATTCTAGCTGATCGCAAATTGGAAGTCGTTTTTAAATATTACTAATGAAATGTCTTTTATTCTGTGCACTATCTGATTCTGACGCAATCAAATTCTTACTTGATAAATGTTATGAGAACGCTATGCGTGCGAGATAGTATGACGTACAGCAAACGACGTTTCCGAGGATCAAAGCGAATGAAATCGGTTCAGCCAAGCACTGAGCCGGACGTTAATCGGATTGGAAACTAGAACGCAAGGAACTGCGACGTGATGCTCCACTGACAGACAGCCAGTCAGTCAGAACCCAGGCTGCTGCAGGAGGGGGAGGGGCATTCCAACAGGGCGTCTTGCTCGAATCGCTCCCGCAGGCCGATCACGCTTGGTAAACAGCGGACAAACGAAGTTCTGGCGGCGCGCGGGGAGGCGGGGAATGCGGGCGGAGCGGGGAGGGGCAAACGGACGGATAAAAGCTCTGTTGCACGCCGAAGGCGCTAGAGGCGGGGGGGGGCGGTTGCAAGGGGAAGGGGAAGGGGGGGGGAAGAGGCGACAACGCGAGTGAAAGGGCGCGCATGTGAGGCGCCAGGTGGAGGAAAGGGAAAAGGTTGAAGGAAGATTAGAAAAGAGGGGACGAGAGAAGATGGGAAGAGTGTACCTCGGGTTGTCTCGGGATTTGCAAATCAACAACGAAAATGATTAGGTGGTATTGCGAGATACTATACAAGTATGATGTGAAATGTAATGTTGCGAGGCTTTATGGGAAAAAAATATACACTAATGTGTGATAGTATAACGTAGAAAGAACGCATAACTAAAAACAAAATTGAGATATGAGATTTAAAATGTTTGGAATCTATCAGGCGAGAGGAGTAACGCCTGAAAATGTCTGAGATATTTGCGTTGATTAACAGTTATGGGAGAAATGTTGAATATGTCAAAACAAAGAAAGCTTTGTTTGCAACAAGCTGCGATGGGAAGAATCTTTGGAAAAGAAACTAGCAAAATGATGAAAAGAAGCCCAGCAGGTGACCGGAATCAATTGATAAGGTGAGCAGGTATGAAGGAGCGACTTAGGCGAGGCTATGAAGATTCACGATCTCACGAACTGTCAAAAAAAATTCCGACTCCATGATCTTTAGGACACAGGTTCGTTGCTGACCGGACCAAGATCGTTGTGCGCGTAAACTCAAACAAGTGTCTGAAGGTGAAAACTGTGCGCAGAACAAAGCTTTTCCCGTGAATAAACATCCGTGACAAAACAGTCAGAAAAAAGTGCCGTCTAAACAGTGAGTGACGTCGGACGATGCCCAGTAATAGTGAACGACATCGGGCGACAAAGGACAACAGTGAGTGACGTTGGGATCGCCAGGACAACTGTGAACGAAACCGGACGTTCCTGAATGAGGGACGTCGGATGACCCCGAGCAACTGTGAAGGATGTTGGTCGACGTCGGGCAGCAGTGAACGACACCGGGCGAATATGCGCGGCGGGGCAGGTGCGGAGGCGGGAGCGGGCGCCGGGGCGCGGCGCGGGTCGGCGCGCGGTCGAGAACGCCCGCCGCCGCGGGCGAGCTGTTTAGACGCGGCCTAATGGCTGGCGGGCGCCGCGGCCACAGCAAAAACAAACAGCCGGCGGCGCTGGGCGGGGAGGCGCGCGCCGGCAGCAGCGGCGTCGGGGGCGGGGCGTTCGCGGGCGGGTGGCTGCGGAGGGCGGGTCGGCCAGAGGGCGGTGGCGGGCGGCGGGAGAGGGGCGGCGGGGGCATATTCGCGGAGCTGCTGCCACCGGGGGCCCACCCACCCGCGGCACAGCGTTTCCCGCCCGGCTTAAAAGCAGCCGGAAATGCGTGTGGTAACGCCCTGCTCCGTGCATCGCGACGGTAAATACTGGGGCTCTGGCATGCGAGCGCTGGCAGTTCGAGCACACACGCCAGCGCGCTCTACATTGGGGTTGAAGCTTTGGGAGGTATACAACAATAGGCTCGCGAGTTTTTGGCTGGTTGTGCGTATTTTGTCATATGAAAATCATTAGAATTTGTTGCGTGTGTTTATAATATTGAAGTGTAGAAACATTTTTGGAATGTGTTGATTATAATTTCGCTGTCGAATTTCGCGCTTACAGGCATGTCATTTACCAAAAGGCACAAATTTCCTGCTGCTGCCTCTTTAATTTTACAGCTGGTTTGTTTATCACCTCGTAAAAAATATTGTCCCAGAAAATTAACGTCGTTGCAAGGCTTCCCTTGTGGCACTGCGTCAGAGTTGATGCTTCCGAGAATTGAAGATAATTTTGTAAAATGGCGATGGAGATCGCTTTTGGATTATTGTTTTTGGTAAAATTCTGCTTTTAGAACTTTTTCATATAAATAATTAGTACGCAACCATTCAAATATTTGAAAATGTGGCTCGTCTGAAGCGGTTCCTAGCTGTTAGGAGATACCTGGTTGAGGAAAACCCGGCAAGCCGCCGTGTACATACACGGCACCGGATTTATTCATCCATCGGGGCATGAACGTTGCCATCGTCCGCGATAAAATACGTGCTATGGGACTAGTGATCACAGTAGTTGCCCGCAAACAAAATAATCATCCAATCAACCCAAATTTAGGCGACTGCCTTAGTCAAGCCTGAGATTCCATCGTCTTCAAGGACTACAAGTCCTCAAGGACGATGGAATTTCAGGCTTGACTTAGGACGGCTTTGGATTGATTGGTTGATTATTTTGTTTGCGGTCAACTGCTGGGATCACTACACTAAAGGCGCCTGCGGGAGGTGGATGGGGGTGTTGATGAGGGAGGTGGAAGGAGGGAATGGGGCCCGAGCGTGGGAGGGGGAGCGGGTCGCCCTGTCGCCGCTGAGTCGCGATTTATGGTTCCGCACATGTACAGCGCGTCCTCGCGTCGCGCCTTGGTCGCGCCCGTGCGCGCTGCGGCGCCCGGAACGGAGAGCTGCCGCGTCCTGCCCTGCCCGCAACGGCGCCAAGTGGCGATGCGTTGCGGCGAATGCTCCGTCAAGCGGTATTAACAGAGTAAGATGTCTTCACAGTCGCATACCAATATCATTCAGGTTGCTCAAGATCACCAATCCGGGGAGGAGGCTACCAAAATAAATTGCGAAATAATTGAAGGAAAATTGTATATAAATCCGAAATTCCTCGCTAATCCGAACCTCACATTTCCGAAATTTCGGATAATTCGAACAAAATTTGAGGATGGAGGAAAAATGAACAAAATTAATAAAATGTTTTTTTGTAGTGTAAAGAAAGGATTTTATAATTATTGTAGATCGGAATAACTAATTATTGAAGCACAAGTTGTAGAAATGAAACGTTTATTGCACTGGTAACTACGGCATGTATCACATGTTTCAAGTATTATCCGCGCCCGTTTTCTTGAGCCCTCGCTTCGCCAGTTGCGACAAGAGTGGGGAGTTTTGGTTATTTTAACGAAAGGAATTTTGTATGAAATTTGTAGGTTGTTTTTCGTTACATATTATTTTCTATTTCACGGTAGAGAACATTTCCGGTTATCAGATTTTGTCTACAACGCTCATTGCTATCATTTATTCTTCATTCAACGAATGTGGGCAAAGGGGAGGGGGTAGGTATCCCGGGGCTCAAGAAAACGTGCGCGTATAATAGCAGGAATGTTCACTTAGAGGAACTTGTATAATAAGTAATTTTCTTTTGCCGTAAGGAACTGAATCCGCTTAATGATGCAATGTGATGAGATGATGCGATCTCAGGGTTACTTCTTCATATTCTCACATCGCACACTACGTTGCATTGTCTGTTCATGCAATAGAGGTATTTGTATATGTACGGTACATTTTTTCGGATACTCCGAACATTTACGAATCCCAACGGACCATATCCCCAATTAGTTCAGATTAACGGGGTTCTTCTGTATTGATGAACTAATGCTTCATATATTTTATGAACTAATGCTAGCAATATATTATTTTCAATTTCTAAAAGTTTATGTTAAAACTTTTTAGATTTCTAGGTCCAGCTAAGCCATGTATATATTGATAATTTTCTGTAGGTTACATATGGTCCTTTCGGCGGTCGCCCTCAGCTGTATGTCGTTATGAAGTTTACGACCAAGCAACTAATACTTTTGCCATCGACTATTATATGTAATTTCAGCAGGTAATAGTAAAATTACGGCTCTAAAATAAATTGATCGCAAACAGTTCGAATGGTTCCCGTATTTACGCCCTGCGGATCTCAAGACAGAACAAGCGCTGCGTATGAGGCCTCCGAACGCGAGGTCGTAAAATTGTTTCACGCGCTTTGGGTCGCGCTTACATAAAATGCGGCAGCGCGCGGTGGCTTTCATTTGTCAGTGGCGCGCTCTCTCCGCATTGTCGACGGCGGACGCCGCTTTTTCGAGGCGTTCGCTCCAGTAACTCCCTGACTGTGATTATTTCCACCAGTGGCAGTGTGTCGTCCCATTAATCCAGGACATTCCGCCGTGGCGCAAATGATGTTGTAGGGGTGACTTCATCAGCGGCGGAGGGAGACAGAGGTACGATGGAGAGTAGAGCCGAAATGTAAACCACTGTGAAATATTAGATTACCCGAGCAGCGACTGTAAATTCCCTAAATAGAATTTCTTCTCTCTGAAAAAGAGGACAGCAATAGTATTATCTCTACTTAAGAGTATTAATGAAATTGCGTTTTTGTAAAATTATGGAATAGTTTTCATAAAGACATTTCAGAAAAGAAGAAAAATATTTACGGGTTCATTACATTCTTTTCAGGTGCCCTTCACAGTTCAGTAATCATGTTGGATTTTTGATATTTAAAGCCTGTTGTGGACATGTTCCCAATCTTGACGTAATTTATTTTATATATTAGGAATTGGGTAACTTAAATATTTAATGCAAATTGAGTGTTCGCTTGAACATTCTTGATATGTTGAGACCATACAAAATTATATTTAATTGTTGTGAACTATTATATCTCTTTGACAATTGATTAAATTTTGCATAATTTTATAACTAAATATTTTCTCCAAAGTATGAAATACACATTTAAGAGAAGGCAAGTAAAAATATATTATTTTAAAATGTAATGCTACTGCGAAATTTTGCAGTAGACTAACATGTAAATATGTTAGCAAAATGTTTTCTACGATCAGTGTGACACTAGCGACACAAGCAACAAAACGACGATCGGTGGAGTGATTGGAAAGCATTAATTATCTGCTAACAACGACTTTTACCGTTTTTTTTTTTTTCAATTGGGGACCCAAACCCGTCACCCCCCCCCCCCCGCCCCTTTGGGGGAAAAATTTTTTAACGGGGGGGGTTCGAACCTAAACCAGCCATCTCTGAGAGTGCACAATGGTTCCCGCCACGGAGCGCCGAACATTTACTTGTTCAAACAGCAACCCACCGGAGCAACGCGTGTCTTCTTGACGAGCGCGCGCCCGCCCGCCCCCTTTTCAGCGCCCCCCTCCCCCACACGTTCCTCCGCCTTCCCCGCACCCCTCCCTCGCTCGCCCCTCCTCCGGGGACGGAGCGAGCGGGTGTTAAACGGGTGTCCAGGCAGCGAAGGGCCTGGGCCGTTTCGCCCCTGCACGGGCGGCGCGGGAGGCAAAACACGGGGGGGCGGGGCCCGTTACAGGGTAATGAGCTCAAATTGTCGAGGGGGCGGTGGCGGGGGCTTTGCTCAAATTTAAATTTGAAGCCCCAATTATTTCTGCTTTCGCGAGGGGCGTCCGCGCCCCGTCGCAGACCGCCTCCCCCTGCTTCGCGACGCGCCCGCCCGCCCGCGCACGCGTGTCCGATGTCACGGAGGGGAGCTGGACTCGTTTGGGCGCTATTGTCTGCTAGGAATGCGTACGATGAAGAATTGAATAATCCCGTTTTTTGAATCTGTTTGGATCTGGCTGAAATCTTCGCATGTCTGTATGTGTAATTGAAACCTAATATGAACACTTGAATGTGTATGAAATTGTATTCGATTGAAATACTCGTGTTATGTGATTTAGTTTTGAGGATGAATACTGTCAGATATGTATCGTTTCAGTATTGTCGGCAACTGAGTTGTCGATATTTCTCACCATACATAATACAATTTTTGATTGGAAGCATACACGTTTACTTTTTCAAATCTTCTGTCCTGCCTCTCGTTTGGAGGGCATTGTCTACGAGATAAGCGGACAGCTTTGGATAAAGTTGGAGATTAGAGCATTTTGTGTCCGCTGGAGTGTGGCAAATTTCCGAAACTCAAATTGGTAATTGAAACAACACACAAATGTATTGAAATGGTATTCGTATTATATGCGAAGACTCGTATCATGTGATTTATTCTTGGGGAAGACAATTTTAATTTCATGTTTTAAAATAGTTCTTATAATGATAAGCACATTGCTGTTCACTTGCAGAGAAAATCCACTATAACGCTACACTTCTCAAAAAATGAAGTAAGAGTAAGTTTGTAATAAAAATTTGTATTTTTTATTTTAAACTAGTACATACATTATATTATTCAGAATCCATTGCTTTTCAAATTCCAAAGATTTGTTTGAAAATTGAATGATTTTTTATCGACTGACCTTAAAAAGTGTTTAAAATTAGAATTCTCCTAGAAACATGACAAAGTGGTTACAGCTTAGTTTCCTTCTAAAGGGTTCACTACCTTGAAATATATTTCAAATAATTTCACATGAAATATTTAACGCAATAATATTAGTAAAAAGTTCTAATTCAGAAGAATCTCGTCTTCGACGTGTATTTCATCGTGTAAGTAAGCCCGTGTAAATGTAAATGTACGCGGAATCGTCACAAACAGAAATTATCGAAGAGTAGCACCTGTGAGTAGACTAACATACTGTTTGATGGAACCCGAATTCTTGTCTCTGTCTTCGCCTCACGTACTCTTGACTAGTTTCACAAAATTGATATGACATTTTTTAAATTTTTATTTATTTGCTACCCATGATTTATCTTTTACATGACAAAACAAATACAATATAAATGACTACAACTGTGAGATAGCGAAATAATATAATGATAGAGATAACACTTTTTAAGAGTATTTTGAAAGGTATGTAATTGTCGAGAAATAAATCTACTGTGGATGACATTGGATTCCCGAGACTAAGTGGCCTTACAATTGAAGAACTGAGGTAACATTTTTTATTGGTGTTTGGTACAAACATAGTGACCGGATGAGGTGGCCCAGGGCAACAGCTGATGGCACTGCAGTGCCTCTGACCGGGACGTTTGAGGTTCGACCTCCAACGGTGGCAGGATTTTCGTCCCTACCTTGACGGACTATCTTGCGGCCGGCTGCTCTGATCGATAGTATTCCGTGGTTTCTCCGATCAACACCAGGCGATTGCCGGATCATACCTTAACAAACGCGCACAATCTTTCCTTCATATTTCTGGTCCTATCCTCACCCTTACTTACACACACACACACACATTCACTACACTACCACATATGCCGGGAGTCCAGTCGGAAGCTTATAGCATGTTCCGGCTGGGGCTGTGTGTGTCGCTGATGGGAGATACCTGGTTGTTGAAAAAACCACGCTAGGCGAACGGAAAGGTCATCGCCCACCTCTAGAGGAAAGAACATGCACTACACTTACGGACTATTGCCCTTAGTTGTTTGACGCGCCCGAAATCCTTATTCAAATCAATCAATCAATCAATCCCAAAACCGGGAGAGGGAGGGAGCGTCCCAACTTGCGCGCCCAGCCTGTAAGCGATCGTTTAGCGCCCGCAAGCGCGCCAAGTGCCAGGAGCTCCATCCCTCCGGGCGGTGCGGGGTTGGGGCGGGCCACGCGGCGACGTAAGTTAATGTAGCTCTATACAGAGCGCGCCGAAAATTTGAAAGTGTTTTGTTGTGAGCACACACAAGGGGATAGTAATTTGTGTCCCCTGCTAACCCTTAAGCTGTGCGCGGGGCGGGGTGCGGGCGCTCTCGACCGGCCCGGGTTTATTACCGGAGGTGGCAGCTTCGGGGAGACATCAAAAGCCGCCGGAAATGGAATCGACGGGGATGCCCACCTCGCATGGCGGGGAGGACGCGGAGGCGGAAGGCGGAGGAGGGGCGGAAAAGGGGACATCGAGGACGACGGGGCTCCAAGGCGACATCGAGGACGCGGAGGAGGTTAAGGAGGCGAGGGGATTGGGGAGTTGGAGGCGAGGTGTTGGAGGAAATGTTCGAGGGCATGATGGAAGAAGGCGAAACGCAAGAAAGCTAAAATAATTGAACATTTGCTGCGACAAGAAAGGAAGAACTACAAAAAACAAGGACAGTAAGCAATGGAGGAGGGGATTACAGGTCTTTAAAGCACGAAAGAAAAACATGCAATGTCATAAATATAGAAAAAAGACATGACGAAAACAGAGAAAAGTATTTGCTGCGTATCGTCACAAACATTTATCCGTTTATTTTGAAAAAGAATTATTCAAGTAGAAAATTACATGATTCGTTTAATGAAATCTCGTACTATTGTGTTTGCAAAAGCACAAATATTCAAGTTTCAAAATTGTCAATTCTAATTATTTGAATGAATTACTCGTATGACCTATTGGTACCATTAATTTCTATGATGTCGTTCATTTTTCTAGACTGATGTTTGGGAGAGATCTACTATGATTTGGAACCATCTTTTAATAGTTATTTGGCAGTTCAGAAGTTTTTCCACCTTCTGACATACGATCGCTCGGACATCAGTGATCTATGAAGTAACTGAAAGATCGCTCTCTTTTCTCCGACAGGATCTGGGTTAGATTCCCGTCCCACGCATGTGGAATTTCTGTTGGACAATGCGGATTCGCGGGGGCATTTGTCCTTTTTATGCTCTCTTTACCATTCATTCCACAACCCTATCCATCTTCATGACCCACATCTCCGCAATTGTTTTAATCATTTCATCAACGCCTCCTCATGAACCTATGCCAGGATGAAGGCGTTTCTTTGGAAATCAGAATACAATAGTTAAAGTGGCATTATACATGTGGATGATTGTGACAATTCCAATGCATCCCCAAGTAAAAGCCGGAGCAGATCCCTACCAAACGTGCTACAAACAGCGCACGATCTTTCCTTCCCATTCCTTGCCCTATCTTCACCCTTAGACGTACATTATCATGCACTACACTTCCACACATGTCGGGAGCTTAGAGCATGCCCCGACTGGGGCGGTGCCCCACTAGTGGGAGATACCTGGTTGCAGAAAACCTCGCCAGCAGTTGGAAGGTCGGCGCCGGATCTCTCCTTCCAGCGAGGGAAGGCCACCGCCACCTCCGGAGGAAAAACATTCACTACACTTACGGGGGTAATGATCTTATCACTCGACGCGCCTGGAATCACTAGTCATCAACCATCAATCCGAAGGAAGGCGTATGAAGGATTTTTTCGAGTTTGATCGGGTTCTCAAACTTTGGTTCAGAAGCCTGATATGCTAACCGTTTTACCTCCGTACCCACCGTATTGTGGACGATTGTGACGGTTCCAATGCATCCTCATATAAAAACTCAGCCCGAGAAGAAAGCGTGCTCTGACTTCGTGTCCTCCCTGTGCGGAGCTAGGGAGGGCCCGGGTCGAGCGAGGGCGGCCGGTGTGTGCGTTGGGCGCCCTCCTCGCCTCTAGCGGCGGCGGCGGGAGCTAAAGAGGATTTGGTCGCCAAATAACAAACGCCGCAGCAGCCGAGAGGATTTGTCGGCGAGCCGTGTTGATGAAGGAGCTTCGCCGCTGTCTTGCCGATACGGCGCGTGGAGCTCCGCGCAGCCAAGGCAGCAAAGGGATGGCGGAGTTCTTGCTTTCTCGGTGGGTTTGCGAGATCGAGGAGATGGAGATTCCGGAGAGAAATTCACGGTTTCTTTGGCGTTTGAATTGTTTTAGCAGCGCTGTTAAGAGACGATCACTTTTGGATTTGTTTTGCTGACTTTCCGACTTTCTTGTTTGAAACCGGGTGATGGAAATGAGATTGGCTTCGGATACGTTTTCTGGGCTGATGGAAGCAGTCCAAGTGATAACGCTGGTCCCTCTCCCGAAGTTGAGAAAAGTCTGTAGAGAATAGCATCGTCCGCTTAATTGGACATAAAATCCGACATTCTCTAGAATTCTCATTTAGACAGATGTATACTACTTAATTGCAATTGAAAATCTATCTCCTTCAATTGTAGGAGCTTTCTGTTTATTAAGATATACTTTCGGACTCGCAACTTACATTTACCTTCACGTTTTTTCACGGTAATCTACTTAATACTGCCTTTGAATTTGTACATTTCGCAAAAGATTGAAATTGTGATATAATCTGATATGAATTACTAACTTAATATTTCTTACATTTTATCACTATCGATTCTCAAGTGTACAGGATTATTCTGAAAATCTGTTTATGTCAGTGTTTGAAAACTTTGATAATTGTTCATAGTCTTACGTTTGATTTCTCTCAAAGTATTAATTCGTTGTAAAATTCCACGTAATTCGTTCTTTCATTTGAGTGAAGTTTTTCCTGAGAACCATTTGCAAGTGGTAATATCAGTTAAAAATTGCAAGATATTTAGTTTGAGCATTAAATTAAAATGATGCGATATGCAGGTCAGTGAATCAGATTCCAGAAAATCAAGATGTGAATCGACATAATTGATTTTATTTCATGTTTAATACATAGAATATCACTCAGTCTATCGATTGTGGCTGGGGTTACAGCCATACAAACGTCGTCATATTTAATGAGTTGTCGTGTTTTTTTAAAACTTTCTTAAAATAGTGTATAATAATATTTTCTGACGAAATTGACCTGATAGTAAACGCAGTTAAGTACATTTTCATACAGCTTTTCCTTCTAATTATCGTAATGATATTTAACATATACTTGTTTCGTTCTCTAGCGTGATGATTGACAAGAACCCAAATACGGTCATGATTATTTCCAATATGACTCCAAACCTTTCTTCGTAGATACAAGATTATCTTACACTTTGTAAGTGACACGTGGTATCCAAATTTTAAGTCTCACAATGAGACCATACCACAAATTATCATAAATTTGAAATTAAAATCGATTCACTCAAAAATAACATGCCATCCAACCGAGATCAAATTCGCAAATTGAATCTGTACGGTCGGCATGGAAAACATTTATCCCCCGCCCTTGCTGCCAGCGAGGTTGTACGTTCCTTTTCAACTCGCATTGCCCACTGCAGCCGCGCTCCCCGTGCAACGAGTCGCAATCCGCACGGCGGAGCGGCTGCCCGTGATCCACGGGCGGGCCGCCATTTGTGGCGCGGCCGGCGCTTCAATTTGCGGGGCGGGGAGTGGCAAGGGCGTCGACTCCGCGCCGGCCGCCCTGCGCCAACGGCGCCATTAGGGGTGCGAGCGGCCGCGCCGGCGCGGGAGGGGGCGACCCGGTGTCAGGGGCTGTGGTGGTGAAGCGCGCGGCAGTGCGGGGCCGGTAGCGAACAGGATCGTGCGAAGGGCAGCGGCGCGGTCCGCGGCTGTGAAGCGTGGAGGGGGAAGCGCGGGCGGGGCCAGGGATGGGCTCGGCGGCGATCTGGGTGTCGTGGTCAGAGCGGGGGCTGCCATGGGACGAGCGAGGGTGTGGGAGGCGAGCGGGTGTTGTAGTGCGCATGGGAGTGGGGAATCGCAGAGGCCGAGTGCGTCAAGCAGCTAGAGGGGATGGGGGGGGGCAGTTGCAGTTGGCGAGGCGGGCAGTCTGGGAGATTGGTATGGCAGGAGCGAGGGAGGGAGGGAGAGATGGCCTGCGAACAGCCGGCGTCTCGCAGCCATATTCATGACCTATCACGATTTTAATGCATCTGAAGCCGCGTGGCGCGCTATCCGGGTGCCCTGCAAGCGGATCTGGGGGGAAATGTGTTGACGCGTGGAGTAGCCCATAGTATCGCTCCGCCGCTCGCGTTTCGGAGAAAATTATAAATGAAAAGTGAATAATGATAAGGATAGATATCCAGATGATTTCGCGGTATCTTTAATCTTAGTTACAACCTCCCAAGCTTTGTTCAAGTTCTTACACATAAGTTAATATTTTAGTGCTTCTCTTTTCGCGGATTTTAATTTCAAATTTATGATAATTTGTGGCATGTTCTCATTGTGAGACTTAAAATTTAAATGTATCGCTCTCTCAAGAAAAAAGTTTATTATACGACATTATCTTGAATGAACAAAAAAAGTGCCTGCGATTCTCTTCTACTTACGTAATAGTTATGCATTATACTTTCATTATAACGTGTATCTATTAACTATCACTCCTGTTTTAACATTAAAGTCCCGAAAACCTTCTGAAAAATACGTTGCAAGCATTTCCGGCAGCATTTACTGAACAGAGTGGTTGAGGTAGCGGAGAATCGAAAGTGGGAAGAAAGTATAGATTAGTATGGGTATGATAAAAAATTCCCATATAATAAATATATTGAACATATTATCATTTATACTCTCTTTATATTCCATCAGGATATGCCACTCGTTTGAAATAGAATAAGAATACTCGCACGAAATTCATATTATATTCCCTGAATGATTCTGATCGGCATAACTGTGCCGGGAGCACACGTCTCTGCATTGTGTGTTGGAAGGCGAGGAAAATATTTTAAATTCTTAAGTTTACAAACATTCACTTCTGTGAATTTTTTCTCACTTACCGTCAAGGCGAGTTTTAACTAGATGTATTTTAAACCGTCCGTCAGTGTCACTCGATATGGGAAATTTCTATCTACAGTGGTGCATTGACACAATCGACGTATCGATTCTTCGCGTGGGTGGGAGAGGGAGGTAGTGAGTGACTTACTTGGTGTTTTCGGACGCATGAAGAACTTAGACCATATCGCATATGTGTAGTGGCTATTGCATCCAGGAAAGTGGCAGTATTCCTTCCCGCTGGATCATGAGATTCGGCCCCGACCTTCACTTGGCTTGCGGGGTTTCCCCTTCAGGCCTCTCCCCACAGCGCAGCACCGGCCCATCCGGCACAAGCTCCACGCTGCTGACCGGTCTCCTGATATGTGTGGTAGTGTAGCGCAAGTAAGTGTAAGTGCGGGTTTGTAATGGGAGAGGAGGGGGCAATTATGACAAAGGAATGATCGCGGGCGGTCCGTAGCCCGTTTCTAAACAAACTGTTTCGGAATTTTCCTGGTATTGATGGTTAAAACGGGGAAACGTACCAATCAGAGAAGCCGTCCGCAAGAATTCTCCTACAGACAGTAACCCAATTCGACCCAGCAATCTCGCTGGTGTCGAAAATTATCGGAACTTTCGATCTTTACTCGAAATATACAATCGGTATTATCGTCGTTTCTCGGAATCTACATTCTCAACAGCGCGTGAGAAGCTACAATACTGCTGCTATCGCAGCCTCGTGGGTTTCTCGAATGGAGAATCGCATCCTCCTCGCGTGCTGTCGCCAGCGCGTCTTCGTCCCACCGCGCCGACGGCGGGGCGGACGCGCGTTGTCACCTGCAGCGTCGCGAATTCAATCGATGGCAGCGCGGCGCGGGAACGCCCGCCTGTTGTTACTGAAGCGCCTCCGCAAACACTCGCGGCGCAGTCGAAACGCCATCGATTCCCGGAGGGTCGTCGCACCGAATCGCGCGGGCAAAGACTGGCGCGGATCTGAAGGAGACCGAGGACGGGGGGAGACGACGAGGCAGGGCGAGCAGAGAGAGGTGAGAGGGACTGTGGGTGGGTGAGCCGGAGCGGAGAGAGATACGAATAACATACGGAGAATATTGTAGCGGAGAGAAATACCATATCGTAGTTTGAGCCCGGACTGAGAGGTAGGGTGAGGCAGAGCTGAGAGACACAAGACGAGTCGGCAGACAGAAAGGGTGAAGCAGTGCAAGGAGACGTAGAAAGACCGGCTGCGTTTGGCTCTTGCCGCTGAATCTGCAGTGACTATGACCGAGAAGTCTAAGATTCGAGTCCTGACGGCGGCACTTGCTAGATAGCTAGGTTGAATTCAGCCACTGTCTGGTCAATAGTTTTCTGGTGGTACCATTCTAGTGGCCGCCTGCTCTGGTGGTCGGTAGTTTTCTGTGTTTGCTCCGATCAATTGCAGGTGAATGCTGGAGAAGAACATTAACAAACGAATCGGATAGGGAAGGAGCAGGGCTCGTAGCAAGCTGGTGAGAATATGACACGCAGGGAGAGAAGCGGACGGGGACGGGCGATGCCAGACGGGGTGGCAGCGTGCAGACGAGGTACGTCCGTCGCGTCGCGTCGCGTCGGAGCGTCGGCGGAAGCGGGGCGAAGTTGACGACGACGACGACGGCGGCGGCGGCGCGAGGGCTGCAAAGGGACACGCGGGGAGGCGCCCGAGGTCAGCGGGGTTGTTTGCTCAGGCAGCGCCGGAAGCGCGTCCAGCCGGACGCGGGGCGGACTCTGCCTAACAAGTGGCGCCTCCGCTCCTCCCCTCCCCTCCCCTCCCGGCGCCCGCTTCCGCCCCGCCCAGCTGCGCAATCGCTGCCACCGGGTGGGCTTTGAATACATTCACTGTGGGCAGCAAAGTCTGTGCAGGGTGCCTCAGAAAAAAATTTACGATTTTTTAGGGAATAAAAGCGGTCGAAGATGATCACGTTTTGCCAATGGTTGTGTGGCGGGAAATCTCATATAACGAATTGTAACTTTTGCTCGGGATTGGTAGCCAACTTTTTGTTTTCTGATGTTCGGGAAAGAGATTTTGTGTATCTGTTACAATGTAGTGAAAAATGAGTTGTGTATCAATCAGGGGAACTCTCGCGGATGTAATTTTGTTTCCTGTATGAAGTATTGAAGAGGTTCATTGGCAAAAAAATGATATTCAACCTCCTCTACATTCCCCAGCAAAATGTATAATTCTTTTTATCTAATACTTAGGTTCGAGAAGATTAAATCTTATATTTTAATTAATAAAATTAAACCGTAAATTAATTAATATCATTATGGTAAATAATTGCATCAAAGAATACTATAATATTTTTAGTTTTGTTTGTAATTTATCGCAAGGTAAATAATTTCGAAACCTTTAATTTTTTCTTACACACAAAACACATAAGATTGAATGTTCATCTCAAATATCGTTCTCATCCGATATCCAGAGTCTTGTCCACAAGTAATTATTAAAATGTAAGGATTTTAGAGAGTCCTACTAATTTCACTAGCAGTTATACGGAGGCATCAATATACATCAGGGAAACGTTACGTTTATTCTTAGGCAGCATATTAGAGTTCACACAGTTATATAAAACGCTACAGCTTTTATTTTTGATTTATGAATAGACTGTGTGATAAAGTAACACAAAAGTTGAAGAAAATAAGTACGTTTTGTACTTCTACGTTTTCATATGCCGTACACTTTCTTTTAAGATTCAAAATCAGACACAAAAAAAAGTAATTCTGCGACCATCTGCATTGTCGGACTATGTACAGCTACTCGCGTCACTCATCGCGCGTGAGTGCCAGCGGGGCATCATTCGCGCCTCATTGTCGTTTCGCGTTTCGCGCAGACGCAACCGAGGGCGATGAGGGGGCGGGGGCGGAGGCGGGGCGGGGGGCGGGGGCGGGCGAGCGCCAGGTGCTCGTACCGCAGCGTGTTCGG
>BOPP01000003.1:6386456-6404386 GCA_017312745.1 Gryllus bimaculatus | reverse complement strand
CTAACGCTTCCTATAGTAGCAACCTCGAGCTTTGTCCCCAATTTTGATAGAAAGTTGCCGGGCCCTGGTTGCCGCTTTCTGCCCCCAGCCGCCGCGCCGCCCCGCACAGATGACTTGCCCCTCAGTGTGGATTTGGCACGAGATTCCATCCGCGCACCTTTCTTTGAGCAATCGTTTTGGCGGATGCGAATGTAGTGCGAGGTTTCGTTATTTTTGAATCCGTGACTATTATGTCAAGCCTGTAGCTCGTTCATTGCAAAATATTACATGGGTGCGAACGTTTGTGGTTGTCAGGTTCTCTCAACGACGGTCGTTGCATATGTATTCTTAATTCAGTAGAAATTAGTAGAGAAGTGAGGGTAAGGAGTCCGGGGCTCAAGAAAACTTTGCACGTGTAATATCTGTGCACTCGGCAACCGTTAAAAGTGCGTGCGAGACACACGCACTTTGCGAGACACACGCACACCATTGCGCAAGCGCAATAGAGCCATTCACACATTAAATCACTGTACATAAAACAAAAGAAGAAAAGAAAACAAATCATCTAGAAGTAGTACCTATGTTAGTAATAGTTTCACTTGGATTACTGTATCCTTTCTTACTGAAAATACAAATGTATTTGTTCAATGCCGATATTCAGCGAAGGTATCTCTCTCTTCTATGACGTCAGTCGAGTTCACAGGTACCCGGCGCGAACTCTCCAGTAGAGCTACTCAAAAGTAAGAATTGCAGCAGACTGTTCACTGTGGCCCGTTGTAGTGGTCGGCGTGCCATATGCCCTTCATTAGAGCCGATCGCGCCCGAGCGCCTCCCTCATCTCTCGTGTCCCGTTGAGCAGATTCAACACACAGGTGATGCAACAAACTACACCATCGTACCAGTAGCCTGCAGATCAGCGGTGTTCACTCGGGCGGTCCTGGTGTAGAGCACTTACTTCGTATTCTGGCTGCAGGTCGAAAACTGGATTCTCAGGAACGACGCGAGGCGTAATGTGGCAACATCATTCACAATGGCGCTTTCGCATGTCCTTCGAGGTCCTGACACGGAGGTTCCACTTAGATTCTGAGCTTCCTTTACTCATGTTTTTTGTTTCATCTTAACAGTTTTCAACTTCTCCCAATATTCTCTATCATTTTCGGTCATTATCACCTAGTTTCGTTTGTTCTTAAATTCTCGTATGTTTGTTTTCTGTTGCGCGTTTCAAAACGTTTATAAATATTGTACATATTTACATTGATGTTTATATTGATTTTCTGTTTTTTTGTAGGTGGGTTGCTGAACATACCAACAACCTCAAAGATCACTTTTGTCACTCCCTTCATAAGGTCAATGGTAAGTTCTCAGTTTGATTTAACACTAGTGCTATGACCCGGCGAACGCAAAGGACCATCACTGCATTTGATCAAAGGATCAAGGGAAACGGGACGAAAAACTAAGTAAAGATGTGGACACATTTTCACAGCGTGAATAAGCCACAAAAACAAAATATGTTAAATTTATTGATATTTGTGAATTCTAACAAGCTGCGAATTTTTATGTATAACAGTCTATCAACCTCTGAATTTTGATGCATACATATCACTGTGATGAAATATACATTTCTGTGTGTCGTGAACAGTTAAGGTACAAGATATTCAAAATGCATTGAAACATAATATTTATTTCATCTTGACGTTTATTCCGAGTGCTTATTGATTTACGTCATTACTCGAGTCTTACTAGAGACGTCTATTCGACTCTGTGCGATCAGACAAGTTTCTTATTCTCCAGACTCCAATTCATAGGAAAATATTCTACGTCCTCACCAAGCTTCTTCCGACACTTGCGACGATTTACTTTACAATTATCATTCATTCCTGTCACATCATATCTTTGCAGGTGAAGGGCAATTTACCCTGAAAAAGCTTTGATGTGCGTGGAGATAAGGCCATTTTATGCTGCACACTTCTTGTAATATGCGAAGTGCATTATACGCCACTATACGTGTCAGCATGAAATGTTAAGTGCCGTGGGGAAGGGGAAGTTGACATCAGTTATCAGCACCGACTGGAAGCACGTGTTGAATATGCACACATAAACATGCCATCTACTCTTGACCCGATTCATTACAAAGAAATGTCACGTGTATTGTTCTTGATAACACTTTTACATTAGCCGATTAATCATGACATATTTCTCTGACTTGAAATGTTTTTACTTGGAGGTAGCAGAGTGAGGAAGATATAAAAGCAATATTTACATAGTTAACATTTACATTTGTAACTATTCAGTTAGTAATATGATTTTACTTTTAAACTTTTATCTTTTCATACATCTTACCTTTCCCATCCGCCGCCAACTAAAAAATCAAGCAAATTACAGCATTGCAATCGATCAATCATGTCTTCTTTGTTCGAGTTCATTACAGCACCAATATAAGAAAGAAGACCTTCTGTCCTTATAATACTCTACTAGAATAATTATTTACTTAGAACTTACTGTAAAGTGCAGAAACAATCTCTACATATTGTTCTTGCGGATTTTTACTTGTTTTTTATTATTAAAATAATTTGATAACATATTTTGTTATCGTTTCTGCGCTAGTAACGTGATTAATGATTATCAGAGAATATCATAATGATATCATTGAAAATGCTAGTTTAGTGAATGCGGAATACATTCTCAATATTAAGAAAGGAATTCTAGGAACGGTTCATTAAAATGTATTATACAAAAATTAATTTCTCAACATTTATAAGAAATGTCTTTCAATCTTCAAGTAAACAATCTGTACAACGTGGAGCTAAATCCAGCCCAGAGCCTTCTTGCAAGGTGACGTATTTGGTGGTGCATCGCTGGCTGGCGGTCGCTCGGGGCTCCGTCGGCTGCCGGGGGAGGGCGAGGACGCGGGTGGCGAGGGGGTGGGGGCGGATCGGGACGGCCCCTCTCAGGTGCCCGAAAACGCGACCCCGCGCGCCTGAATGGGCAGACAGATGCAGCCAGCCTGCCAATTTGTGCGCGGCCGGCGGGCAGCCGCCGACTCCTCCGCCCCCGGGGAACCTCGATCGGGCGCGAGAGCGCCCGCCCGCCCCGCCCCCGCAGGGCGGCGGTGTTGCAAAGAGAGAGAGAGTCAGATACACGACCCGATAGATAGCTCGCACGTCCGCTCACACGCGCAGCCACCCGTTCAATCGCCCCTGGCCTCAACGAACTACCCGCCTAACCACCCGATCTACCACCCGTAAAGGCACACGCTCAACCACCCAATCTACAACACACCCAACCGCACGTCCAAACTTCCACCCTACCACCCGCTTATCCACCCTTACCAACCATCCGCCCAGCCACCCATCTAACGACACGATCAATCCCCTGACTAATCCCCTGACCAAAACCGCGACCAATCATCTGACCAATCACTCGACCGATCACTCAACTCACCAGCCTAACAACATGCCCAACCCCCCGACCAATCAACCCAGCCAGAATGCCGTATGGAGGAACGGCGGATTGCATTAAGCTAAATTTTCTAAACAAAAAAGCAACTAATTTTGGAGAAATTCTTTGAATCCCAATTCTCCAATTTCTTTGAATCCCAAGTCTCCTGTTTTTCCTCTGTCGTTCAAAAACTATCGGGGAAAAGATTGACAGCAATTGCGTGAATACTTCAAAGGTTTTTTTAATGAAATGTATGTACAAAAGTCCCTTTTTGTACCAGGGATTTTATAATAGCTAGTAATAAGTTGTAAAATGTCTACAATATTTTTTACCGCGTATCGCATATGTGTTTTCTCGGACTTGTTAAAGTAATTGATAAAGTCGTTGCTTCTAAATTCTTTCACGTCTTATGGTAGTTATTTATGGAAATATCATTCAGGAGCTCAGTGACGGGGACAGCAACGACCATCTCGTCCAAATCGGATTTTTCAGGTGATCGTTTGATAGGATACTGCGCGCGGTTTCTCTCGCCGCTGAGCTGACAGGTGGGGATGTCCGAGGCATTCGGCCCTTTCGATAAACATTGATAGACCGTCAGGAAATCTCCACGCGCTTTCGTCAGTGATTGCATCGCCCAGACGATGTAAATGTGAAAGTAGTCATGTTGAATGTCTTGCGAGAAACGGTTTTTTTAAAAAGCTCTTCCTTGTAACAGCCTTTTTTTATGTCAGGTTCTTGTGCATCTTTCCGTCTTCTTTCTTGTTCACGATCGTGTCTGTATCTGCCAGGCTACAACGCAACATGTATAGTGTCGGTAAGGAACATGATAAATGAACACGGTATTTGGACATTGTCCTATTTGAAGGAATTCAAAGTACAACACGTGAAAACATAACTTGTCACGAAAAATGACAGCTTATTTTTGTCTCTGAAAAATAGTTCATTGCTATTACTTGTCTACAACAAAAGTACATGTTTAAATTATAAAATATATTTTCTACTAATTCATAAATAATGAAGATTTTGTGTATTTCCAATCATTATTTTTTCCATAATTGTTTCTTTTTAGTTTTATTTTAATGTAGAGATAGTGTTGCAACACATTAATATGAATTACTCTGAAATGCTTCCCTGCGTTGATGACAGTTTTCATAATTGTACTACATTTATTTCTTCAAAAAATTGCATCCTGGAACAAAATGTATTCTTTTATTAGCTCCTAAGATTCAGTATTACAACACGTCACTAAAGTTAGTACTTTTTGTAAGTAGCGCTGAGCCAAGTCTTGATTATCGTTCCTTCATAATTAATATTGTTTTATGGTACTTTAGTTTTAATGTTAACATTATCATTTGATAGAGAACTTCACCACCCCATGACTTTTAACGTTTAAATGAAACACAAAACGAGTGACTTTGTTTTTATTCGAAATCAGCTCAAATACAAATTTGTATTTCAGCCATTTCTTCGCCTGTCCATCACTCTTGAATCTTCATTTCCCGCGTATTCTTCGTAGTATGATCGCTGATTTTATTCCTCGAATCGGCGAGAACGAATCTATCCCCTTCGTCACGTCGCTTGGCGTGGCCGTAAGGCATCTGATACGAAATGCACTTGAGAGCCTTCTAGGCGATAAGGAATGCGGCGCCTTGATTTGTTTGCCTGTGGACAACATAGGAATGGGCGGGACCAGCCAAGGCAGGGTTAGGGGAAGCGGAAGTGATGTCGGCACGAACGAAGAAACGAGGAACGAATCGGGCCTAAACATAAGTTATTAAGAAGATTTAGCGCAGTGTATTATAAACCGATATGGCGAATGTTAGAGACATCATGTGACCTGTCTCATTTGAAGTCTTAAAAAAGTTTGACAGAACATTTTCACTCTAAAACTACATTAACGGGAGTAGTTTCAAACTGTGCCGGCAGAGTGTTCTGCTAATGCTAAATTGACATTATTATTTTAAGTGTAGGTCGTTATTTACTTGTTTTTAATATTTTTTCCTATTATTAACATAGCATTGTGTAATAAAACTGTCAATAAATAATACGAGACCAAAAACTTTTATGAATAATAAATTCACATTACTTCTCCACTTATGTCTCCACCTCGACCGCTGCCTCTCTCTTCCATCTCTTCTTCCTCGTCTAATCTCTCGTCCACCGCCTCCTCTTCCTCCACCGCCGCCCAGCCGTGTCTCCGCCGTGTGCTTCCCGTCGCGGAGACGTAGTGCATGAAGCCATGAGTCTGGACGCTTGAGCTGTTTGTCTTAGCAGCCTCTGAGGAAAGAAACAGAATACACACACTCACCCCGCTGTTTCCTGAAACCGAATAATCTTCTGCATACTCTTAGTGCCTCTTGGTCTCAGGATCTATTTACACGATTTTCAATTCTGAAGCAAATAGTACGTGCATTCTAATGAAGCTGTTAGGCATCTTATGATATGGAATGAAGAAATAATTGATGTATTGGCCTGTGCAATTGGAATGGTTATTTAACTATTGGAACACCTGCCAGTGATATTCAAGGATTTTATCCGTGACGAGCAATCAGGCCTGCTTTACCCATCCTAATTTATCCCTTTTGCGTTATCACTGCGACGTGCGTTTGTGTTGAGTAACACACGTTGAGTTCCCGTCGTTATTACGACGTGCATTTGTTTTTAGTTCAACAATGCTGAAAGTTAGTTTTCTTTAAGAAGTAGCATTATTGTCTAGTTGATACAAGAATTTATAATTAACTGTTTACTATTTGTATTCATTCCTGTGGAACAATCGTCTAAACACCATTCGTGCTTTGGGAACTCCTAGTAACTTCTAAGTGATAACACGCGGAACAAGTAAACCAAAATAGTGTAGACAATGTTCAGGGAGAAACGGTTCATGGATGCTTTCTTTCTAAAATTACTAATTACTTGTATGCAATGAAGAATGAATATGATAATAAACGTGGTTTCCTAATAGGTAAAATCGAAAACCGCAATTGTCAACACAACGCGATAACCCAAGGTATTGGGTACTCCTCACGAAAAGTTTTCAATTTTTTTTGTCCTGATCATTATCACCATCAATGTTTGCATGTGTTTATATTCGTTTACAGATTCTTAAAATACGTTTACGTGAAACATCCACTTATGTTGATAGCAAAGGATAATTGCAGCAGTGTAAAATGCAATATTTCGAAATTATGACATCCAGAACCTATCTATCCAAATAAGCGGGTTACATTGCCTAGGGTAGATACTGAAAGGTCTCGTTGCAGTCCTGATACCCGTATCTCGTTAGGGAAACGTGTCTGCATTTTAATGCGTCTTAGCAGATATAGGGAATTTACATGCAGACAGTAGTAGTTGGCCAAGGGCTCATGTATATTTTGTGGTCATCGCACTTCCCGTCCTTGACTTTACAACACTTGTGAATGATTACCCAATGTTTTTGAAACCTTTTCTCACTATGTTGTCCATTTTAGTGTCACTTGGTTTTTGGAAACAGAAATAAGATGATCTACTGTCGACATACATGAAATACAAAATTCTTTTTGATTCTAAGGACCGAAAATTAGCTTAATGACGAAAGGAAAATTAGTTAATATGTTAGTGTACTTAGCAAATTAAATGAAAATATATAGCATGAGCTAACTAGACAAATGAAAGGCAATTTTTTTTATCAATGTACAAGTAAAAATGTGTTTTCTCTGAGTCGCAGGAAATATGTTGAAAGTTAGTAAACATGTTAAATTTTAACAGGATTGTGCTACAGATCTATGAAATGTTTTTTTTTCAATTAAAACTGGTAAAATTTATACAAAATGTATTTGATTAATAAGCTTTAGATATAACTATATTAAATGTTTGAAAGTTTTCCTACAGTTTTAGTAGCCCTACTACATACCTAAATCGTTTACATTTCATTAAGTAGAACATCCTTATGTTTCTTGTATATCTCGTATTTTGTGTGATTAAACAATATTCGACGGAGTGTGAGAGTTTGACGAAGGAAATTAACTTCAAGGAAAAGTTCATTTTATGAATGGTAGAATGAATGGTGCCTCTTTGACACATCAAAGATAACCGTTTCGATTACTTATCCGCTTTTGCTTGTTATTTTGTACTGAATTGATGAATGAACTTTTTCTTGAGATTTTTTCATCTTCGTCGAACATATTTTAATCTTCAGCGCGCAAAAAATACCAAACACGCAAGAAACATTCTACCGTATACACAGTGAAATGCAACAAATAAAGCGTATCATGTTTTTACACGTGCCCTCTGCCA
This sequence comes from Gryllus bimaculatus, assembly GCA_017312745.1. NCBI lineage: Eukaryota > Metazoa > Arthropoda > Insecta > Orthoptera > Gryllidae > Gryllus > Gryllus bimaculatus. Next base: position 6,396,697 of record BOPP01000003.1, on the reverse strand, counting down.
TTGAGTCATCACAGACTCGTCTTCCAACCGAACACCACCACCACCACCGTTTTTCTCAACACGTCCATCATCCGTGAATTTGGACGGAGCGGTTCAAAACCGTGACTCGGCTAACTTTCTTCAAATGGAATCGCCTAACGGAACGGGCTCCACTTTGTCACTCGCCACCGGCACCTGTCAGTCGATTGTCGCAGATCGCAGTTTCCCTTCCATTGTCCGCCGACCATTTCACCGCCAAAAAAAAAAAAAAAAAAAAAAAGTCGAAAAATCCGAGCGCACTGTGGGGCATCTCGGGCGACAGGAGGCAGTTGGAGCGTCTTCTCACGCGACGTGTGGGAGAAAACAGGGTATTGGGAGGTGGGGGCGGGAGGGGCGGCATTCGAGCCCGCAACCTTTTCCGACGCGGAAGCAGCGACGCGGCGCGGCGCGGTGCCGGTGCGCTGCGCGAACGCTTCCATTATCACGAGTCGTCCGTTCATTGTCTTCACATGTTGTCTCTCTTAATGGTGTTGATTCTCCATTCTTCCTGTTCATTGTGTTGCGCGGCCGTCGTCTCTGCTTCGCTGTTTGCTACGTCGCTGGGACGCGGCTGTCGTGAGGTGGGGTCGGAGATGGCGGTGGTGTAGGGTTGAGATGTCGGTGGCGGAGATGAAGAGGTGGGGATAACGTGCGACGTGAGTCAAATCACCGTTAAGATAGGACAATGAATATACGTTGATTGATGAATAAATTGACCTCCAATAGTTTGATAAAATTCAACAGAATGTGTCATCTATTAATATAACAGAAAATATTCAGTTCGCAGCCAAAATATAGAGCGCAACCATGGATCTGCTGAAATACCACCACCTCTGTAACTGGGAAAGTTTCTTATATAGAATATTAGCAGTTATAGATAAGCCGCTAGTAAACAATCCCGAAGCCACGACTTGACCCGTAACTTCGCAGGGAAACCCCCTCAAGCTTTCTGGCTTGTCCGCCTCATTTGCTTGTCACATCGTAAAACTGTTATGTTAACAGGAAAAAAATGTAGAGTAGTAAAAATGCAATTAGAATAAAACTTCTGAATGTCATTGGAAAATTGAGAGGAGCCCCTTATCCACTCCCTGAACGGCGCGGCGAAGCTTGTACAAAACATGGATCTGGGATTGCTGTGAACTGTAGTGCGGGCTGTGATTCGGCGAGGCGAGGGCGGAGGCGAGGGCGGAGGCGAGGGCGGAGGCGAGGCGGAGGCGAGGGCGGAGCGGCGAGGGCGGAGGGAGGGCGGAGGGAGGGCGGAGGCGAGGGCGGAGGCGAGGCGGAGGCGAGGGCGGAGGCGAGGGGCGGAGGCGAGGCGGCGGAGGCGAGGGCGGAGGCGAGGGCGGAGGACGAGGCGCGGAGGCGAGGGCGGAGGCGAGGGCCGGAGGCGAGGGCGAGGCGAGGGCGGAGGCGAGGGCGAGGGCGCAGCGAGGGCGGAGGCGAGGGCGGAGGCGAGGGCGGAAGGCGAGGGCGGAGGCGAGGCGGGGAGGGCGGGAGGGCGGAAGCGAGGCGGAGGCGAGGGCGAGGCGGGGCGAGGAGGGCGGAGGCGAGGGCAGCGAGGCGGAGGGAGGCGGAGGCGAGGGCGGCGGCGAGGGCGGAGGCGGGGCAGGCGAGGGCGGAGGCGAGGGCGGAGGCGAGGGCGGAGGCGAGGCGGAGGCGAGGCGGAGGCGAGGCGGATGGCGAGGGCGGAGCGGCGGAGGGGGCGAGCGGAGGCGAGGGCGGAAGGCGAGGCGGAAGTCGCGAGGGCGGAGGACGAGGGCGGAGGCGAGGGCGGGAGGCGAGGGGGAGGCGAGGGCGGGAGGCGAGGCGGGGCGGAGGCTGCTGTTCGTGAATGAGCATGGTACGGTGCGCGCAGGCGGCGAGCGGGCGGGCGCCGCCGTCGCCGGTCGTTTCACGCGACGCGCGCGCCGCGGACGGGGGGGCGCGGACTGCCGATCAAAGAATGCGCAAATATGGCGCGGGCCTGCGCAGCCAGCTCCTTGCGCTCCGCGCACTGCGAAACACTTCGTTCCGCGCAAGGTAACGCACGCTGCCCGCAGTTGTGTGTAAGGTGTACGCGACACGTGTATATGGGTGTGTGTATTGGTCCGTTGCGAGAACTGAGTAGGTGGCGTTGACGGATGTGATATGTTTGTTCTCAGCACTGACAGTCTTTGAGAGTTTTCCTTGTTTATATTTGGGATGGTCTACTTTTGTACGTATGTGTTTGTGTAGATGAGTGTGTACTATTGTAAGTGTTTTGCTGTTAAATATGAAAAAAAAATCTCATTTTCCTTCCAAAATACCGCATTAAGAGAGCTCATTATGAAAATTTTATTTCTGAATTGTTAATTTGAGAAGCACCAAACAAGTCTTTATTTTGTTATTATTTTTTATCGAAGAATAAATGGATGGCGAACGATGGTAGTTTCTCAGACAGAGTCTGACCATTAGAAGAGACTTTATAATTCTTGAAAACCTTTTCCGCTGTCTTATCTTCCTTTGAAAAGCATCTGATACAAAGCGCAATGTCACTACTACAGAATTTACTACAGAATGCAATACATTAAAATTACTACTGAAAAGATATATAAACAAAATAGGCAGATTACCCATGTTCATAGCATTTCTCTTCAAAGAAATCGATTTCAACCTGCCGGAGGATTCCATAGGATGGCTGTTTGCTATACTGACGTGCGTGGTGTTGGGAATTATTAACAGAGTTTTTGGTAATTATTATTTAAGTGGGAATGAGATCTGTGTTGCTGCATGTAAATTATTGGAAACTTACAAGAAGCCCCAAAAATATTATAACTTAAGTAGATTAGTACTAATACTGTAAAATATATCAGAAAAAGAAAACCTATAAGAGTGTCGCACACTGTGCATCAAAGAACACAACTTAAATTTTATAGAAGTTCCAAGGTGGAGAAACCATGAAGGCATGGCGAATGTCGCGAGGCGTAGAGGAAGCTGCCCCTCCCAAACTCTTTCGCTCCGCCCGACTCGACGCCCGCAAGGAGTTGGGGAGTACTAAGCAATGGTGGAAAGACCTCGTGCAATTCCCGCCCTGTGCGTATGGCGCAATGACGCGCTCGAAATGCGTCAACTGACACCGACACTGAACGCATGGTGACAAGTCGTTAAACGACCGATTGGAAGGTGCCCGGCAGCAATCGATAGTTACGGAGGGGGCACCGCCGCCAACCAACATTTTGGCTCAAACAATGCTTTTTTTTCTACGCGATTCATCTCTATTTTAAGTTCTTATTTCCAAGATGACGTGTCTTATCTCCGTTTATTTCTTTTTTGTTTTCATCAATATATGAAAGTTACACCTAGTTTATATTATCAATATATTTTGGAACCCCTTCCTCATTATGCTATCGAGTGTTATCTTCAATAATTTGTTTTCTTCTGAGTTAAAACGGTATTCGAAAACCGTTGGATTCTGTCTTGAACCAAAAGGCTGGATGTGAATATTTTCACTTCTTTAATAATTGTGTTCCATGGAGATACGATGTCGTATGTCACGGGATATCCAACTCTACTGCACGCAGTCCCTAAAAGGACCAATGTCGCTGGAACTAACCTTAACAAAATGCAAATATATCAAAACAAACCCTAAGAAAAATAGCAAGAGATTCGTGGTTTGTCTCATCAGCAACAAAGGGCCGTATGGCGGTTTCAACATGAATGGAATAGCACATCAAATAGTATTTATATCAAACAACTTTTTCACAAACTTACCTTTCATGAGAGCATCAGCTCATTACAGACTCAGTAAAATCCTAGAAATGAAACAATAATTAAGAATTGCTTCCCCCTCTATTTTCTCCTCCAAATATTCTCAAACATTTATTAATTCTAGATTTGTTTTTTGTTTCATTGCCCAAATTGTTAAAATAAGATATTTTTAATTTTAATTAGTTTCGGTTAGCTAAGCCGACTTAAGTGGCCGAGGTGGCTAAGAGGGTGCACCGACTCAGCGCTTAGGTCTGAAAAGGCGTGGGTTCGAGTCCCGCCTTGGGCATAGATGTTTGTCCATGTATGTGTTGTCGCGGAGGGCCTCGCGTTCTTTTGCCCCAGATCAGAGGAGCCCATAATTGTGTAGTGTAAATGTATGGCGTAAAGGGTAACCCGAAAAAATTATGCGTCCCATCAGGGTGTAAAGGGTAACCCGTAGTCGGCTGGAAAAAGCCCTAGGGAAAAGGGTAAACTAAGTTTACATTTTCAAAGTTTCGTTAAAAACTGTTCAGTTAACATGTGAAAATCTGCGTTGTGTGCTAACTGCGCAACGCAACACTAAACAATAAAACCATGAAAGAAAATACTTCATTTTGGAAACAAGCTGTTCAATTCGGTGCCCCTCTCCCCCGTGGGGCGCGGGGCCTGAGACCGTGGTCCTCGCCTCGTGGCCGCTGGGCAGTGGTGGGCGCCCGCTCCGCCGACGTCGCCGCTGCTCCAGGAATGCGGGAGGCGCGCTGGATGTAATTACAGTAGGCCTGGAGTGTTTGAGCGGTGCCGGGGCCAGGCAGGGCTGCACACCGCGCCTCGCCCGGCGCCCGCCCGCTCGACCGCTCCGCGCGATCTGATTGGCCCGCGGCGGTGCTCCGCCTTTTGCGCGCGTTTCGCAGCTTTTGTAATTACGACGGGATCGGAGGACGATTGCTAATGTGTAGCATTAGCAAGTAGTAAGCTTCTAACAGATGTGGCGTAGAGAGAGTGGATGACCAAGATATAAATGGCTCAAAACTTGAATTACAAATGTAATAGTATTATTTACTTTTATAAATGTCATCTCGTATTTTATTTATTATATCTGAATCTTATTATTTCTCCACTTCTTTTATACTTATGTACATTGGTGTTTCATGTGCATTTCTCTTCTTATTATTTTTCTTTACATTATTATCTACTATGAAGATAAAACCGGAGCAAATTTATAATATGAAAATTAACAAATATTTAATTTGGCAATAAACATAACTAAAAAATATCAGTACAATTATGAATAAATAGATAAATAATAGAACATAAAGTAGCGTTAATGAATAGCATCAGAAAGTGGAAACAAATCGTATTGTAAATTCTACCCTCAAAGGAAGACGAGAAGCCTATAATTTGAAGAATAAGAAGTATAATTGATCTTTCTTCTTTAAATTTTCTTTTAATACCTTTGGAAGCTAATGTACTTCGATGCGATACAGATACATCATTTGTGTGAGTTAAGCTGTAGCAGATATTTAAAAAATATTGGGATTTGGACAATCTCGTATCGAGATGACGGTCAAGAGCGTAGAGGAGGTTGACTGAGACCGGTCGCTCCTAATGTATTTGTGTATCCTCTCCCTGTTAATACCCTTTTTCTGTTGACGTCCGTGTAGTAATATTCAGTTATGAATTACAAAACTCTAGGCGATGTACAACAAATACGTTGACGAAAACAAAGTTTTGTGCAGTTAATTTTCCAATTAATCGCTACAGAATGAAAAGATTCAAATGAAGGAAATGAAAGAGAATCTATTTATCACCCTTGTTTATCTTCTTGGAGTTTGTTTCTGTGTAAAGTTAAGATGTCGGTGATAATTTTGGTTAAATAAAACAAGCGTTATTATTTTCAATTTTCTAAAACTTGAACAACAGAGCAATTTTATAATAATTGAATTCTCCGTTCTTTGTACTCCAAAACTGATTATAGTGTATTTAAATGAAATAATTGAATAGTGATTTCGTTCTACTTAGAACCATTATAAATGCCATTAAACCCACAGTGGTACATTGAATGTCGTTGACCGACATGAATGAGTTGAGAAATCATCTTTTCCACTCGAAATGGAATGAGTATATTAATGGATTTCCCTAAACATTCTCGGCCTTTGTGAGTTATCAGATGAGTGGACTTCCCATTGGTTGCTGTTTAATGAGTGGATGCGCATTTATAATCACTAAGAAAACATTTACAATATAAGTTGTGTCAAGTTTTTCACGCTGTAATAATGATTTGAAATAATTGATTAATATCAAATAAGTATAGTAAGTTAATTTACACTAAAAATATAGTCCAAGCAGTGAACAGCCTTGCAAAATATGTTGCTCATCGTAAACTATCCTTTTTACTAGTTACTTACTCACCCATAGTGCTGCACGATGATGTGCCTTTAATTTAATGGATCGTTGTTCAAGTTGTTATCAGATTGTGAGTCTTTATTTCTTGTTCAACTCCAATGAAGAATGTACAATTCAATTTGCTAAAAACTGAAGTTTCAGTTTGAAACTCTCGAAATCGACTCCACTGGTTTTAATATCTTAATCTGCTTATGAAATAGAAACGCGTCTGATCTTAGCGTTTCTAATTTCCAAGAAAGCGGGACTTGACCGATGAGGTTTAACAAGAAGTCTCTCGCGACTAGCGAGTGGCTGATTGATGTGTTATCATTACGGCTTTGAATCTGTTGCGGTATAAGCGATGTTCCTGTCTGGGTCATGCTGCGAGGAGCAGCGGACCTCATTCGCCTGAAAGGTGACTTTTGGCGTACGTCGGGTTCATTAGAATGCGGTACCATAATTACAGGCTATTCGCGAATTCCCTTACACAAAGAGAAGTGATTTATTACAAGTATTTTTAAAATGACTCTCTCTCATTCTTGACAGCTAAGCTAGGTGCACTTGAAATGAACTTCTCTCGAATATTAAGTTCATATCAAGATGTATAAGAGATTAAAAAAATATGAACAGATGCTCATTTTTACCAGAGCATATTCGTACATTCATGACATGAATAACACTCACGAACATATATTCTTGTTTTACACCTAGCTTTCATTTTTTTACTGTGTTCTTTTACGTTTATACTGAGAGATCTAGGAAGCGACAGGAGGAAATTCAATTTATATGGCTGTCTGTAACTCGAATTTTATTAGATTGTTATAGAAAAAAAGTACTCTAAAGCCATTTGAAATATTGATGGTGATAAGTAACAAAATTTAAATATATTTTGAAAATTAAGAACTTTGTATTAGCACCTAGTTAATAAGAAAACACGCGCTTTTTGTCTTCCTTATCAATTGTTTTTTGTCATAAGCAGAAAATAAGACAACTCTTGTATTCGAGACAACTCTTCTGTTCGCTCCTTCGTCATTTCCGCTCAAGGAGGAACTCCCGCTGATTTGCAGACATACTTTATTTGCTTGCGCGCCGCCGTCTTCAAGCGTTTTCGTTTCCAAGGAAACGTCACGGGCAGCGCTGCGGTTTGAATTCGTTTCTTGTGACGCACCTCATCTGCTCGCTGCAGAAGCAGAGCTGCGCGACAAAGCTTCTCCGCGCCGCGCCGCTCCACTCCGTCAGCGTCCGATTCTGGCACCCGAACCAGTCGGCGACCGACGAGGGCGGGGCGGCGGCCGCGCCCGCTGACCTGATCCGAGCGCACACGCACGCGAGGGCACAGAAAAATTATTAATACATTTCTATTCTAGAAACGTCATATGAGTATGTATTGAAAAATATTGAAAGCGAGAGAAATGTCTTATCCACTATTATAATAAAAAAGATACTATTTAATAAAATATATAAAGTAATGAAAGAAAACAACCCAAACTAGATTTTGCGTTCATCGTCAATATTAATTAATTATTCTTATTATTGCTGTTATTTTCATTTTAATGAAAAATGTTACCTTTAATATGAAATATTAATATACACAATAATTTACAATAAATGAAAAAGTATGAATAATCACAAAATCTCAGCCAAAAATGTCTTGAAAAATAATTAGCTCCGTTTTTTTAAATGTCCAAGAGACGTTTCGGCTGGAAAATGGTTTGATTACCTAACATGAAAATAAAACTATGATTTCATTGTTTATATTATTTTGTTTAATTATAGATTCATTTTTAATAAATTATATAAATTTTGTGTATTTTAATGTATCTCATCTCTCAAAATTCTGCATTATGATATTGTTAATGAATTAATTTAGCCACGTGGAATTTGATATATGATACATTTAATAATGATATATTGATAATTATACAATTTGATAATGATATTTTTAAGTTAAAGTTTATTTTGTGCGTAGTGGGAAACGAGCTTAATTTTTCACTAATAAAATAAAAATTTATTGAGAAACTGATCGAAACTGAAACTGATTTGTTTTATCATTACAACTAAAACATTTACTACAATACATATTTTGTAGTAAATATGTAAATCCGTAATTCTTCGCAAAGCCAACAGAATTCCCAATTCATATTTTGCGCAACAGTGCTTTTGTAACACTTCTTTATTCGAAAATAATTTTTTAAGGTCGATAAAACGATAATAACTTGACGAAAATAGTGTAAATTCTCAAACTTCAAATGACGCGATTGCAGCCAGGGGTTTTTCAACTCTAAGTTTTACAATTTATCGTATTTCTAGGTGAACTTGTCTACAACTACTACGAGAACAACGTAGTAGCTACATGTTCGTTTTCAGTGTATTACAAAATTAATTGAACCTCTTGGTATTTTTGAGAAGTTATATTCCTATGACATATCGAAGGACGGTACGAAGTCTAGTTTATCAAGAAAAAAAATGAAAAAATATAGACCGATGCATACTCGCGAGCATCTAGTGGCGCGTTCGGGCCCTTTTCCGCCCACTGTGCGTCAGTGGCAACGGCGGCGGCGGCAGCCGAGTCCGTCCAGCTGCGCCGGGCCCAGACCTCTCGTCCCCCTCTGTCACATCCTGTCTCACCACATCTCGGCCAAGTGACTGGCCCGTGTCCAGGAGCGAGCTTTTGGGGGCGACCGGGCTCTTGGCAGCCGCTGCCACCCAACCGCCTCACGCGCCCGCGCCACGGCTGCATCCTGGGGCCTAAGCCTCGAACAGGTGGCAAAGCGTCAACGGAAAGCTGGAAAGGATCGATGTTTGTGCTTTAGGAATGATCGGAATTAGAACATTATTCTTGGAAGACAATAAAGAAGCAGTCGTGCGAAATAAATTAGAAATCAAGGTTTTTGGTTCTACACATAAAAAAACAAAATTGTAAGGATTAAAAAAAGTCTCAGGATATTTTGAAATGTTGAAATTTTGCGTGACGCCAAGGAATGAACAGTACTGACAAACAATATATGAATAGGTGAAAACCAGAATAATGTATAAGCGTCATTTTATAATTTCGAGAAAAATGTGTTTATTTTAGACTACATTTCGGTGGCACTGTATTTTCATGGTTATAATGATCATTTGAAATGCCGTGATTTTAATGTTGAAACAAAGCACCACCACTTTAAGGTCATACTGATTTAAATAAACAGATTTGTCAGAATTTATAAATGTCACTTACCGTTCTGGTTTTCATCCATTCGTATGATTCTGTTATTTGTGGGTATTCCTCGGGCGTTAAACATTATTTCTGTAAAAACTCGAAAATTTTGACATTTTCAGCATCGATTTTTTTAACTTTAAAGACATTTGTAATTGTAATTGAGGTGACAGCACAGGACTATATTGATTTTGAGGGAGGTAAAAACGTATTTCCTTCGATGGCAATTCTAAATGATTTGGAGGAACACATCTTCCCAAAGTCCATGGAAATGAAAGGAAAAAACAATATTTTTTAAAGCATGATTTGAATAATTTTGTCCACACTGATTATTTGAAATCAAACTTCACGAAACTTATCTCATTTTAATATGAAACTTATTAGAACACAAGTTGTGTTCTAACGGTAAATTGACTTCATATTGTCAACACGAATCTCTCACATTTCCGGAAGATGAATAGTCAAATTTAAAATTAAATTAAATTTCTTTGGAATTTAGACAAAGTGGATAGATGAAATGAACGCAATTTGTAACGTAACCCGTTATTACAATACTGATTGGTTATGAATCTCGAGCTAACAGCCTGCAAACCGACGCATAGATCGGTGCAACATCTCGAAATTCATTGGGGGATAATCACCGTCACCTCCTGCGACAAAAAAAAACACAAAACATACACTATTCTAACGGGACTAATGGCTCTAATTACTTATCATTTAATCAATCAATCGAGCCATCGGCCTCGTTTGATTATTTTTCAACCTCCTATTGTAATAAGATGATATTTATTTGTATTAAAAATTACCTTTAATTACCATTAACAATGGAGTCCCTTTCGGATATATTGGCCCACTTAGGCTATCGCACGTGCGTTGCTGGCGCCCTGGCGCGTGCAGCTCTATTGCGCGCCGTGATCCCCTTCTTGCGCCCGCCCCC
>BOPP01000003.1:6367997-6384880 GCA_017312745.1 Gryllus bimaculatus | reverse complement strand
GTCCTCTTGTGGAGCGCGTGCACGCGCCTGCGCAGCTCCGCGCGCGCCCGCCATGCGTAAAGGGGTCCGCGTGTGCTGGGGAGATGTACTAAAGCGATCCAGGCAGGGGGCGAATAGACTGGGTAGAGTATTAATTTCTCCTTGCGTTTATTCCACATCAGGTATCTCGTCTCTCATTTCCATGTTTTGAAATGTTCAAGTCATGGAATTCTCATCGAGGAAATTGGGCGAGAAAAACTTCCTGAGAACTATCTTAGAGTTCATTTACATTATGATTCGTACGTGAAGTTGGTCGTCGAATTGTCATCAGTTTTACTCATTAGATCTTCGATGTTGTTCCCTCCTGGAGTCATTGACCTCTGGAGAAAATTGTCATTGTGTCCCCTGGGCTCGTATACGCTCAAAAAGTGTAGAAATATTTACACACGCTGGGGATACGTGACAGTTTTTGCCATCCGATTTTGTGGGTCCCGTATTTAACAGCATCCTAAAGGTACCCATTGACGCTAAGTTTTGCCCTTCTGCTTGTATCGCGTATTGCGTCCTCAGCTCGGTTACCGTCTGACTTGAAACGAAATTCATTTAATACCAAAAAAGAATACGTTATAAATATGTACAAAACCATAAAAAAATTTCAAATGAATCATAAATTTTATATTTTTATAAGAAAACATCGACACGCCTACAGCACTACAACTAAAACACCCCGCCCCCACAAAAATCCGGATTGAGCCACTGAGAGATAAAAAAACGGGTAAAATTAAATGTTTCCGAAGCGTGACTTTACATTTGAATTTAATTGAGAGATATCGGAAGAATCAATTATGAAAATTGTATATGCGATACTGATTTCAGTTCAAAAAGATAATTTTCCTATTTTATTATTTATTGATTTCAGTACAATACCCGCTTCCTTGGAAACTCTCTTCTTCTGACTTCCACAAGCTTCAAATCTCCTCGAAACTTAAGGGGCCACTTCAAATGACGAACCTTTGCCAAAGCTCTTTAGCGAACGCCTACGCGCCCCGCTCACAAAAAGTGTGCAGATCTCGTAAAACATTCAGACCCCGGGCAGGCTCCGCGATCATCTTCGCAGATTCGCAAATCCCTCGCCTGTGATCCTGCAAAGTCGCGGGAAGTCCTCACAGATCCGGCGGACCTCTTGCGCGAAGAGCAGCATTTTACGTATTCTCTTTGACCGCCGCCGGAGCCGTGCAGCCCAGCCCAGGCGAGGACTTAGTCGCCGGAGCCGGTGGGCGGAGCTACTCAGCACGCCCAGAGGGGGCCCCGGAGGGGACCAGGGACCATGACCCCCCCCCTTTGAATTTTCACAGAATAAAACAAAGTTCAACAATTACGAAACTACGAAATTGGGTGTTATTGAGATATGTACGTAATACTGTTAACAATCAATGTATTCTAAAATATATTTTCAAAGTGAAATTATTTCTAAAAGAAAAAATAGTACACTAGTATAAAATACATAAAATATTGTTTTGATATTAAATTTTCTATCTATAAATTAAAAATACAAATTGATATATCAGTATGTTATTGTAAATAAATTGAAATTTCGAAGAATGATTTCCTTTCATTTTATCTTTTCCTCAGCTCTACGAAGCATATGTATAGGGAACCTGAACTATGCCTACAAATGGAGATGGAGAATTGGGTCGTAAAATCCGCTTTGAGGATCCCTGAGATGAATAAAGTGTTTTTTATCACAATGTATGAAGGCATGAATCGGGGCATTTATATATGCTTTTGAACTGTTAGGCCCGTTTCAAATTCAATTAAAATAAGTGCAAGTGGCGAGGTCATAAGTTCCGTTTTCTACAAGAGAAAAGACACAAAAATTGTTCCTTTAGTCTAAAGTGAAAGAGCTGCGACAAAGGTCTACTTTCCTTGGGTGCAGTAGGTGTGGAATTACAGACTACCAATTAAATGAAAAGTGCTACTTATTGTCCCACCTTGCCATGCATCAATCGCCGAGCCGATATGATTTACTTGTAACCAAGAGACGGGACAATTGAACTCTTCAGTTCTCAGACATTGGGCTCGTATGTAAAACGGCTTTCATGGCGTTCTTTGGCCAACGTGTGGCGGCGGCGGCGGCGGCGGCGGCGGCGAATTCATTCCGCGCCGGCGGGCGCTCGCCGCAAGAAACAAATGAAGGCGCGGCGGCGCCTGTGAAGTGGCCCCGTGGCAAATCTGCGCGCCCTGGTGATTAATTGATGAAAGGCGCGCCGGCAGCGGGTAGGCCCCCGCGCCGCCCCGCGCCGCGCGCGCGCGCCTCGTGAAATACTACGCTCCTGTCTTACGTGGCCACCGCCGATTTGTCTCGCCCCCACAGTGGGCGCCGCGGCCGGCCGTGGCTGCGGACGAGCAGCGCACGGGGCTGTTTCTAAGTGCGTTGGAGGCTTCTTGATGGTGATTTCTGGCATTTGCGTATGACCAGAGTTGGGCTGAGTGCTTGAATGAGTATTGGTTCCGGGGTTACTGGTCAGATATCCGCGTGTTGATTGGAAAAACCATGGAAATCTACCGATCAGAGCAGTCGGCCGCTAGAATTTTCTTCCAAAAAGCGATGGAATTCGATTTAACTATTGACAATCCGCCACTATCGAGACTCGTACCCTAGGACATCCCTGCCAGTGACGCTGCAGAGGAAGTGCTGTCACTGAGTCATCACTGCTGGCTGAACTAAGTGAAATGGACCACTATGACAAAATGGAACAAAACGTCGGAGTCCAGGGTGACTCTCTTCATCGACGTACTCATTTGTCGTTAAAATGATGGTGAGATAGAACGATATATTTGGCTTAACGATGACAGAAGAAACTATGGAATTTCTTAATGAGAATTCCATGAAAGTCCACTTTAATGTTTTCTTTGTATGTAATTTCTCCGTAGTTTTCTCCCTCATGCATCAAGAAGATTGGGTTCAAGTTATGGGATCACTACGCCTACAAATCACAATGAGAGTCTCAGAAGTCGTCTTTCCTTAATATAGCACCGCCTATGTGCCAAAACTTTCTGTTATGAATTTCATCCTTAAGCTTTTCTAAGGAAAAAATAATACTCGTAGCTACTACAAATATTTTAACAAGTTGAACATATTTAAATTTAGTTCATAATTAGAAAATTATATAAAAATAGGTAAATAATATGAGAGTCCTTATATCCTGTTTTTTACAGTATCTAAACGTCTCTATCACAAATTTCATTTACAAGAACATCTCCATTTCATGATAAAATATCTTAATTTTATAAATTAATTCAAACATATCGTAAACCATTTTCTAGGTTAAAGGATAACATTGTTTGTGAAAGACACTTTGGGAAAGAGATTGAAGGGGCAGTTCTATCCCGGCAGTTCGGATTGGATCCCAGGCCAACCCATATCGAATTTGTGGTGAATAATCTATACGCGTGTTGTGTGACACGCCGAGAGACCGGTCTGGAGCTTAGAGCTTGTCCCGGCTGGGACGGTGCTCTGCTGGTGGGAGAAACCTGGTTGGGGAAAATCCTGCCAGCCGACGGTAGGTCGGCACCGGAACTGAGAAAAATTACACTACACTTACGAGTCTAATGACCTTAGCCGTTGTCGCGCCCTGAATCACTAACAATCAACCAACCAGCCAACCAACGAACCATTCCCCCAACCAACGAGCAGTGTTGCCATGTCGGCGGAATTCCCGCCGTTTTCAGCAGATTTTGAACTCGTACGGCGGAAAAAAAAATTAGTTTCGCGGATAGTGAAATAAACGGCGAAAATTAATAAAGGCGGCTGAAAATAAGCGGAATTTCAAATCTTCACTATTAAGCCTGGACACATAGCGTGTCCGAGCAGAAGGAAACATTTTAAAATAAATAATAAAGACAGACAATCATTCTACATAAGTGCCGTCCTTTATTATTATTTTAAAAATATCTGGGGCTCGAATACGCCAATACGACGGCCTATGACCAAGAATAAGCAATTTCTTATCTATTTCATGCATTCTAAGCATTTGTTCCTTTTGTCATCATTTTTCTATCATTGTTTTCATAGAAATAAATAAGTACAACATTTAAATATGGAAAAATAATTTATTTTACATTTAGTGGATTTAGGCGGGAAATTAAAAACCCGTTCAGCGGATTTTCGGCGGAAACTGAAACGAACTTGGCGGAATCCCTCTGAACACATCTGGTAACACTGCCAACGAGCTATCCATGTTATGACGCCCAAACGATATCATCGCCTCGTTAGAAATAAAATAACGAATTGCAATTGAAGGCCTCGTAAGCCCCAAGGCGAGCCCGAGTCCGTTCCTTCCGCGCCGCTGCGCCTGCCGAGCCACTGTGCGGCGCGCGACCGCCGGTGTTTCGAGACGAGCGGCTGGGCCCGCGCGTAATGGGGATTCCGCCTCCGCCGACCGCTGAAGGCTTAATCAGAGGCGCTCTGCGGCGCGGCGCGGCGCCGTGGACCGCACGTGAAAGCCACCGCCGCCGTAAAAGTCGCGGTTTTGAAACACGAGCCTCTCCCCGCACGGGAGGAGCGCGTCCATAAGCCACCCGCTGGTTTATGCGCGCGTAAATCTTCTAGCCACTAAAGGTGGCAACTCACTTGTCGCCGTGCTTGAGCCGAAAATCGTCATCTGCGTCTCTTGGAAGTAACAAAGTAAATAAAGGAGTTTTAAAAGGGACAGGCTATTTGAAATCGGATCCGAAACTTTGTGTTACTCGGAAACAATTAAATAAGATGGAAGCACGTTTAGATTACCTGTCGAAAATCACGGATTTGTAGAGAAGCAGAGATGTGGAACTAACAGAGGGTTCGAAGACAAAAGGTCGCCAGAAAATATGTAGTGAACGGATGCTGGGTTGCTGGGAAGAGGCGCAACTGCATCAATGCAAGTGCGTGAAACTATTTACGCTCAATGAATTTATTTACTTGCAAATATTGATTAAAAATTTCAATAATAAACACCGCAATTGAAAGAGTCGAAAGAGTCGATTGACAAGAAGCATTATTCCACATTTTACGAAATTTCCGTTATATTCTCCAGATATTTAATCACGCTTCACGTCATATTCTTCCTCTAACTACAATATTATTATGGATATCTTATTATCAATTAAACTTTTAAACTCTGTTATCTGTATTCTCGACTATTTTCCTGACAGTTCACCTCCTTCTTATAATGCGACATTATTAGCGAGTCGTTCGTAACAGAGAGAAATCTCGAGAAATGAACTTTCCAAGATGGAGGGCGACCGGAGAGCCCAACGCAGGGAGATCGATTCAAGAGCAGTCCGGAGAACAATTCGCTCTTCATCTCTGCTCGTAACGGAGACCCACTCGCTGCCATCTTCTGTCATCGATTTTATTCCTTTCTACTCCAGCTTCGTCTCCGAGGATACTTAAGATTTGCGCCAATTTCAACACAAAGTGGAATATTATTTGGAGATATGAAACTTTTTACAATGAAGTTGGAAAAACGTGTAATTAGTAAAGACATTGTTTAAACATAGGGCACCAATTGGCCCATGATAAATTAATAATAATTAATTGCACTGATTATCTTTCCTGATTCTACGAAATTCGGCGCCGACCTACACGTCGGCTCGCCGGGGTTTTCCCTAATCAAGTATCTCCCACCAACGAGTCACCGATCCAGCCGGGACAAACTAAGCTTCCATGTGGCCTCCCAACAGGGAAGAGGATCGGAGTGGTGAAGTAGTGTAAGGGGAGATGATCGAACAAAGAAGAAGCAGGAAAGATCGCGCGCGGTCCATGACCCGTTTGGTAGGGTACTGCTTCAGCATTTGTCTGGTATTGATCGTATAAATGACGGAAAACCACCGATCAGAGCAGCCAGCCGCTAGAATTCTCCTCCTGACAACGGCTGGAATCGACGAAGCAGTCTAGGTAGGGCCACTATCGGGATCGAACCGTGGGACCTCCCGGTCAGAGGCCCTGCAGTGGCATCCGTTGATGCCGCGAGCCCCGAAGGCCGACCCCCGCAAGAGGCACTGCAGTGGCATCAGAGGATGCCGTGAGCCCCAAAGGCCGGCCCCCGTAAGAAGAAATGGCCGTACGGTGGGTGCGGAGACTTCCTTGGCTGCGGCGACGGCGCTGATGAATGGCCGAGCACTTCCTTCCACCTGCGCATGCGGAGGAGCGGCGGCGCGGGGCCGCCTCCGGTGTCCGTGGCTGATAGCGCGCGCCGACTTAACCTCCGCCGCAGCCCAGGGGCTTCGCACTCTGCGCCGGCGAGGGCCGCCCGGAGCGCGCAGGGCGAATGCCGTTTTAATAACTTGGCTTTTAGGAGAAGAATAAAAAGATCGAATTAAACTATTTTAAACAGAAAAAAATACAAAATAAAGAGAAAAAATGAACAAATGTAAAGATACTAAAAGGTAAAAAGCAATGACAGAAAGAAAAAATAAGGAAATAAATAAATATGAGGTATAAAAAATCTTTATTTTATTTAATATTATTCAGTTAGCTTGCGTGCGTCAGAACGATACCACTATCTTAACTTAAAAAAATTATTATTATTATTATTATTATTATTATTATTATTATTATTATTATTACTATTTCTATTACTATTGTAATGGTATCTCAACAGTAACAGAGTTCAGCTAAACTTGCTTCGGGCTCCCCTACAAAACTATGGGTCTTTTTAAAACAAAATTCTCTTAAATGTGTAAAACTCTTTATGGCACTTTGTTGTTACTATTCTCTTATGCTTATCTCCTCTTTACCTGTATAATTGCACTTTTAAATTGAAATGCAAGATTTTTCAGTTGAAAGATTCGACATATAGTCGTTTTCATCATTATGGAGGAAGGGAGACGCTGACATTACTACAAATACTTAATACATCGTCATCAAACATACGCGTCTTTTCAAAATTGCAAGCATTTAGAATACGGAAAAGAAAACTAAACATTTAGAAATTTTTTAACTGTGATTGTCAAACTTGGACTTCTTCGATTAATAAAAACAAAATTATTTTTCTCCTCAAATAACCATTTAAAGCAGCATTGCTTGAAGACTAAGAAATACCCACCAAATTTCTTTCACCACTCGAAAAAAACGTTTTATGTGCCAAGAAACGATGCCAATGGCACGTTAAATAAAATCGTCGAAAACCCAGTGACGTTGTGGTTGGGGGGGAGTTACTGGAAGGTAATGAAGTTTTTCCTGCTCCTTCGACTCCCCTTAGATACGGCACACACCTGGCAACAGGCGCTGAAGATAGAAATCTGGCGCGAAATGCCTGCGGGGCTCGCATTCCTCCTCGAGCGGTTGGGATTTCAGAGGGCACCTGCGCGGGCAACGCAAGTCACTCCTGCAGCTCCGGATTTCTATTACGGATGGCCTGACGCCATGGTTAAACTAAGTGATAACGTGTTGGCTTAAGATGTTCTTTGCACGACCTAGAGGGTACAAATGGAGTTTGTCTGTATACGACTTTTCACTCACACCGAGGAGGTGCTGTGGGTTATCACGTTCTCACTGCCCAGTGCAAGGAAAGTATCGGCTCTCTGCCTTAAGCCGATTGAGAGGGCGCGAGTGTCGTTTCGGGTGATTGGAGACGTAGCTCAATGTTCCGACTGGATTAAAACCCCGTTCTTCCAGACTACTGGGAAACAGGCCGGTGCTGGGAGTTATTTAATCATATAAATAGACAGTTTGTTCTTTAAAGTCATAAAATAAAATGTTGTTACGAAATGGAGTAGTAGTAAATGCATGAGATGGCTGTATACTTCGTTTCTATTTGTTACATTAATAAAAATAAAAGCATTTCGAACCAATACTTCAGATTTATTGAAGCAGCTTCAGAAAGCTTCAGGTTTCTGGTTGTTGCAAGTTGTTCCCGCGTTTTTCTTGATGTTGCTATATTTCAACGAATTGCTAAAAGAGACTGCTCTTTGAATGTAATAACTTTCAATATCACGGCTTGAGATTAAACCTAAACAAGTATATACGTTTATAATGGTTTTGAATGATTTCATTCTTTCCATAATCCCGTGAACAATGTTTTCTGAAAGAAATTGATTTGAAAAGGCATTATTTTTCTATTTCTCGTGCGTAATAATTACATACCATTTCAAATTTAATAAAAAAACTGAAAATTGTATTTCTTTACAAAAATGTCCATACTCTGAGATTAAAGTTCGAATGCTGTTTCTCCAATGAATCCGAAGCTCACACCAAGTTTGAGAGAATGTGTTCAGCGCGACCACATTTCCCTGGTTAGCAAGCGTGCGCTGATTTCCCCCGCAAAACACGCTCTCCCCGCAAACCCTTTGAAACACCCAACGCACGCTTCCCGAATTAACGGAAACCCCTTGCGAAGTGTTCCGCGTTCGGTGCCGCCCGCCCTCGTCGACTTATCGACTTAATTGCCACTAATTTCGTTAACGGAACACGTTTACAGCCAGAAAAGTGCGGCACGCAACCAGGCCCCGCCACGCACGTATGTACTAACGTCCCCGTCGCTTCTCGCCGCCCCCTCCCGCCCCCCACACTCCGCCGACGTCACCACCCCAGCCGCCCATACCCTTCCCTATTCATCCCCTCTCCCGACCCCGCCACCCCAAACCATCCCAGCCCCCATGCCACCACTCAGTTTCCATCCCGCTCCTGCCTCTTCTACCACCTCGCATTTAGCTACTCTATCCCCGCCCATCAACCGCCCCCGCCTCCCGCCATCGCTCCCGCCCCCCTTCCACCATCACCCCCCACTGTATCCAGTTAACGCAGCAAACCTCCACCAACTGCCACGATTTCCACCGCCGACGCAAACCCACGCCGGAAATCAGAACCGGGCATTGCTCTTGGAACCAAACAACCCAAGAAGTGCCGCACGCCACGCCGACCGAGCGCTCCCAGCGGCGGGGCGGCGCGCGCGCTCGGGTTGCAGCGGACTAATCCCGTTAACGTACCGTTCTCGTTAAGGTTTCCCCTAATGGCGGCGGCGGCGGTCGCCCATCGCCTGCTCCGCGGAGTACTTGTAATTAGCGGAGCCCGACCGCGACCAAAACAGCGGCCTGCGCGCGGTCTGGCTTCCGCTAATGAAATAGCAGGTGACCGTTTGACGGGGTGGCCTTCGCGGGGGAGGGGGGGCAAGGCGGGGGAAACGCGGGGAGGAAGGGGTTTGTTCAGGGAGGAAAATCTCCAGCGATGGAAATTCAAGTAATTAAAGGTGACCTTTCGGTGTAATCAAAAAACAGAATATCGCGCGTCCGCCGCCCGCTCGGCGGATGCGGCCCGGGTGCCGGGAGTGCTGCATCGTCTCCGAAGTCGCCCCGCGTTGCGCCGCGTCCGCCGCTACCGGAAGTTGGCTGGCGAGAGGAATGTTTTCCCGGAGTTCGTTGCTGGTGAAGAGGTAAGTTATTTCCTGTACGGGTCCATCGCCGTCGCTCTTCCCAGCATTTCCGTTAAATATGCTTTCTTTCTTTTTTTTATTTCTTTTTTGTTGTTGTTAAATAACAACGGGTGGTACCATCTGTTGATTGGATGAATGACGTTGTGCTTGGGATCACGTCTTGCTGCATCATCGTATAGGATATTGCCAGTATTCATGCGTATAATGGATATTCTGCTAATAAATGTCACTTGTGATGTAGGTCTCTACGAAAGGTTAACATGCAAATGGTAGCTTCCCTATTCTGCGAATAATGGGAAAGCAGAACTAGGTCAGGGCTTACGAAAATCGAATCGTCCCAAAAGTTTCCTTGTATTTTCCTCTTAGTCATAGTTAAAGCATTAACATTACATGCCTTATAAAATAATTAGATCATAAATTTGATAGGAGAATGAAGATGCGTTGACAACTAATAATTACTTTTCTTATTTTCTTATAAAAAATTGAAACGTGTTTTCAAATAAAAACTTAAACATTGAGCATAATGTTAACAAAAATAACAGCAAAGGCTAGTGATCGAAAAATGCTACCCACAAATATGCTAAAAATTTATCTGAAAGTGGAAAATGAAATGTCCTCCTTTGCTCTTATGACATAATCCTGATAAACGTTGGGACTACTATTCTGAGACTAACTCTATTTGCACATTACCTGCACAGCTGTGAAGTATATTGATTAGGCCTACGTGAAAACGGAGAGATTTCGTATACCTGCACATCGAACGACACATTTTTGAAGATCTGGCGTCAGTTGCTTGCTTGTTGCTTCATTCCACCGTTTCGAAATGAATGTCGCTTGCGTCTGCAACCCGTGTGATGATTTTCCGTTTTACTGGCCGAAAAATTTAAAAAAAATGGCCGCAGATGCATCTAACACGCACCACCACTGTAGCAGTTGTCGCTGTGCTGGCAGTGGGGCTGGCGGGCATATTACCGACTGCAATCCGCGGTCAACCTTTCCTAAACCATCACCGTTCATACTCAAAAAGACAGAGACAACTGCATTCCCATCCGTTTGCCTCTTTAGAGAACAATTGATTCTACGGTAAATCGTTGTCAGTGTAGAATTGTATTGACTGATTTTAATTGATCGACTTTGTTTTCAAGAAACAATTTGCGCGATCTTAAAGAAATCAAATGTTCAAAATCTATCTCGAGCATTTTCTTACTAATCCAGCCTTAGCATACATAAACTCAGAAAATTGCTGCCATGTTCTCCTGTGTTCGACGTTTCTTTGACAGTGCGAGAACATCTATTTGCGCTTACTTGTAAATGGCAACTTAACAAAACATTTTTACTCTTTCCGAAACGGCAAAATGAACAAAATTAACTCGGTCGCAGGGCATATTGGGATTGCAGTCGAAGCTATACTTTTTCCAGTAACGAAAAGTTGAAAGGGGGGTTAGTTGGGAAAGCGGACGGTGAGGGAAAATTTGATCGCGGGATGCATCAGGGCGATTCCCGTGGCCTCTAGCTGCATCCCACCAACGCCGTAGGATTCGGCGCTTCGCGGCGCCAACGGGGCTTGGTGAGAGAGAATGGAAAAGACGGTGGGATCGGCGCGGCGGGCAGTGTTTTGTTCATTAGGCTAAAGTCCGCTCGCCCCCGCCCGTGTCCTCCGCCCTTCCCCCCCGCGCCGCCGCCGCCCGCCCGTTCGCCCGCCTCGCCCGCCCGCCCGCCGCCGCCCGCCCGCCCCCCGTCCACCGCCCCCGCTCCGCCCGCCCGCCGCCGCCGTTCGCCGCCCCGCCCGCCCGCCCGTCACCCGCCCCTTATCCTGGCTTCTTACGGGTGCGTCGCGCCGCCTTCCTCGCCCTGCGACCCCCGAGCGGCCGACAAGGGCTTTGCGACCCGAGGCCGGCTGCCCAGCAAAGGCGGCGAGAAGTAGGGCGCCGGGTCGCCGCGGTTGCGGGCGCTGCTAGGAATGTCCTGGACCTGAGTATTATTGACACACAAAAATGTTACACGAAGGAGTCGTGGAAGGTAGTGCTGATGCTCATTTCAAAATTCAAAAATTAAGATCTTAGAACGTCTCCTGAAAACAAACATTAAGATTGAAATGTTGTGCGAATCTATGCTCTACCAAATGTCTATAGAAGGCTACAAAAAGCTACCAAATGTATATAGAAACCAGCAAGAAGTGTATATTGAAATTAAGTCAGGTTTGCGCTGGCTGAGAAAAATTAAACACATGTGGTTAGTATTATCTTCCCCTGATTTCTAAATATATGGCTGAACCGCGTAGGAGGAAATCCTTCCTCTGTGAATGAACTAAAATTTTCATTAAAGGTATTCATACACGAGCTGTGAGCCTGACTTGCGAGGGCTTGTGAGCCTGTCTTGCGCTGTAGAACTGTCGTCGCCGTATTGTTCCTACAGCCAGGGATACGAACCGATTTCAGTTTCGGGTTCAGTCCACGATCACGAAACTCTACCGTGAAAAAACGTCCCACGTTGCTACGTCAGATTATTTTACTCGAATGAGTTTCGGTTCGATCGCTGATGGAGTCCTAAACTTGGAGTTTTTCAATTGCATTTTGGTCAGGATGTTTCTGTTCCGCAGCGAAATGGTACTTGGTGGAACTTTTAGTTTGGGTTTGTAATGTGCCTTTTCAGTATTTCTAAGTTTAAAAACCAAATGTTTGAAATGCAATCACGTTTTTAACAACAACAACAACAACAACATCAACAATATATATTAAGTCAATTTCTTAGTAACATTTTTGTGCATATTACCCCATTTTTAGAACAAAGGGAACATTTTAACTATTTTCCGGTGAAGCGCGCTCGCAGGCTTGATTTGAACAAGAATCTCAATTTGCCACATCGTTCCCACAAGTTCTTCATTGACTGCAACTTGTGCCATCGATGTATTGAAAATGTTATTTAAATCAGATAAAATGGCTTCCCTGAGTTTCAACAACATTTAATGGAGGTACTTACGCGTAATAAATATACTGTAGATATTTCATTGAACGATGAAAAAACGATATATCTTCCTTCTAACACGTTCAGGCATCTACTTGAAGTGGGTGTGAGTTCCGAGATGTTCCTTTATCAAATTATTCTCTTGCGACTGCAAGGAACAATGCATGGGCGGACACCGAAGCGAAGTAGAGATTGCTGCCACACGCGGGACAAAGTGGCTCGGTTTCGAAGTGTGTATACCTATGATTTGGCAAGTAACGCGGAGGATGTGGGGGTGTTGGAATATACACATGGCATTCTATGCTAATGCGCTGGGAGTCAGATAGGCCCAAGGCATGAAGGCGGCATGTGTTAAGACAATTCTTTGCAAATGACTTTACGAAAATGGACACTCGAAACAATATGACTTGACAGGTCTTTAGTTGCGCCTGATTCTCATGAGTGACGGGATATATGAACAAAGTTTAGATACGTTGTTAGAAATAAGATGCGCAGTGTTCATGTTTGCAAATAAAAAAATACATTAGCTTACGAGGAAGTATTTAGTATTTGAAATGAGTCTAGAACGTAAGTATTAATATTATTAATCATTAAGGTCGACAAAGTGAGATGTCAATTTTGATAATAAAAGAAGCATAAAAATTTAATTATACTTCTTTCATAATGACAAGATGACGTTGGATTAAAATTCACAATTAAGATTTTATGTCATACGTGATTAATTTCAAAAAATGTATTCCAAAGTAATCCTATAATTGTAAATCATTTACAATACTTTATAGATAAATCTATGCCATTGTTAGAACTCGAAAATTGGGGGACCAAACCGGGTAATACTATGCTCTTTTCCGAACCTGAAAGTATCTATTTTATTTTTATGATCCTGAGTTACTATCTTGAGCCATCATCACGACCATGATTCGATCATAAACACTTTTGTGACTTTTTAGTAATGATATACACCATGTTATCGTCTCACAGTTTTAATAGTATTATAAAACAAAGGAATATGGTTAAAACGTGCTATACTGAACATGACTTTATTCAAAAATTGAATTTCCAATTCAACAGCTGGACCAGAAAAATTGGGGCGTGATATCCCTCAACCCCGCTAGGGTCGCCGCAGCGCAGCGCTTCCTTGAGGAGAGCGGATGTGAGAGGCCATCCCGAGCGCCGGGGCTTCCGTCGTCGCCGTCCCGGGAGGGGCGGCGGCGGCGCCGCGGTCGGGGTGGGCGGGGCGTCCGCGGCGCCGCGGCGTCTGCGGGGAGGGGGCGCCGCTCCGCCCTGCATAGCCGCTAATTGAAAAATACGAGCCATTGTCGCTCGCGCGGGCCGCGGCGCGGCACGCGGGGAGCAGGCAGCGGGCGATGAGGGCGAGCGAGCGCGCGCGTTTTAGCGCGTTATATAGCGCTTCCCGGTGGCCGGCGGGCGGCGCGAGGGCGCGGCGGGCGCGCCCCAGCGCCGCCAGACGAACCAATTCACTGAGGGCCGCCTGCCAAGGGCCGGACCTCGTGCAGAGGACGCGCGCCACGAGCCCGGTTTTACTGTCTCGAATTCGTAGTGTGGGGGAAGTCTTGTGATGATATCGGCAGAGGTGGCTCAGGGCTTCGACTGATGTCACTGCTTGGAAGGTTCTAGGACTACTAGAGACGCTAGCTTGATACCTAGGTCGAGTTCATCTCCTAGGTGGAGGAGAATTCTAGCGGCCAGCTGCTCTGATCGGTAGTTTTTCGTGGTTTCTCCAATCAACACAAACCCAATGTCGCAAGAGTACCCTAACAAAAGAGCCACGGACCGCGCGCGATCTTTCCTTCCTCTTCATTTCTTATCCTAGCCCCTTACCTACGCACACTTACGTACATGCACTTCACTGAAAGTCGTTACTTTAGTCAGCGCCGGATCTCACGATCCAACAGACGAACATTACTGCCTCTTCCTATAATAAGAACATGAACTGCACGTACGAGATTAATGACCGTATTCTGAAAACAAGAAATAATCAATCTTGTGATGCTCTAAAAAATGATTTTGACAAATAAACATGTTTTCGGACATGTTCCTGGAACAGAAAGTGTTTTTTCAAAACGTTTTCCCGTCTGTCCGTCACTTTCCTTGAAAATTGTATATTTTGTTCCCCCCCTCTTTTTGGGGTGGGGGAATATAGCAAAGTGTCCCAATACGAGAGAGATGTACAACGATTAATAAGATAAAGTATGCACATGTTCCACCACTATATTAAGGTATCTGGTTTTACAAAATGTTTTATGGGTCGTGACTTTTGTCGGTTAGAGAGCTTATTGAACTTAAAGATGCAAATGTTATTTCTACAAAATAATTGGTGTAGTTTACTAACTCATTAATGTTATTTGTCTCCCATGATCTGTGTAGTTTATGCGACACAAAATGAAAATAATTTTAAAAAGTGTAGTCGAAAACAACATTAAATTAAGTAGAAATTGTACTTAATGTTTTAGATTATTTAGAACTTAACGTGGTAAAAAATATGAAACTAAATGTATGATCCGAAGCAAAAAAATGGTAATACACTCACGAGATCAGTATCTAGCACCCACAAACAGGACACAAGTGAGCAGAGGGGTCACCGGATAAGCAGGAAAATAAGCGCGTTGGCAGACGAGGACGCGACCAAAGTGACGTTAAATATGTTAGTCTACATTTTCAGTCTTATTTCACGGTTCCCTTGTGCCTCCGCTCGCTGCCACCGCCGCTTCAGAAGCCGCCTCGCCCCTCCTCTCCACGCAATGAAGTTATCTTTACACACAAAGCGTCACACAAACGAGTATAACGTGGAGTATCCTCGCCCACTCTCACTGCACGTCGCACATAACAAAGGGTGACCCTATTCTTCCCAACGACCCCGCGCGCATTCGACTTCGCCGTTAAGGTTCCTCGAGCACCCGCCCTACGCGAGTGTAACTTCTTTGAAGCCTAGTTAACGCAGCGTGTACTGTTATAACGTCGAAAAATCGCCTCGCTTCTCGAATGACGTCGTAATAGCCGGGTTGTAATATCTTGGTCGGCTGCGAGTGAGAGGGCGGTGCTGATGTCGAG
This sequence comes from Gryllus bimaculatus, assembly GCA_017312745.1. NCBI lineage: Eukaryota > Metazoa > Arthropoda > Insecta > Orthoptera > Gryllidae > Gryllus > Gryllus bimaculatus. The sequence continues at coordinate 6,369,452 of BOPP01000003.1, read as the reverse complement.
GAGGGGAGGGAAGGGGGGCACCGCCCCCTGCGTCGAATTCAGTACACACACCCCTCTCGACGCCCCCTCCCCTCTCTCTCTCTCTCTCCCTTCTCTCGCTTTCAAAGTCGCTCTTTCGCTGCCGGTCGTTTCAAAGGCGAGCGCCCTACACATTACTACGCGTATTGTCTCAAGGAGCCCTTCACACAGGCTAACTGGAGAGACCCTCCAACCTCCGATTCTCCAACCCTCCAGCGGCCCCTCCTCCCCCTACGCTCTAACTCCCGGCTGCACAATAATTGACTCAGACTTTAAACAGTTTAGTTTACCCTTGTTCATACGCAAGCGAGTGTGTCGGCAGCGCTCTTAGACGGTGTGTGAAACAATTTTAGCCTTCGAGGGCAGGGCCCGGGGAGGCCTAAAGAAAGCCCGCTGGTTTCGCGCCGTCTGGCGCTCACGTGCATTCGCCCCTATGTGAGCCACCAGAGGAACGCTGCTCGCTTTCTCACGGTGGCGGGCGTGGTGCAGTCGCGACGAGAATCGGAAAGATTTTTAACTCTTATTTAATTGTGATCGTATATTTCGCGAGAGCCCTTGAGGATTTGAAAGATCGCGACCGTTCTGACTCGATCGCACTCTCGAAATAAGGCGATTGGTGCAGGGGGATACTGGCTAACTGGCGATCGTTGAGGGGAAGCTTCTTGTGTAGTCTGACCGTTATAAATCATCGCGTACGAGGTCACTGAGATCCAAGACACGATGGGTTAAGAAAATCGTTGTTTCAATGCCAAGTGAATGCAGATTCAATTCCTATCGTACGGTCAAATTCAAATTATTTTTCTTCGTGGATAAACATAGCTTTTGGTAATTTCCCCTTTTTACGAATTTGTGGGAAGTTCGCTGTATGTTCACCCTTCTGGATATAACTCTTTCTATACATATGCGTCTGCTATTGATCATCGCTGGTACTGTTTTTACTAAGTTCTTACTCTCGTAAGAATTATAGAAATTGTATGATTAAATATTTTTCAAAAAACTACAGTTTGATATCTCAATATTTGTAATATATCTCTGCAATTCTCTACTAAACAACTTCAGTTTTTAGAGGCAAAATGTGTATGGAAAGTCTTTCAGTGTATCTCTCTCGAGGATGATTTTCTCAAATTAGGGTGACTAGCTCGATAACGGTGTCGTGTATGAAGTGGGCAAACCCGCTTGCACTAGCAGGCGAGTTCAAGGAAGGTTCAGCGCACCGCTTGCACACCTCTCGAGTCACCCATCGGGCCTCAATGGGTTCTCACGCTATTTTCACACGGCCTGGAGATACAAAAAGTCCGTTTCCCTTCATTTTGTCTTGCTTGTTGTCTATTAGAATAAATGCCCGTGTGTGTCCGGTATTTACATATGTAATGTGTTTTCGTTCGTTCTGGCAGGGCTACATCAATATTGGTCCGCCGCCCTTTGTATCCTTGGGGT
>BOPP01000003.1:6331994-6351308 GCA_017312745.1 Gryllus bimaculatus | reverse complement strand
TTCACAAGAATCACCTTTATTCATTTTTATTAGTGTTAACTTCATATTATGAGGTGAATAAAAGATAATTATTTGGATTAAACAAGAATCACAACTGGAACCGAACCCGATAATATCGCTTGCAAATGTACAAGGGGAGCAACTACTCTAAAACGTAACGCTTATATGAGATAACTGGCGGTCCTGTGGGTTTCCGAAGATTATAGACGCGCACACTTTCGTTACGCCAATTTTTCCAACATACTCTCCAGGGGACATTATAAGAAGTGCTCATGTCAAAATATGATAATGGGATTGATAACTGTAATTGCGGAAGAATGACTGCGGTGAAGGTAATAACGGATGAAGAGCTTGGCAGGTGTGCTGTCACTGGAGGCAATGGCAGTGATGCTAGGTGAGATGGAGGAAAGGTAATCGGGAAATGGAACAAGGCCTTGTTGATGGTGATACTCTTGGTGAGGTGGCGTTGTTAGTGGGTGATCTACGTACAGTTGAGAATCAAAGAAAAATTGCAATGGTAGCGGTAGTAGTTGCGGCAGTGCTAGAAACAGTAACTTCGTGTGTCACTGCAAGTTTCGTACGTAGACGCGGGAGGAGGTCTAGGCAAAAAAACAACAACGACGTGTCCTCTTCTCTAAGCAGGTGGTCACAATTGAGGGATGTATTTTCTTTCCTTGCAATGTAGATGGAAAGGTGGTCGTGAGATGAACATGATTATAAATAGATAAGTTGGGTTTGGTGGTGGTGTGAGTCCAACTACGCCAACTCCATTTTCTTTTTTATATTGCAAGCAACTTTATTGAGAGCTTGGTTCCACATCGTTCAGCCACTTGGGACTTTCAGATGTTAGTGGAAGAACACAAAACACATTATTCGAATCCCGCCTGGGACGCGGCCTTATACCAATACCGTTATCCCCAATGTTACTTATAGTGGTTGTTATATGACAGTAGTTGAAGTGCGACCTTAAATGAGTAAAAAATACGTTATTCAACACTAGCAGTCATACAAGACAAATAGCAGATTAATATCGATGGGGTAAACTGAATCGAACACCTATAATCCAAATTCACATGGTGAAATCGCCTACGGTTAACGCGGGATTCGAACTCACAGCCTCCACCAGACTGACGCGGTCGCTCCTCCAAACCCCTCCGTCACCGAGGCTGAGTTTGTCGCGATAGGGGGGGGAGTGAGAAGGGTAAGGAAAGAGAGCTTGCGGTTTCGGTGGCTGAGGGGAGAGAAGGGGCTGCTGTGGTAATGGCAGATGAGAGTCGCAGCGAATCGGAGAATTGTTTTAACGGCGGCGCGAACGCCCGGTCCCCACGAGTTGCAGCTGGCAGCCGGAAATAAAGATCATAATGATTCTGAAATTATTATTCGTTTCATTATCTTCCTCTCTCACTGTTCCTCTTCGTAGATCGTTACTTAGCGGTTGGCTTGAATAAGCGAAACGGGTAGATCGTGGATTCGTTGCAGGAAATGCTGCTATCTCCCTTCCTTTAATGAGTTTGTAAAGACCAAGTGGCAAAAAAACGATATAGGATCATTATGTACTGCAATTTAATTTTACAAATATTACTTGCTGATCATGACAGAAATAAATTCTTCTGGTTGGTAATCCTTTCCGACTTCAGTGATTGATTATTCTTTTTTTTTTTCACTTCCTGTGCTTTTAAATGATGCCCTAGTAATCATTAACCACTTTATTGACGATCGCGCACCTAAATATAAAGTAATGCACATTTACTTGTATGGTGTTCAGTTCATCGCGATTTGTATGCATGGAATTTCACTTCACATCTACTTTACGGATTCGACGATTCGGTCAATTGTAGAAATGTTACACAATTGTAGAAATGTTATCGTGTAGATTGTCGCGATGTGTACGATTCCATGTTAATAGATGTGTTTATCTTTCAAGACTTTGTGACATTCTATTTTTGTCACTACTCTACATCAGGAGCGTCCAGTGGTGTGTGATCAGAACGGTTTACCTTCTATCTCTGTGTAGCGGAGTTCATATTCCGGTCTTCCCATTTGAACGTTTTTTGGTCAAAGTGGGTTCGCAACAGGTTCCTGTGGGTTTTCCCATTTTCCAGAGTTTCATTCCATCATTGCTCCATTATCTTTCAAATCTTATTATCATCTAAGCTAGTAAATCGTTCACCTCTGATGTGTCCGAAAAGGTTAAAGGAACGAGAGACATAATAAATATATATTTGCATCAGACCCATGTAGAATTTCTGTGACGAGATTCATTTCATAATGTCTGTACCATTAACATCTTCGGCAGAATGTTAAAGGATCTACAGGGATCTCGCACACCTACAAAGAAAAACCTGAGGCTAGGCGGAGGACTTTGTCATTTGCAGAATATTACTTTTTTAGTTTCAGCTTGTCCTATGTTATTTTCTTTATTTTGGCATTGGGCAAATATTAATTTAAATGAACTGACATCATTGAGTACTCTTTTTGAAAATTACATTTTTCTGTGTGAAATAATTCCGTTTATTTTTAATTTCACTTCTTTACGTAATTGTTAGAGTAATCAGAAATTGGAATGATTAAACCATTGTTTCAATTAAACGATATTATTTCATACTCATACCTCGTTTCCAATTGTAGATTGGTATAAGAAATTGGTGTAAGATTAAAGAACGACCTGCAATTATGCCTAAGATTTCCAATGTTGCGCTGGAGCCCTTACAAGTTGCACCCTTGATCTCGAGCGCACCTCACACCTTGAAAGGGCTATACGTGGGCCTCGAGAGCTCAGACTGTTACCTCGCACTCCGATGCGTGAATCTGACCGTCATCGCAACCTCGACGCCTTATCGCAATGCGGGATCGCGCCGAATCGCGTCCGCGGCGGGCGCTTTCTCGAATCTTCCCCGGCGGCGATGAATCGCCAACTTCCCGCCCTGGCGGCGGCGTCCGGCGGCGGCTGCGACTGTCGAGAAAATGTCGCTCCCACGTTTTTCGCGTCGCACGCGCAGCCAACCTTTGAAAAGTAAAGGTTGCCAACGTCCGGCAGCCGCTGCGAAAGAGAGAAACGCATTGTGCTTCCGGAGATAGTTTTATTTGTCTGTCGCCTCTGCGGGTTCTTTTTGTGTGGGAGAATTTGTTTAAATAATGTGAGTACAAGGGAGTGATGTTTGGCACTATGTAATAGCGTGTTTTTTCGGCTCGTGAGGTAGAAGAAATGGAAAAGGGGGTAATTATATTTTTTCGGGCGGTGACTGATAGGACAGGTTCCGTCAAGAAGGTAAGGAATAGCTTCGTGATGCGAGGCAGAAGATCGCTTTGAGATAGACATTAAGATGTAAAATTGTTCCAGGTAATTTCATTGCTCACGAATTCTACTATAATTAGTATCTACGCTGGCGCGCAACGATGGGGTCCGTTAAAACGGTAAAAGCGTTAGTGAATGCTGCCGCCTTATAAAATGTTAAACTGCGAACATTTAGGTCGAAGATGAATTGAAATTATATCTTTGAATGACATGATTTTCCAATTAGACTTCATTTTACCTCTTAACTGAAGTTCATCCCTGATAGATGTAGCACCATTACCTAGCAACTGCATTATTTTGGATGAAGACTTCTTTTGTGTATTGTGATTCTCGTGAATGTATGAGAAGGAATTTTCAGATTCAATGCAACTATGAAGCTACTGTGAAACTAGTTATTTTATTTTCTGGGCAAATCCAGTTTGCTCATAAAATAAAAAGGGATCTAAAGTATCTAAACTGTAATATGTCCGCACGACACCTTAAAAACGTAAATTTGTAACTTCAACAAGCCGCGTCAATACTCAGTGCTTTATATTTAGACATGACGTGACAAGCAAGCCCAATCTTGAGAGCCGGCCAGAGACGCTCCAGCGGCAACGGTTGTCGCCGCGAGCCATCTCAGTGTCACCGGTGTCGCCGGGCGAGAAATTCGTGGCGTTGGAGCAGCTCTCGCTTTCGAAGTGGCGCGTCGCGGCTTCCGACACCGGATCTGTTTTGGCGAAAGCGCACAAAACGGCTGAGGGGATGAGAAAATATTTGCTCGCGCGGCGCGCCGACGTGAATGGACGCGTTGAAAAGCCGCCGCCGCCACCGCCGCCGCCGCCGCCGCCGCTGTCCGTCGCCCGGGAAGAGGGACCCCCGCGCGGTGACGGACTTCATTCAGGACTGCCGCCCCGTGGCGCGCGAATCGCATGTGGGACCCCGGCGCCGTTCGCCCCTCCCCCGCACACAGCGCTGCACTCGCAGTGCGTCGGGGCTGTTGACCCGTTTCGAATGAAGTGGAGACGTTGTACAATACGCTCAAATTGAAGATATGTTAACATATTTTTTTGATTTTTTAGATCAAACTGGTGTTATATTTGAGTTATCTGAACACGCTTTTAACTTAATTGTAATTCTTTCATAATTTTACGAATGGGTGGTGCCCTACCTTCACCTCCTCTGTGGGACTCCTCGGCCAGTGTGCAATTGCACATGTATTCCTTTATTTTACCTTTCATAATTGTAATGCAAAACATTTGATGCTGTGAACAGTTTTTTTCTTTCTTAGTGACCCTAGTTCCGTTCTTCCCTTTTCATGCACATTGCTGTTCTCGTAGTGTCAGTCGGAGGTGTTTATCAGATTCAAATGAAGCTCGGAAGAATGGGCAATACGGTCCACTCCCAACGAATCTCAGTACCTACATGCAATGTGGGTGCGCTATGATTCAAAACAAAATACAAGAGATCATCGATTAATATGATAGCTAGGTTTCCAACTGATGCGAGAAATATTGTGCCACGAAGAGGAATATGCTTGTGTTTTTCTTCTTCTTTTTCTTCTTCTTCTTCTTCTTCTTCTTCTTCTTCTTCTTCTTCTTCTTCTTCTTCGGCATTTTCCGCATAGGGGCTTGCAATTTTTGCCCTCCACAACTCTCGGTCCTCCCAATCTCCTGGTTTGAGACCTCTATCCTCCATAGTTTCCTGGATGTATTGTTCCCACTCTAAAATGTTTCCTACTCCTTTCAGGTGGTTGCCACTTTAAGATCTTCTGTCGTCATCTGTTTTCAGACATCCTCTCAATCCATTCTCCATTGTATTGCTCTATTTTCCAAGGTCTTCGTAATAGAACAAATTACATTCATTCTTCTCCACATTTCTTCATTTCGCACTCTGTCTCTGCGAGTAAGTTGTAGTCATTGTCTCATGAAGTTCATTCCTGCTGTCCTAATCTTTTCTTATTTTTTGTGTGTGGTCACATTTCTGCTCCGTATAGAACTAAATTTTCTGCTACACAGTAGAATGTCCTTCTTTTGACATCTTGACTGATATTGTTATTCCATATTATACCGTGATATTCCACATTATACCGAATATCTGTGGCACTACACCAGAGTTGTGCATTAAAGATCCAAGATATTTAAAGGTATTACAAGTTTTGATTTTGTTACTATTCACGTCTACATTCTTTATTGCTTATCCAATGCATATACATTCAGTTTTATTAAAATGTATTTCTAAACACCATTTATTATATTCTTCTGTCAGCTTTCTTAGCATATACACCAGAAACCTCCATCTTGAGCACATATTAGCTATTCATCAGCAAATAGAAGAAAGTGAAAGGTATCTCCAATTTGTATTGCCATGCCTGAACATTTTCTGTATCAATAATGTAAGGATTGTTCTAAGTAGCTATTGAATAAGATAGGAGATAACAGATATCCTTGTTTTAGACCCTTGTTTATCAGAAACCTTACAGTTATCTTATCTCGTATTTTAATTTGTATTTTTTTGTTGGTAATTTGTATTTAATTTTTAATTTGCAATATTAAATTTGTAATTTTCAATTTTAGTTTGCATTTTTTTAAATTAAATTCTTAAAAACTCGTAAATAAGTATTGAACCAAAACTGAAGGTAAAAGTTATGTTCTTATCTTAATCGTAGAAGTGTTAAACGTATGAAAAAACGGATTGACTTTGTCAACATGAAGTTTACTTTTTGTTTTGCATGAGGGAAGATAACACGGCTATCGCCGCCTGCTTTGTTTTGGTCAAGCCCCTTGCTTCGGTATGCAAGCAGTGTTGAGTGGAATATAAGCCAGAGATAGAATATTGATGTAAAAGTTCAATTTCGAAACAATAGAAGAAATGTAATTTTTATGGTGATCCCTAATTTTTATTCCTTTAAAGTTTAAAATATTTTAAAACGCATTAAATTTAAGAATATATTTAATTGTTTATATTAATTAAAACTTTAAATCGTTGAATTGTTGTGACCACAGTCAGCGTTGTTCACATCGCCAGGTGAATTGCTCTTTGCAGTGTTAGTGAGTGCTGTAATGAAGACAAACCGGAGGTATTCTATCATTTTCTGAAGCAACACTTCTAATCATTACTAGAAAGTATTTTCAATCAGTAGTTTTATTGACGTGTAAAATAAAAGTAGAAACAATTTCTTCCAATCTCCATCAAGTGACCGACTGTTAAGTAATCATATATGCGAAGAAAGGTGTATGAAGGAAGTTTTAATCAAAAGTTTGATGCCTGGAAGAAGGTTATTTCTTCAACCAATACTCTTACAATTAACACCATACTTTACAGTCTTCCATAGAATTCCAAAATTTCAAGCCGCATGAATAATATTAAGCGGTAAATTTTATAGAATATTCCAATATAATTGTTCCCATTTGCGAGGGAAGAAAATTGTTTTATTGTATTCAGCACACCACCCATTGCCGATTCTTTCAAAACCAAATGCAAAATCTTGTACACAACTTTGCAAATTATCTACCTTTTACTACCTTAACGTATCTCGCATCCAATGGCATTTCGTCTCTGGTATTTTTACCAAATATGCCTAAATGTTCTAATGTGCTCGCGGAAATGACACAGAAATCTTCAACAGCGGGCGCTGCCCTTTCGTCCGGACAACCGCTTATTTAAAAATGCCTCTTTTCTCGTGAGAAATACGTTTTGTCGTGACATTCAGCATGCAAAGATTATAACGGTAGCATTTCAGAATCTGAGAAATCTCTCCGCTGTGTCACTCCATTCATTTGGGGAGCGTGGTTCTCGTTCATGTTTCCAAGGCGATGCTTCATTACCTCTGTACTTAGCCGCCACGCCAACGTGGACTGAGAGAAGCTTAGGGTAAATTTGTGAGTACTTAGTGTTTCCGGGCACGTTAACAGCAATGGTCATTATTCCAGTAAGTGTAGCACATGTTAAAACCCAGGAAGTGGCGGTGGAACCCAGGTGTTTCTTCTTAGCTAGGACCTGAGATCCAGGACTGTTCTTCAAGTCGGCTAATGGATTTTTCCCTTTCCAGTGTCTCCTCCAGTGAGACACCGCTCCAGCCGTAGCAAGCTTTTAACTCCCGGCTGGCCCCCCTACACGTGTGGCACAGTAGTCCACGTAAGAGTGTATTTGTACAGGGGGAACATGAGGCAAGGATGAGGAAGGCAATGTCTGGCGCGGTTAATGATCCCTTTGCTAGTTCACTACTCCGGCATTCGCCTGGTAACGATCGGTGAAATAACGGAAAATTACTAATCAGCCGTCGGTCGCTAGACTTCTCCTCCTGAATTCCATCTGACCATGAAGCTAGTGTCGAAAATCCACCACCGTCTAGTCTAGAACCCTAGGACCTCCTGGTTGATGACGCTGCAGAGGAGCTTGCACAAGTAGCGCTTGGGAAAACGCACAATTCCTATCACACGGAGCCATCTGCGGAACGCCATTTGGGCTGTGTAATGTCGTGATTCGCCTCTGCATTTACCTGCAGCTTAAGAGGCAGCGAGTCATTTACCCTCCCATACCGTCGCAATTCTCCTCAGTTGTCCTTTGGAACTCTCCGCCGTGACCTGTTAAGAGAGATGAGAATCGCCTTCTAACATTTCTTTTCGGAAATCCAGTATTTCTTGTGAAACTCTCATGGAATCTCTGTAAATGATGCAAGTCGGGGGTGAAGACGAGTTGGTTGGATGAAAGTACAATACTTGAGATTGTGTGCTCTCTTAGGTCTTGTTCATTGGCAATCGCATTCGAACATTATGATTAGGCTTCCAGGTCCAGAGTGGAAGAAGAATTTAAATGGAAAGGAGGAGAGAGAAATCATGAGAAATTTAGTTTTCGGAATATAGCAATTTATGTCTTACAAGCCTTTTAATACATTTTACGTTTCTCTTCGGAAAGATGTCGGTTAGAAATTCAGGTTGACATTATTAATTTCAATCATCCTCTCTAATTTTATTAGACTACCTTTAACGACTTTAATCATGTAACAGAGAAAACATTCCATATTTAATAATTCTGAAGAAAAACTTGTTAAAGAACGTCTTATTAAATAAACCAACTCACATTAAAATGTGTTCAATTAACAATTACATTGTCCTTTCTAAGAAAATTGAACTGTTCTTACAAATCAACAATTCTATTTTGTAAGCAAGACAAAATTATCATCCTAAAGGTAAAATTACATGTACAGAGAAGCATTGATACATTAGCACAATCCGAAGGATACGAATTTTGAGTTATGATATTTTATAACATTTCATATATATATATATATATATATATATATATATATATATATATATATATATATATTAACTATTGTTAAAAACCTTTTAGTAATGCTTAATCTATAAAACATCTATTATTGAGCTTCTAATACCTGTATTTCAGCCGCCAGCAAAATCTTTCAACACGTTTATCTCTAAACTTCATGTTTCAACTTGTGGCAGTATTGCAGCTAATGGTATTCTTTACCGTTAGTAAAGTTCATACAATATTGGCATCGAGTTACCCGATGACGCAAGTTGAACAGTCCTTTCTTCTTTTTTGCGCCATCAGAGTACGCAACCGCGTGGCTATTTACCCATCTCCCAGCATTTTATGGTGAATTAAACCGCAAAGTTCGACGAGATTGCTTCATTGTCGAGGCAGACAGCTTGCGGTCGGCGGCGTGCAGATGCGTCCAGCCTCCCGCGCGTGTTGAAATACGAGCTCTGGGGGGAGCTGTGCTGTGCAGAACCTAGGACATATCCCTCGAACGAGCCTCCGCCACGGCCAACGCCGAAGCCTCCGTCTTCTCGCTGCCGCCACCGCCGCCTCCGACGCCGCTCCTCCTCCTCCTCCTCCTATTGTGAAACCGATGTCGACGAAATGAAGACATTTCCTTCTCCATAACAGATCCACACAATAGAAATTAAGGGTTGTCTCGAGAGCAAATACTTTTTCCTGCTTTCTTCTTAATCAATTACTTCGTCTGAAATTTGATACATAGACACCGGGACGAACGAACGAGCGAGCGAGCCGGGGCGGGCCTTTTTTCTCGTCTCGTTTTTTCTGCAACGGCTCACAATGGCTTTGGTTCCGCGCTGCAGGGGGCCCCGCGCGGGGGTCGATAGGGGGCAGGGGGGTCGCGGAGGGGGCCCGTGCTGCGCTGGAGCGCGTTCTGATAGGCCGTGGCATCGGCGATCGCGTTTCGTCGGAGGCCTCGTGGCCTACACGGCGGGGAACAAAAGAGCGGCTCTCATTACAACAAAAGGACCGATCGTCCTGGTGTTTTGTTAGTGTTGTGTTTCAAAATAGGATTCCATTTAGGACGTCGCCGGGATGACGGGTGTAATTATGAGAGCCATCCATCGGTTTCGTGCGCGATTAGAAGTTCATTGTGGGCTTGCGCGCCGTGAAACAAGCGATGGATGGCTTTTTATTTGGACGCGAACGGGCCCCCGCCGCCATTTTAATGCTTTACGGACTTCGGCGATGCGCAAAATAACGAAATATTAAATACGCGTGGGATACTCGTTAACGAGTAGCGGAACATATGCTACGGAAAATCCTTTGTAGTACTTTTATTTTGTTCAGAGCGATGAATACGACAGATAGTCATTGGGTCGCGAGAACTCGTCTGTAATGGAGTGGATCTAACGCGCAGCATTCACCGAGGACGTGAATAGACGTGGCGTATAATGCATTTTTTTGAACGGGGGTTGAGTGTCGAGAACTGGTTGATATCGTATTTCAAAAGTTCAGGTATACCTTACGGCTTCTGAACCAACTTCATCTTCCCGACAACCTTCGCTGGAGATAAGATCGAGGTAACTTTGTCACGGGTGTTGAAAGAGGTCAGGATGGAATCGAGACACCGTTGTCCATCTCGATTAACTTATTCACTTCAGTCTGATCGTCTTCAACAGTTAATAACCAACTTGAATGTAATACATGTCATTTCCGAGGTGTCTATCAAAGTAAAGAAGTGTGTAAACATACATTACAAGTAATTTCTTGTACGTGAACGGAAGTGACCAAGCTATTTGCATTTCATTGCAAACGACGCACACAAAGGGAAGAGTCAGGGGAAAAAAACATAGGTAATTCACAAGTATTGAATAATCATAGTTGTTGTTTTTTGCTAACAAAAACAAACCCAGCGTTTTCTTGTATTTTAGTGGACTCAAAATGTTTGCCACATTTCTAGAATCATTGTAGTATTATTATGGAGTTATGAGGAAACTCTTGACATCGAATGTACGAAATTCATCGATTTATTATATTTATCTGCTGATAAAATGAACATGAGGTGTAAAAGCAAACTCTTAATAAGAAAGGAAAGTCTAAGTCGATTTTAGGATTTTAGTTTTGAATAATTTTCATTCGTTCTGTGAACTATAACCCGAGAATTTCTAAATCCACTTCAAATTCTAATGTCACTTGAATGAAGTTTCATAATTTAATAAAAATCGTAGAATTAATATTTATTAATTTCTTATATATTTTTCACTTCTTTCTTTTCACTGTTGCTTTTGAAAGTCTTGCGACGCAAATTTGAAATTTGTTTTTAAAATTGTACTGAAATAAATATCTTCTGACTGGGCTATTTGTCATGAATAAGAAAGTACAATGACATAGTTGATACTGCAGGGAAAACTAATGGATTACCAATTCAATTACTTAAATAATGGTATCAAAGTAGAAAGTAATTTTGGGCACGTTATTTTTAAAGAAGTTTATTTCTAAACAAGCAAGTTAATTCTTAAGTGTGAAGGTTTAATGTGAGGGCAGAGAACTAACTAGTTAAGTATCATCCTTTAATGGTTTTAGTTTTAGTATCATCCTCTAATGGTCACACAGAGGCCAAACCACAACTTTGCATGTTCAGCTTACCCGAGCCTGAGACACATAAAATATCGGTGAAGCAAGGAATTATTTTTCTATCAGTATATGAAAGAGCAATGGCCCAAGATGACTGAACTACAATTAAACCAATTCATACCGTTTACGTAGTTAAGAAGTTTGGTGAATAAGTGACATTCAGTTACAGTATTTCTTAATTTTATTTGCTTAGTAGGACTTTTATTTATTAGTACTGTCGCATTCCGTAAAGGTTACTATAGGGTTTCCCAACAGAATCGGTTTCGATACTCTGGGGAGTCGATAAAATTTTAAAGCGAGCCAAAGGGAACCTCGAGGGCGATAGCCAAATATACAGCTGCAACTGATCGATAGAATCAAGATCCTATTGATAACAAAAATATATAAATTAAATTGTTGGTTGTTTTCTTATATAGAGGTTCAAAACATCTAATGATACTTGTTTATATTTCTAAGAATTGAAAATTATAAAAGTTCAAAAATAATAAAACGTAAACCTAATAAACAGTTTTTTCGGAACTTAATCATATTCATTGTCTAATTGTTATCAAATCATTTATATGCAACTCTTTGTGTTGTTGTTTTGTATGCCGTGTATTACAGAAAAAAGTCAATGGAGTCGATGAAGCAAATCATTATTTTAAAAGTAGTCTACAAAGAAAATTATTGGAACTCCTGGGCTAGTACGAGAACATACGAGGACGCCTTCCATCACTAGGGTGCGGATTCGAATCCCGACCAATCCAACGAGCTAGGAGTTCTCCCATTTCCTCTGACCCCATTCCTCTATATCTCCATCTTCATTAACTCTATCAACTATTCATTGGATCATCACTCGTTAGTCTTGATGTCCTCAGCAGTTGAAGGGCCTTCAAACCTTAGTAAATAAATAATAAATATTGTCTTAATTTGAAGGCAGCGGTTGCTTTTACCCACCTTCCTTTGCGTGGGCTACCTCTCGCAAGCCCAAAGGCCCCACACCCCCCGTCGCCTCCCACCCCACGGGCGCCCGCGAGTGCACACCTCAGGCCGGTAGGCAGCTCCCTTAAGTCCCTTAAATACACATCGGGGCAGTTCATAGCTGGCAGTGTGGAAGAAGAAAATAATCCCCGGACGACAAGCCATTAAGCCGTGGACAGTTTGTAAGAAGGAAGGAAGTGGAGATCTGGGCGACGGCGAGCGGATTAGCCCCCCATTCAGGCGTCGCGGTCCCACGTCACTCACCGGCCGCCCTAAATGGACCAGGGGCACGGGGCCCGCTCCGCTTTTGTCCCGGCCGAGCCCCCGCCCCCGCCGCCCACCTGCCGCCCCCGACACCCCCAGAGAGCTCTTGACGTGGCCGGCGAATCTCGGGCGCGCATGCCGCGGAGTACCGTTTCGTCTTTCGGTTTTTGCGGTGGAAGAAAATACGAGGCACCGCCGAGAGCTGATGGGAGATGGTGATAAGATGCGGCGCTGGAACACTTGGGTGGGATGCTACAACGGCTTCCAAGCGCCGCGTAGGTAGATGTGGGGGAGACGCGCCGGAGTATCCACTCGTGTGTTTGGAGGGCTTGATGAGACTGTGAAAACAGATGAGTGGATCCTGATATTTGTAAAAGAAAATCCAGGATTCGTTCGAAAATAGTATTATACCGCGTAGATGAATACATAAACATACTTTTTTAAATTCATAAACAAATTAACAAACACTGCATTTCATATGGGATGGGATCTTGATCATAAGTGTTACTTACTACATTTCATTAATCCTCAAATTATATGTGATTATACTTGCGATTTTTTAGAAATAGTAGTCGAAAATAAAATATTTCCATTCGTTATGTGAAGTATTGTTTACATCAGGAAGAGAGTTAGTGATATAAAATTACTTTGTAAGAGATTTCGCATCTACTATAGTCAGAAATAAATTTATTGAGAGGGCTTCAATGAATAAACTGTGTAAATATATTCACTTCTCTGAGGGAAACCACAATAAAAACGAACCTCATCCTTCGAACACATAAAACCAGTGGTATAAAATTGAGATTGTAAGTTACGTGAGCTGCATGTGAATTCACCTTCCCAATGTCCTGTAATCACGAACGTATTTCCTGCAGAAGTATTTGCAACGGAAATGGCGATCAGAACATCCGGATCCGGTGAACAAATAGTTCCCGCAGTGCTAGCAGCATTTCGACGTGGCGGAGCCTGACGCTCAGTGATATGATGTGACAACTCGTCGAGGTTCCTCGTGGACAGTTCGTGTAGCTCATCTCAGTCTTGATACAGTTCCCATTGAACGATAAATACAAAGTATTTTGTAACATTTAAATAATGAATATACAAGGATTAATTGCAACAAATTAGGACCCATTAAGGACAAGGATGTTCTGCGATTGTAGTGACAGTCAGGATTGTATTTTTATTTTCCATTGACCAAGTTGACATTCTGGAATCACTGACGACATTCCAGCACAGTTGAACGTAATGTTCATTTATATTTATAAAACACGCTAACCCGTTAATGTATTGATAATATATTTATATTGATAAAAGATTTAAACTTATTTTACTCGCTATTGATTTTCACTTATTTCTTTTTCACTAGATTTCGCCAAACATTAATTTCAATGAACACTTAAAAGTAATTAATATTGAGTATTATTGTGTAAATGTTAAAAAATTGTATTGTTCCAAATAACATGTGTTGATACGTGTATGGTTATTTCAACGAAAGAAAGAATATGTAGTGTATTTATAGAAAATACTCTTTCATTTGCAATGTATTGTACCTGATGTATAGCCTAGTTCCACGAATGTAACCGAGAGTAACACTCAATACAGAATCCGATGTTCAATATTCCATACGCCACAAACCGCTTTGATTCTCAATTTCCCCCGTACATTCCACGCATTGATCCGCCATTTTAGTGGATAATGTTCATCTTGTTGAAGACAGAATTCCAAACGGATTTGTCGTGCGGCTTTCTATACGCGAGGCAGGTGGCATCCGACCGGGTGGCGCAGGGGATTTCCATCGGGGCCTCATCAGCGATTATCATTATTCCTGTTCCCGTCGTTAAAATTCATGAATAGCGCCGGATCCATTCAGCCGGCGCCGAATTTGCGTTTAAATAACTCTGTTTTGGTGCGCCGCCGGCGCTGGCTGGCTGCGAGGTTTACGCACAGCGCGACGCTGCCGCATTGGAAGTGGCACAAAGCGCCTGTACGCCGCGCCCGCCGCCGCGCCGCCCTTTGGTCAAGTTAAGCTGCGGGTATTATGCCGCCCTCCGCGTCCTGTTGCGAGCTTTGAAAGATCGTTGCGCCACAGGGCCGGAAAAGCGCGACCGGAAAGAGCGCGAGAGGTCTATTGCCTGGTTTTGTAGCTCTTAAGTTAATGGACTTTTTTTTATTTGCCTGTTGTTAAATAGTTCGAAAAGGCGGAAAGGTAATGATTAAGCAGCTTTGCTGAATTAGGCGCGCTGTATTTTCAACCGTAACTTGACTCTCGTATGGTGAAGTTTGGGCGTTAAGTTTGAGCAATTTTTATATTTCTTACTGTATTTATTCAATATTGTGTTATTACCTTTTATTTTTTTAAAGCTTGAATCTGACAATTTTTTACTTAAAACCTGAGCAACTATATAAACAAAACTGAGACAATTATGTGTATTTCAATAGAGGACTAAGTCGTTCATTTCTCACTTACATTCAGCGTTCTTCACTATACACTCCTTCTCAGTTTAATGATGTATCAAACGGTGGATAATCTGAAATATTTATAACCTTTCTTCAATTTTTTTTAAAAAAAGATAATATATACGTAATTTAATATTATATTTCGAATTTATTAATTACAGAATTAAATAAATATTTTTAGTAGGCTACTACATCTTCTCTACTATTAACAAAATTAATACCTTTATGTACAGAAAATTTTCTGACATTATCCCAATGGACCACTGCAAGACGATGAAACCTCTCGTACAACACACAATTGAATCTCTAGATGCGTTCGATTACCGAACAAGGAAAGGCGTCCACATTCGTTGGGCTTTTAACACACACACATCACACATACACACGACATACACACACATACACACACACACTACCACACCACCACCACGCACCACAACAGATTCATCGCCACGTGATCACAGGAACACACACAAGGACACACCAGAACATAGACCAGGAACACAACCCACGCGCTCATTACGCCTAACGCGCTGCACACACCACGCGTCGCGACGCGTTCCGACGCGACCGCGGGCGTCGCGGACGCGGCGAGGGGCGGGGCGGGGCGCGGGGGGCCGGCGCGGGGCGGGGCGGGCCGCGGCCCGGTGAGGAGGGCGATTCCCTTTATTAAAACAGCGTACCCCTATTTTGTTTTGGCGAATATCTCATTCAACGGCGCCGTTGTACGCGCCCCGCGGGCGTTTTTGTTCAATTGGCGCGGCTCCGTTTCCAGCGCCATGGCGATACGCGCCTCCGGCGCTGCGCGACCCCCGGCCCCCCGCCCTGCCCCGCCGCCCAGCGGCACTGCCCCCTGCGCGCGCACAAGCCGCCTTCGGGAGCGGCGCTGCAGGCGGCGACGTCTTTCGCTCGCGGCGGACGGCGTATCGGCCATCTACCGGCGTGCGGGGTCGCGCCGCCGCCGCCACAGTGTCCCCGATTTGCCAATCCACGCGATCGACATGTAACAGTTTGAGACGTACCGACGCCAAGCGAGCGAAAAGTTTATTTCTTGCAATCCAAGCTCGCCTGGAATAGTACCATCAGCTAGGATCAGAAACGTTTTTTGTTGTTGAAATTGGATGCCCTTAAATATTTGTTGAAATATGATTTGTTGAAATATCGCGGAGAAATGCGATCTAGCAATGATCTTTAAAGTCTGGTGGAATACCTATATCCAAGATTAGAAACACTGACTATTGGTTCCAAGCGGCACCAGCCCTGACCTGTGAGAGACATGAGAATTTATTTCCTACTGCTACGCGGTCAAGCTCCAAACAATTAAGATTGGAATATCATAAAGAGTTTAGAACTGAGCCAATTGCTCGTTTCATACTCCGAAACACACTGAGAAACAAATATGAGTACGTTGTTATCGCTGTTCTTGGCTTGACACTTTATTACAATAGAGATGGCGATTGAAAGTTACCTTTCAAAAGAAATGAAGGGAAAATGTAGTCCTGTATGACAAACATAGGAGACACCATTTTTAGTACTGCTGTGAGTCTCTTGTGGTACACAAAGTTCTCAACAATACAACTCGTAACTTTCAAATAAATTGAATTCTTGTTTCGAGAGAAAATATTTTTCGAGAATTTGTAAAAAAAACAACAACAAAAAACAAAAGTGCTAAGAGCAGAATTTGAACACAAATAATTCGCTTTCAAGTGAAAATATAGGGGGGAAATAGGATGATGAACTCATAAACTAACTTACACATTTGATTGTAAACGTTGAATGAGTTACTACCTTGACCGGAGTTCGATCACGTTCATGATGCACTACTATCTTTCGGATTTGAATATTCGACCACTGTGTGTCATCTGTCGCTTACTCGCTTTTTCTACGCGGCCGTTTCCCGTTACACTGGCTTTCGAACGCGAGCGAAGGATGTTTTGTTTGTGCTCTATTGAGCGACGTCCGGTCGCGTTCGAAGTATCCCGCCAACAGAAGGTAAAAGCGCTGCCATGAAGTAGGGGGAGAGGAGGGAATCTGTGACATCGAGAACTTGCATGGGAAGAGATACATGCCGGTGCGTAACCGCGCTCCTCACTTATGTAAAGGAATCCGCTTCTCTCTGTTCACGGCGAAAGATCTTTTCGCTGAACTATGCCTTTCGGAACGTTGTAGATCTTGAAAGGCATTATTCTTTACAAAAGGACGATCTGTTTTCTTCAGAGCAGATAATATTGGAATGTCAACGATCAACCGATATTGCGAAGAAAAGTATCCTCTAGCTCTCTGATACTTAAAGGAAACTCGATATGCGACTGAATATGATTAAGTGGTATTTTACTATGACTATCATACCAAATGTATGTGCCGATACGATTATATTAATTAAAAACTAGTACCTACTCTGAGGAAGATTTTCTATAGAATCATGATATGAGAACACATGAATACGATTTTATCACGATATTACGTGTTATTAATGGAGAACTTAGTGTTCGATGCCATGTAACACAATACTTCTGACCTGAAAGTCATGAAATAATGTAGATTGGATGGCAATTGTCTACATTGCGTTAAAAAAAGTTGCGGATAATGTACTATTTCTAAAACAACGAATAAAGAACATATATGGCTCTCGAAACATTCAATTCTTCAACAAAATATTATATAATACTTCACTTTAAGTACGTCAACAGTTCTTTGTTATCTATTATCGATTTGAATGTAAACCGACTTGTATCCTCAAATGCCAAAGAAAACTTTCTAATCTCACCGTAATGTTTGGCTTCTTTGGTGGAAAATGAAAAGGGCAGACAAGAGAGAGAATGAGCACCAGTACATTTGTTACTCTTCACCTTGCGGCGCAGGCAAACTCACCTTTTCAACGATCGAGCTTTCAGAATATTGACAAAACACAAGACAAGAAACAAATGCGTTTTCCTTGAATCTACCCATTTGTAACGACCCTCAAGAGACCGTCTAGAAAGTTTCGTTGATGGTGCCAACAGCACTCGAACTGTCAGAATGGCTGATTCAAGTCTATTCTGAAAATAATGATAAAGCCGAACTTATTGCATTTTCCTCAAATATATTGCACGAGAATAAAATGAACCTTTCTATTAATGTTGATATGTATAGTCACTCTTATTGGTTATCTAAATTTTGTGAAGACAGGTTTGTCCCTCTATCATATTTTGGCAGTAGTATCGTGTCGGAAAGGCAATTATTTTCATTTTTAACTGCACAATTTCTCTTACTTGAAAGACTTAGAAAGGACACGTAATTTTGTCGTTTCCATTCTTCAAATCTCTCTATTACGACAGAGAAGCTATATAAAATATGAGAAATAATTGAGCTTTTTTGTCAATTGTGATGAAATTATTTTTAAGAAATAATTTGAATTTTTTCTGCAGTTGTAAGGAACTAAAAAGGGAATTGCACTGGAAGCTATCATTAAGAAATGCCTACTATGATATGATGACTGAATCTGTAAGATGAAAAAAATTTTAATATTAATCAATGCTGAAAATAAAAAGAAATAGAATGTAAATACAATAAAAGGAATTTCTTAGAAAATGCTTGAACCTAACTTTGCAAATTCCAGAGTGACATATTTAAATAATACATCTTCTATTTTCTGCTATACGTAAGTACCCAACGGATCTCTTGGTTGCACATGTATAGATTGAATAGAGGTATGGAACTTGCGAAGCACCTTTGGCGATGAAGTAGGAGAAGATTCGGAGAAAAAAGAGAGGAATGAACATTTGTTATGAATAACCGTGTCTCCACCTCCATTCCAATCTAGTCAATTTCTCTTCATTTAAATATATTATTTACGGCTCAAAATTAAATGAACATTACCCATTTTCACACTCAAACCAAAGCATTAACGTATTTTCAATTATCATATTTCCTCGCTTCTGGGAAATTGCATTGTCACATAGTACGGGAATTCCCGCTTTCTCCCTCTGATTGCCCGCATCTCACCGAGGCCCTGTACCACAGAGGAAAGATAATAGACACTTTTTCTTCAACGTCTATATCTTCCGTACGGCTCAAAGTAAAGAAGTGTAGAAGTGTAGAAACGAGAACAGCAGACGAAGACGGAAAGGAGGGCTCGTGGGCGGGCTGGGCGCGGCAGCGGCGGCGGTTCGCCGCGACGAGCGCGGGGACTCGGCGGGCCGCGCCAACAAGATGGCGGCGCGGCGTGGTTAATAAGCCGTCACGAGCCGGGACGCGTCGCCCATTTGTTTCTCTTGAAGTTGTCGCAACAAGAGACTGACGTTTCCCGCCTACGTTGTGACATATTGTGGGCAGCACGGCATTGCAAGGGACCTTCTCATTGGTGGCTTCAAAAGAAAGGAAGTCAGTCATTTGCCGGGGCCGAGGGGAGAGAAAAAGGACGCCCTTTTTATAATAATGTGTGTGTAATTTTAGGAGGGCGCTGGATGGCTGGGGAAGGAGGTGTGGGCGGGCGC
>BOPP01000003.1:6313922-6324931 GCA_017312745.1 Gryllus bimaculatus | reverse complement strand
ACCGCATCCTCCCACCCCCGCCCCCGCCCACGCTTCCGCCTCCGGGGAGGCGCGTAGAGGAGGGCCCGAGTCGACGGAGGAGGAGCAACGGGCTTTGCGAAGGGGGAAATAATTATTCGCGCTCACTGAAAAGATTTCCAGCAGCTGCGACTCGGAAGGAGAAGCGAAGAAAACGGGCTCTGCGTTTTCCGGAACAGCCAGCCTCTGCCTGCGGAGGTCGCTTTTCCAGATTTCCTTCCCTCGGCCAAGTACAACTACGCAAATTACGCCTTTTATTGAATAGATCCCTGTTTACGTTCTAGCTGCAGTTTACAAATACAAATTTGAAATTCATTTTGTTGTTCTGAATGAAAAAGAAAGGAATTATTTCAATCCATTTGTGTGGGTAATCCGTATATATTTTAAAAGAAATGATTAAGTAAAACTGTCTTTCCAGCATCAGGCAGTCCATATTCTTGTTCTGTCTAATGAAACTTTTCTTCCAATAGCGCTTTATGAGGATGTAATGTTCTAATATCTGGTTTTATATTAAGAGCATGTCTCTTTTGACCGATCGTTGATATCCTCATTAAGGTCGTGTTGTCATATGTAGTTCTCTCCTTTGTTTAGCTTTTTATTCATCTACCTCATTGTTATTCACTTCACTCGCTCACCCCTCCAAAATCCTCTACCGCACTTAATCATTTTCAACAGCCCTTCACCTCCCAACACTCCAATCAGCCCTCCACTGTGCCACCCACTTCCACACTCCATTGCTCTTTGCCACTCCTTCCCCTCCATTATCCAATGCATTTTCATCATCATTCCATTGCTCCCCAAGTGTAGCCTCAACTTTTTAACTTCCAATATTGCCGCCCAAATTGTAATTCCATTCAAATCAACCAGCACTTTGTTTTCGTGGAAACTGCCTGTATGTCCTGAATTGCGCGCAACTCTCTGGTATCTTTCCGCTGAACTTAAATTGCACTCAGCCGGCCTCAACACATGTGAACTCAGCTTCAATCATCATTAAGTGATTTTAAAGAAATTATTTTTCTCAGTTAGTGTATCCAAATATTCGCATCCTCCCCCTACTCATTGCATCATTTGCTTCCACCATTGCATTCTTTAACCTTGTAGCCACTTCATTGCTCGATCTACATCTCAAATCGTGGCAGCTACATCATCCACTCCCCTTCTTTACTGTTATTATTTTAAACTCACCCTGCTCCATAATAAACGCCTTTGTTGCTGCGTTCTCCGCCCTCGCTATTACTTCTCGCATCTATCTGCTACGTCCGTGTAAGTCATTTCATTCATTGCCCTCGCTGTTATAACCTCTACTAACATAACTGAATCTCACGCTGCTACATTCTATATCGTTGCTGCACATCCTTCTCCATCACCATTACATCCTACGCTCGCTGCTACCCTCGACGCTACTCCTTGTCCCTTGTAAATCATTTAATTCTTCACCATCGCTGCTACATTCTCAGTTTCACGACTGAAGAACATTTCGTGTCATCACCGCTACATCCTAGTCCCTAGATTTGTTCTCCCAGACGTAAATGTACAGCTTGTCCTCCCCTCTTAAAATGTTACTATTCTAAATGTATGTAAATTAAGTGGTTAGGCGGAAGAGCAGGCCCTATGGCCTGAGCCTCGCCATTAATAAAGACATTATTATTATTATTATTATTATTATTATTATTATTATTATTACATCCTTCGCCATCTCCACTTCATCGCAGGCCATCTTCACTGTTCCTTTCTTCGCACCCGCCGCTACAACCTCCATGAAACTTCTTCCTTTGAAGTCATTTCGTCCAGCATCTTCTGTTATCCCCGTTTCCTCCCACTCTCTCGCGGCTACCTCCGACATCCTCACCGCAACCTCCTCCACCATCCTCCTTCCTCGCTTTTATGAGTATATCGAATGCTCACAGGCTGTTGTGTTGCAATAGATGCTTTTCTATTCTCATTACTACTTCGTTTATCCTAAGCTCCTTTCAGATTCCGTCCATCATCCTCTGACATCACCACTGTATCCCACAATCTCGCAGCTATGTCTCATTCCCTCATCGACACTTCTCCATCCTCCTCCTCCTCCCGGTCGTTACATTCTACCAGTCCGCTGCTACTTTCTTCCGCCCTCGCTCGTACTCGCCGCGTCCTCCTCCGGCCCGGGCTGGCCCCGAGGCAGGCGCACCCTCGCAACCCTCTCTGCATAGCCCCGCAGCAGCGCAGAGTTATCAGATTACGGCAGAATAAACAGCCTGCATTCACAGCACAATTAGATCAGGCGCGGGCGCTGCGGGGGCGGCGGGGGCAGAGGCGGGGGCGGCGAAGGCATCTCTGGCGCGTTGCGGCCTCGCGGCGGCCAAAGGGTTGCCACCGCCCCCGCCCCCTACGCCGCAATCGCTCCTGACTTTCCTCCTCTGAGCAAGGACCTGCGCAGGTTTCCGGATTTCGTCCTCTGACTGCTCAGAGCCAAGTTTATATATTGCAGAATATTTGCTTTCAATATCGTATGATTTACGTAAGTTATAGGTAACAACGCGATTACTTACCGTTTGAAGTTTTTTCAAAATGTATTTATTGAATGTTGGATAATAACTACAAACTTCAGTATCATAGTGTTTTTTTATGTGTTGTGATGGCTTACATTATAACTTATTATACAAAACGTAACTACACTGTTTGAAGTGTTGGGAACGTTTTGAATGTTTTCGTTCTAAGTCCACGATAATGGAAGATGTTCGGAAGTGTGTTAGCAGAATGTGTTGCTAGCGCTTAATTCCCATTATGCCACATCTTAATGTTCCGCATTTGTTCAACTACAGCTGTCAACCTACGTCAAGTTGACAACTAATAATAATAATAATAATAATAATAATAATAATAATAATAATAATTTAGCAGTTGACTCTGTTAAGAGAGTTCTGTTTGCCTGTATACGTGCACAAGCGAGTTTTAAAAGTACTGGGGGATACAATATGTTTGAAATTCAGAAAGAAGTCAACCGTTACTCCTTTTGTGTAGCAAATGGATTCAACATTTGAGGTTGATGAATAAATACTGTGCAATTTAGTTACGAATAATGTATAACTTCTATTATGCCCCCTTAAAGTTTCGCTTAATTAATCGCGAAAAAACCCTTCATATTCTTTCTTAAATATAACTCAAAATGTATTTGTATCTACCGATTGTTTTAAAAATTTTATATTCTAAAATAAAGAGACAAGATTAATTTATGAATAAGCGTAAACACTTGACATATCGCAAAAATTTAATTGGTAGGCGTTAGGCTAATTGTAAAAATCAACTAACAAAAGTTAATTGATGCGTATTTTTAATTCTCTTTAACAATGGAATTAAATAAGCTATGCTACATCACATAATGGTATTGTAACTTTGTGTGTTGCACTTCACATCCAATAGCGATAGCGTTGGCTTACGATATATAGTGATGAGTTGTTATGAGATGGCTACTAGATGATACAGAATTGCTCATTCTACTCCCTCACGAAGCTGCTGAAATCCTTTCCTAATCCTATTATACCGTCTACACGCATGTACCCGACATCGAAATGCAACTACGGAAGTATCTGCCAGTGTACACCGGTCCTGGAATGTTCACTCGCATGAACGGAAGCCTCCCTGTCGTCCATTTGCTCCTACAACCACACACACACGCACACACACGCACACACACGCACACACGCACACATGCGCACGCGTGCGCGAATACACATCCAGAGTCTGCGGAGCGGAGGGCCGTACCTCTAATGCAGCGCGAAGCTTCGGCATAACGCTCCAAAAGTCAAATTGCGTTCCCCCTCGCCGGTGAACTGCGCCACTCAGCGCTTGTCACTTTGCGCCGCGTCGCCACGCCACATTACCTCCCCCCTCCCCCTCCTCTCGCCCTCCCCCAATCCCACGGATGTAGGAAGGCGGCATTGGCGGCGTCGAATGCGGATCGCGCAATGTTGATGCGTTAATTGAAGAGCTTATTTACAACGAAATGGATCTCACCATTTCAGTTTGGTTTCTACGTATCAGCGAATTTTTAAGACGCTTCTGTATCATGCTGCAAAATGGTGCCTTTAAAAATGACGTTTCTTGTGTGTTAAACAGTAACCAAAATCTATTGATTTGTATTTTGAAATATAAGGCTAAATTTGAATTCTTTAGCTACCTGAAAAATTGTTTTTCTAGGAGATAGATCTCTTTTCGGAAATAAACAATTGAGTAATGGAGTGAAATGTGAGAAGTTATTTGTTAAGGGTATTTGTAATTAACCGTGTTAGGTTTAATGAGTGTAAGTCCAAAGTAGACAAAACGCAAGTTCATCGGTTAAATATTTTTCTCTTGATCTACTAAGATTGCACCAGCTGGACTACTGGATAACATATATAGTAAGATAAAAAACTTTCTTTTTATTCAATTGGTAAACCTGTTAATCTCTTTTTTCTATTTTCTACTAAAAATATTTTAACCTATCACTTTCGAATTTAATATTTTTCTTAGCTTCATGGTTAGGCTGATTGAAATATTGTTACTCGACGCCACAGATTTTGAGATATATTATTCTATTATTTAAGGTGATACAGTTATTTTGATGTAGACTCACTTCCAGCATCATGGGTTTTCTCCACAATCCACATTTTCCTACTATGTTCATTTTATTATTTTTTTCTTGTCACTTTATTTAGTAAACATGATATAATTTCGATTTTAAATTTTCTCTCCTACAGATTGTCCTTACTAACTGTTCTGTCCTTAAAGCCAGCATTTAAAATAAGAAAAAATTGAACACTGAATAATATAATAATAATAATAATAATAATAATAATAATAATAATAATAATAAGGCCAAACGGATTACCTTCATGGAACCCCATGAAACTTACAAATACTTGGTTTCAACAGTCACTCGAACAAACACACTGTTACTAAGAATATCTAACAAATAAGTGTGTAAACGATTGCATGGGCTCTTAAAAACTCAACTCTCTGCTAGAAACCTTGTGCAGGCCATCAATTCATTTGTTATTCCAGTGCTGAAATACTCCTTTTGGCGTTATTAAATGGAGCATACCGACCTCGACAACCTCCAGAGAAACACAATTCGAACCGCTATGACTCACACCGAAAACATCATCCCCATTCAAGTACTGAGCGTTTTACCTTCCAAGGTCGCAGGAGGGCGAGGTATTGTAGATTCATAAATCTAACAGCTCTCAAATTGCTTTACTGAGAAGATACTTCTTGGAACATTGTGGGAGAGTTCAGCAAGCAGTGAGCGCAGTTGATAATATAGTCCTCTGAACTTGAAAAAAGCTTGATCCGCCTGTTCAACCAATCATTGAAACGGAAGAGAACATAACCTTATGGAAAGCAAAGGCACTGCATGGAAGGTACCTCACGCTGAGTAAACAGAAGTCGACATCTCTGTCGTCGCACGCATGGCTCCAGCACGGGGATCTTCTTTCCGGAGACAGAAGCCTTCATGATAGCTATCCAGGACCAAGTGGTACCAACATTGAACTACAGAAACACATTCTGAGAGATTCTACCATTCATTCCGACTCGTGTAGAGAATGTGAGGCTGCAAGCGACTATCCAACACGTGACAAGTGGATGTAGCAGCCACGCACAGGTGGAATACAAAAAGAGGCGATGAAGTGGCGAAGCAGGTAACCAATTATTGGCGTTGAGAACGGCTTACTCGCCACTTCCGTGCCGTATTATAAATAATGTGCCCTAGCATTGCTTGAAAGTAGTGAGCACACACTCTTACTGGGATGCGTTCCATTATCACTGACAGACATGTCGGCGGCAATAGACCCGATATAACGTACATTGATAGAAACCAACAGCAGGTTTTCCTTATCGATATATCAATACCCAATACCCACAACATATCGGGAAAATATCAAGAGAAGATCCAGAAGTATACAATCTCGCCTATGAAGTCGCAACTCAGTGGAACTTCAGTAAAGTGACGACTGTGGCTACTAATAAAATCAGCTACGGGACGTGATCCCGAAAATGACACTCGGGCACTGGAGTGTCTTCACTTGGATACCAGGAATGTATTAATATGCAAAAGACAGTAATTTTGAATACATGCCGTATTTGGTCAGCAAAAGCCCCCTCTGAACTTCAGTAAGCAACCACACACCTGGTCATCATACTGTGTGTGGTTGACATACCGACCAGTAGATACTGTGAATAATGTAAGAACAATAATAATAATAATAATAATAATAATCATAATAATAATAAACTAATAAATAATATACACCTTCTGGACTTCAATTTATTGTCCCGTATGGGCGTTTGGTTTAATAAAAAAATGTTTGGAGTTTCAATCAGTTAAGAGATAGAAAAGCTCCGTTGATAAATTGTTTTCAAAATTTAATTACAATTTAATCATTATAGGTTCGATAATGGACTAAATAAAATAAGATAATAAGGATATCACTTTATATATTCCTCTTCTGCATCACTCTCACGCCCATGTTGTCCAGTTTCCGAAAGAGCATGTCCTCTCTATCTTAGTGTGGTTATTTATTGATTTAATCAAACATCAAAACTAAATGAATGTAAGTGTGAGGAGACTGTGTCTATTTTTTGTGCACGTTAAGCTAAATGCTTTGGCGTTGTTAGTGGCGTGGGGCGCGCTCGCGCCGCGGCGTGGCCGGTTTGTAGAATAGCCCTCTTCATTGACAGTTGGTGGCGTTGCCGCAGGATGCAGCAGGCAGAGCTGGCGGGCGCAGCTCTCGCAGCACCACCACGGTGCCGCGCCGCTCGTCGGAGCCGCCGCCGCCGGCGCACAGCCCGCGGGCCGCTCCACACCTCCGACTCGGTCCTCGCCTGGGCGCGCATCGCGCCATCCCGGTGTCGTGTCGTCGTCGGGCGGCGGGCCGTCGCCGGCCGTGGGCGTGGGCCCGCCGCCCGCCCCGGCTGGTGTCGGCCGCGCGCGCCGCCGCTGCAGCTGGGCGGGGCGCGCCGCCGCCGGCCGCCCCGCCGCCGCCTCCCACAGCGGCGCCGCCGTGCTCGCCTGACCGCCCTTCTCGCCGTGCCCGGGCTCGCGTGATACGGCCGGGGCGTGCAGCCGCCCCGGGCCTGTGGTGACCACTCGCGGCGTCGCCGCCGCCTCGCCCGCACGCCCGCGTCGCCGCCCGCGCCGCCTGAGGCGCCGCGACGCCCCGTGGCCCTGCACCCGGCGCCGTCCGCGGCACTCCGGCTCTCGCCCCTGGTGGGCGTCAGCGGCTGAGGAGAGGGCGGAGGCGGAGACTGCAGCCCTGAGGAAGGCGTTTTCTCGACCAGGAAATCGCCGTTCCTCCTTCACTGGCACGACGATGGATACGATCGATTGAACGAACCAGCTGCAATCGAACGAATGTGAACGCGAAGACACATGTGCTGTCGGATTGGACAGGTGTTGTCATCTCCTCCTGAATTCAATTAACTGTCTTACCCTGTTAATCTACTGGCATCAAATCAGTGCACGAATAGAAAGACTGTATCCGATAACTACATCAGCAAATTATTTCGTACCTAATACTGTTATTAATAAGCCGTAACCGGAATTGACTCAACATATCGCTGTTCCGGTCGATACAGGAGAGAGCAGCTTCAATAACACTTGCGTTCTTGACAACTGCACTGCTCAAAAGCTAAGAACGAGGCTGTGAATGACCAGAACCTATTGGAGTCGCAAGATACATTCACCCTAACTCGTGATTGTGAACGTGTGATACCAGTCTACAGCAATACATGGACAAGAGGAGAAAATAATGGATTCGTGTTTAACCGACAAATACGTTTCACAGTGCACCCCCGAAATTGTTCCTCGACTGTTCCCCGACAAGGTGCGCCTCCCGAGTGCGTTCGCTGCCGGAGAGGTCACCTCTGCCGGGCTAAAAGCGCCTTTTCCTGTGCAAAGTGGCTGAACGCGCAGCTTGCGTCCCACTTGTCTCGAACAACGGAGTCCCCTGCAATTAGTTTTACACGCGTCGTCGACACACGCGCGTCCAAAGACAGGTGGCGTATCTCCTTCTCTACGTACGCGCGTGGCTTCCCCCGCAAGACAATCCTCCCCACCCCCGTCGCCCTCCCTGTGTCTCGCGGGCGGAGAAGGCCGCCGGGGGAAGTCTCGTGCTGAGGTGCTAAAACGAACATCCTGGCGCTTTCTTATCGCTAGTCTAGACCCCCGCGTGGCCCGCGTGCGTGCGTGCGTGTGCGTGCGAGAGTGAAGCGGTGCGAGCGGGCAGATGCGTTGAGTGCGTCCGGAACGGCCAGAGACACTGCCCATCACGCACGACTGTGCGCTTGCGCGGTGAATGGTTGCTTACGTAAATGTTATGTTGCCGTGGTGTAAAAAAGCGGAAGAAAGAAAGGAAAGAAGGAAGATTGTGAACGGTGCAGAGAATATATCAGAAAAATAAATTTACATATATATGAAATAATGTTCAGTTACCTCTTTGATAAGACAGGCTTGCAAATGAAGTATGTACATAAACGGCTCTACACTACATCACTAATGCATCTTGTGGCAGTGCTTTTTAAATCAAGACTTTTTATGGGATAACGGGCGAAATGTGATCACATGAAGCGTTCGTCGTTGGATCTCCTTTTTGCTGTGTGTTAACGACTGTTCTCACTATTTTGAAGTAAATTTATTATGTACTAAATTGTTTTCAGAATGATATGTGCAGATGCGTAACTTCAACAAGGCAGGGTAAAAAATGAAGTGAGATTTGGGTTTTTGAAAATCCTTGAAATGGCAGATCTGGGATGAATATATAAACTTCATTTCATACATTGAGATAATGCATTGAAACACAAATAATTGTAATAAAAATTGCTGCTTATATAGACGATACATAACTTCCATAGTGTCTGATTTCCAAGACTATTCCTGTCCAATACTTTATTTATTGAAAACCACAATATATTGACGTATTAAAAAAATTAATGTACTTATATCATTTTTGGACGTAGAATATTTAAATCATTCCTCTGAGACAAATGAACTTTCTACAGCCCAACATCTTTGTAATTAAACCCACGTCTCGCTTTTTAATTCATACTTCAGCGTGAAGTGGATTCGAGCAGACAAAGATGTCGGTTGTAATTCTTCCCAGATGGTTCAATTGCCTTGTTTCATCAGCCGCGGAGCGTGTTAAATCCGAAGCGA
This sequence comes from Gryllus bimaculatus, assembly GCA_017312745.1. Classification (NCBI taxonomy): domain Eukaryota; kingdom Metazoa; phylum Arthropoda; class Insecta; order Orthoptera; family Gryllidae; genus Gryllus; species Gryllus bimaculatus. The sequence continues at coordinate 6,315,741 of BOPP01000003.1, read as the reverse complement.
GGTCTCTCTTCGTCCAGGTTGCCAGCCGGGGCTTGCGCCACGGGAGCGGCCGCATTGCGCAGGGAAGGCGGGCAGAAGGCGTTGCCGGAGGGTTACTCTTCCACCTCCACCTCTTTCTCCTCCTCCTTTTTCTCCTCCTCCTCCTCCACCACCCCTCCTCCTCACCTCCTTTCTGTTATCCTCCTCCTCCTCCCTATCCATTCCACTTCACATCTACTCCCACCTCAACTCCTCCTGCCACTCTCCTGTCTCACCTCCTTCTCTCCTCCTCTTCTCTCTCCTCCTTCCTCCTCTTCCTCTCTCACTCTTTCCTCTTTTCCTTTCTCGCTCTCTTCTCTCGCTCCTCTTCTTCTCTCTATCCTGCTCTCTTCCTCTTCTCTCCCTCCTCCTTCCTCCTTTTCCCCTCAAAATCATCTTCCACCCCCACCACCACATATCCACCCTCCACCGCGGGAGCGTGCGAACCGTCGCGTAGCGCCGATTGCGGAAGGGTAGGCGGCGCGAGGGCTTTGCCGGGAGTTTTGCTCTGTCCACCGATCCCCCTCCTCCACTGTGAAACCGTAGCTCCCGCGCGCCAGCTCGCCGCGGTTTTAGATTTAGCCAGGCGCCCGGCTTTTGGCGCGCGTTTGCGGTCTTGTACCTGAACACGAGGAGGCGCGGCTCCGCAGCCTGTCATTCAGATAAAAACAGGGAGGGAGCCTGTTGGAGGTCGCCGAGGCTCGGAGGAGGCAGGAGGCAACGCGGAGGCGGGGACACTGTGGAGGAATGAGGCAGGAGAGGAGCGGGAGCTGGGGGGCGCAGGTAGAAGACGGCTTGTGGGGACGTAGGCGGGAAGAAGGCAGGGGTTGAGGCCAGGTCAAAAGGGGGTCATAGTCGAGGATGGGGAGGGGATGAGGACGATCTGCAATTAAGCATGCGTGGTTACGGTTGACTGCCCACGCTGCCTCGCCATTTGTCGTCGCTTCTTCAGCCTCTTTGCCCGCAGCTCGCGGATAGCAGGGGTGGCTCCGGGAATTTCCGTCTCGTTCGCAGAAAGACAATGCGCGTGAATGTGGGTTTTGGTGCTTGAGAATTCCGTCTTTCGGGAAGAAGGTTTTAATTTAAAAGCTTCAGGCGTTAACCTGCAAACGGAAAACTAATGACGGGAAGGGTTTTCGGCATCTGGGGTGCGCATGAGACAGGAATTGTGTCGTAGAAAGGAACCCTGTTCCGCAAACATTTCGAGAATAACAGGGAACTTTTATTTGGGTTGATGACAAGAAATTACAATCACAGCATTTTGGGGATTTATTTTCGTACCCAATATAAAGGTGTTTCCCAAAGTCCACTCTTCTAGGTTTGGCTGGGTTTCCTACTCAATCTCGACGTTCTCATATCATTAGGATTTATCACGTAAATATTAATTTTTTCAATATGAATTATTGTTTCTAACATTCAACTGCGTTCAAAGTATAAGTAAGTCGAACATATATTAACATAGTGGTAGTTCTTAAAGTTTTGGTATATTCTAAGTTTCCCTCTCATGAACAGTACATTATAGCACGTTTTGGGGGTAAATAAATTTCTGGTTGTTGAATTGCAGTGTCAAATGAATTTATATTAATTATTTACCTGATTCTTGCACCCTATTACGTGGTGTTTAAATCCTACCTGTGATCCGAGGTGAGTTTATGCATTGCAAATCACGTTCTGTATATGGTGTTTTTGTATGTAAGAAGTGAAATTCTACCCAGTAATTTCAACGTGTTTTTATTACAAAGTTTATGTTGTGTGACGATCAAAATGTAATGTAAATCTGATGTCTTTAACTTATTCCTTT
>BOPP01000003.1:6280851-6313897 GCA_017312745.1 Gryllus bimaculatus | reverse complement strand
AACACAGAGAGAGATTGCCGTGCCGTCCCGTGCCGGGGCCCCCCCCGGGGGGGCTTACCTGGGCGGGGCCGCCGCCGTCTTGACGCTGCCTCGGCACGGCCTATTAAAACAGGCGTCACAACACCGGCGCGCGGCGGCGGGCGGCGGGCGGACCGGCCTTTGCAGTGCGCTCTGCGCGCTGGACGCGGCGCCCGGCACCGGACCCGGGTTGGCTGGCGACCGCAGACGCCGCATCTGCAGCAAAGTGCTAAGGATTTGTTTGGGTAGCCCTACTTTCGGATTCAAATTGGCAAGCTAAAAACAGGAACTCAACGAATTGTAATGTTACGTGAAATGTCATTAATCTTCAATTCAGTTTAAACGTCGTGTTAGTATAGTAGTGATGTGGGTTAAATTCTTGCTTCACAATGCACAGTTACCAAGTTTCTGGTTTATAGAAGACAAAACATTTCTGAAACAAAAATGTAAAATAATTGGGGGGGGTGACTCACAATGGTGAAATATGGCAAAATGCAAATGGTATTTTTAGAATTTCTCTTGGTGTCTTCGGTGTCATTTCTCGTATTACATTAAAAATTAAAATTGAGTATTTAGTAGAATGTGTCCTTTAATGAATAATGGAAAATCAATTCGTTGTGGTATTGATCGGAGAAATCAGGGAAATCTCCCGATCAGAGCCGCTTTGCCGCTAGAATTCTCCTCAGACAGCGACGAATTCACCTAGCTGACAATCTAGAATCGACATCGCGTGTTACCATCGAGTTTTATCATCGCGGCGATGCATCGCCGGGACGCGGAACTAGGACCCCCTGTCAGTGGCACTGCAGTGGATGCCCTGAGCCACTCTCAAGGACTTCGCCGGGAGGTTGTGTTGGGGTACCTGCGCGCGGGGGTGGCGCACTGGACGGCGGCGTCCGCGGGCGGGCGGGCGGGCGGGCCGGCGGGCGGGCGGGCGCGCGCCGGGCGGCAAGTGGGGCAGGTGCAGTCATCGCTGAGCAGACGGCCGTCCGTCGTCAGGCTGTTTGCGCGGGCTGGTCGCTACTTCTCACGGCCTCTGTGAAGTGGGCGGGTGGCGGGCGCAGGGCGCATCGCGGCGCCGGCGCCGGCGGAGCTGGAGCGTCGGCCGAGCGAACGGCGGCCGCGCCGCCGCACACAAACAGTGGGCTGAAAAGGGCACAAAACTCACGCAGAGCAACGTTTGTGTCCCTTTGAAACGCCGGCGGCAATTAAATGTCGCCAATATAATTTGCATACAACGCTTCACTATGATTCGTAATATTAAAGTCGCCTGTTACTAAGCCAATAATATGCTTTTCCAGTACCTCTTTTATCACTAGTGCGTAAAACGTTATCTATTCTCCTGGGCGTTCGCGCCGATGGTACAAGAAATATAGTTGCTTCTACTTACCTAATTTTTATTTAATATTTTTGCTAAAATAAATGAATACAATGGTTAAGCCAAGTTTCAGAACTTTCATATGGCTCAATTAATTCAACGACCACAGCATACACAATATGTTATAAAATGGAAAATACATTTTAAAAATTATGTTCTTCATAATGAAAATTTTCATTAGACAAAACATTTATAAAATATCAAACGGATTTCAATATTTAACAACTGCCAACTGGGCAGAATTGAGATGATTCGTTTAACTTTCAGACCCCCCTTATAAAATATAAAATGTAAAAAACAAAGCGCATTGTTTAGCTCGGTTACTTGCAGTTTCTAGAATTGAGTTTTATGTTTCGTTATTTTTTAAATTTTTTGCTTCGGCTGTTCGCGGACAGCGTTGTGCTGCTCTCTCGGAAGCGTAGTCGTGGGAGGGCTGTGGGGAAAGGCTCTTCCGTCTCTCGCCCCTGCCGATCGATTCCAGCGCGCTCGTAGATTAGGTTATTGCATTGTGTGAAGTGTATATGAGTGTATCAGAGGCTAGTGTTATGGGGTTCAACTGCGGAAGTGAGTTCAGTGAGGATTGTTGGGGCGAATTCTCTTGCAGACTGATTAGGAAAAAATCTCTTCGCAGCTGTGCTAATGGTACGCCCATTAACACTCACTTGTTTTGAGTCATTTCTCGTCTTGGGTTTGCATATTTATATAGAAGTCGGTAGACAGCTATTTATGCATATTGCCGACGGCGCAGCGGGTCGCTGAAGCTGGCGAAATTAGGAATTAGAGAAACTATTATATGCTATTCGAAGCCGTCCGCGGTATTGTGGGATATTTCGAGCAAGTCATTCGAGTCAGCTGGGTGAGATTGTACTCATCTTTAATGTGGCGAGTGTGCTCGCATAGAATTTCAACACGTATCGTTGATTTGTGAGTGATAGAAGAGTTGGAATCACTTAAGCGAAGCTCGTATGTAAAGTAGATAAAAGGCACATAGATCTATCAACTTGACACTAGAAATTACAAGTAACGCGTAAGTTATAAGTTGAGTTAACGAATGCCAAGAAGATGATAGTACGCACATGCAACGTAGAGTGTAAGTAGCTAAGATCTCTCGCGAGTTATTAATAAGATATTATGCGTCTCTCACGCACACTATCTCTCCAGATGTGTGGTCGGACTAAGCATTGCTCAAGTTCCAGGTATTTGCCAAACCCTGCGTGATATGTATTGTCTACTTAAAACGAATTATGCAGATGGCAATAACTTTCTCTGAAGCACCGATAGCTTTTTTGAAGGGCGGCTTGATCGGTCACTCACCTGACCGAATGCAAATTAATGAATTCGATCCGATGAATTTATTTAAGGTTTACTGCCCAACAGTTTTCCTCTAGTTTTCTTTGAAACAAGTAAACACGTAGTTCGAGCCACTTTGTAAAAGAAAATAAGCGTGCTAGCGCGAGAGAACGTCATTTTTTGGGAGTTGTCTCGCACGCACACGTATTGGTATGTCGATAGTAGCCCTCAGCCGTATTCTCTGCAGGAGAGGTATATGCGAGAACGTGAGTCCATCCTGGCAGTAGCTACAGATCTCTTCGGGAAACGGCCTGGCCGCAAAGTAGCAGCGGCCACGCTATGCTGTCCCGTCAGCCTCTCTGCTGTAGCTCGCAGGGAAGCGAGAGCTCTTTCCTGAATATTGTAACCTGAGAATGTTTTGTCGGCGACGCGACTGGCACGCAGGGTCTAGAGTTTTTCCGACGCCTGGCCCAAGTCGCTCCTTTGTCGAGGCGAGTAGTAGAGGTTAAGGATCGTCAGGCGTGTAGTTACGGACGCACGCGCGAAAAGTCTCGCTTCGGTGTGGAGAGGACATAAGAAACAAAACGCATCATCCGTGAATAAAGGCGACAGACGTACGCGCTGGCCAGTCTTGCGCAGAGGGATTGATGTGGTGCAGGCGACCGGCCGTCCTCGCGGCGCCTCACTTAGAGATTGAGGGGCTAAGCCTCCGCCTGCGATAATCCGGTGTCCGGGGCGCCCCGGCCTACTCGCCGGCCGGGTTCCGTCTTGTAGATCGAACCCTGTTTCGTCCCACCTTGAGTCCACTGCTCAGTCGCGCCAATGGATAGCCCACGTTGACTACGGTCGACAACTCGGTCTCAATTATGAGCCGTGCCGTGGCCCACCTGACACACTGTCCCCAGTGCCAGAGGCTGAGTGCTGAGAGTTAAGTGTGCCCCGGAGCCGGCATCGTGAGCTATGGTCCTCGGTTACCAGTGCCATGGTTTAAACAGATCTTCATCTCTGCCTTTTACTATCGTCACTCTCTGGATCGCCTCTAACTTACACGCATAGCCTGTGCTTTATCACGTCCTCGATCGCTGATGGCTTGCTGAGGCGCACTACCAGAGGGCTTTGTAACACCGCTCTTCACTGGACTCCATTTCACTCTATGTCTTTCCGCCTGCGACTTTGTTTACACTATCTGTACTCCGTCTCGCGGCACCTTCTGCAGCTTAGGTGATAGTCTCGCGACGCGCCGGGGAGCGGTGTCCATGTGGTTCCGTCTTTCATGCTGCATATGCCGAGATCTTCGGGTCTGTTCCCTCTGCAGGCGGATTCATTCCGTGCAACAGATGTCTCTTGGGGTTTTCTGACCACCCTCCTGCGTCCACGCCGCGGACCAGCCCACCTCTACGTCAAACAACCACTCTGGTTTCTTCCACCTCTACTCGGCCTCACACCACCACCTCCACAAACACCACGCCGCCCTTCGGCGGCCAACCCGCTCCTCTTCTTGCTGTTCTCAGAACTGTCCCCCTGGCTACTGTCTCCCGCCCCTCCCCCGCCTTTCCCTGCCCGCGACCCGTTCCTGCTCTCACCCGACGCTTTTCAACTCCCGCCTCTTTCTACGTCCTCCATTCCGCCCCACTACCTTCGTTCCCCGCTCCCCTCACTGCCTCCGCACGTCCCACACTCTCGTGGCCACCGTCGCCACCCCACTCCTCACACTCCCCGCCCCCGCCCCTCCACGACGGCCGCTTCGCGTCCGGGGAGGCGCGTAGGGGGGCGTCGAAGTTCGACGGAGGAGGAGCAACGGGCTTCGCGAAGGGGAATAAAGTATTTCGCGGTCACTGAATAAGTTTCAGCAGCTGCGACTCGGAACGCGAGAAAGCGAAGAAACGGGCGCTGGTTTTCCCGGAACAGCCAGCCTCTGCCTGCGGAGGTCCGCTTTTCCAGCATTTCCTTCCCTCGGGCCAAGTACAACTACGCCATTACGCCTTTTATTGAGTAGCTTCCCTGTTTAACGTTCAGCTGGCAGTTTAACAAATCAATTTTGAAATCTCATTTGTTGTTCTGAAAAGTGAAAAAGCGAATTATTTCAATCCATTTGTGTGGGTTATCCTATGTATTTTAAAAGAATATTAAGTAACTGTCTTTTCCAGCATCAGGCAGTCCATATTCTTGTTGTCTAATGAAACTTTTTCCAATGCGCTTTATGATGGATGAATGTTCTATATCTGGTTTTATATTAATCGAGCATGTCTCTTTGGACCGATGGTTGAAATATCTCATTACCGGTCCGTGTTGTCATATGTGTTCTCTCCTTTGTTTAGTAGCATTTTATTCATCTAACCTCATTGTTTATTCACTTTCACTCGCTCCACCCTCAAATCCTCTAACCGCACTTAATCATTTTCAAAGCCTTCACCTCCAACACTCCAATCAGCCTACCACTGTGCCACCGCACTTCCACACTCCATTCGCTCTTTGCCCTCCTTCCCTCCATTTCCAATGCATTTTTCATCATCACTTCCATTGCTCACAAAGTGGGAGCCTCAACTCGTCCAATATTGCCACCGAACGCAAAATGTAATTCCATTGCAAACTCAACCCAGCACTTTGTTTTTTTCGTGAAACTGCCTCGTATGTCTGAATTGCGCGCAACTCTCTGGGGTATCTTTCCGCTGAACTTAAATTGCACTCAGCGACCTCAACACATGTTGGAACATCAGCCTCATCATCATTAAGTGTTTTAAAGAATTATTTTTCTCAGTTTAGTGTATCCAAATATCGCATCCTCCCTACTCATTTGCATCATTTGCTTCCACCACTTGTATTTCTCTATACTTGCACTTCATTGCTCGATCTACATCTCAATCGGTGGCAGCTACATCATCCACTGTCCCCTTCTTTAATGTTATTATTTTAAACTCCCCTTCCTCATAATAAATGCCTTTTTGCTTGCGTTCTCGCCTCGCTATTACTTTTCGCCATGTATCTGCTACTTCCGTGTATAAACTTTCATTCATTGCCTCGCTGTTATAATCCCTCTACTTAAATAACTGAAATCCTCCTCGCTGGGGCAACATTCTATCATCGTTGGCTGCACATCCTTCTCCATCACATTACATCCTACGCTCGCTGACTACCCTCGACGCTACTCTTGTCCCTTGTTAAATCATCTTAATTCTTCACCATCGCTGGCTACATTTCAAGTTTTCACGACTGAAGAACAATTTCGTGTCATCAACGCTACATCCTAGTCCCTAGATTTGGTTATCCAGACGTAATATGTACAGCTTTGTCCTCCCCTCTTAAATGTTTACTATTCAAATGTATGTAATTCAGTGTTAGGCGGAAGAGGCAGGCCCTATGGCTGAGCCTCGCCATAATAAGACATTATTATTATTATTATTTAATTATTATTATTATTATTATTATTACATACTTCGCCAATCTCCAACTTCATCGCAGGCATCTTCACTGTTTCCTTTCTTCGCACCCGCAGCTATACAACCTCCATGAACTGCCTTTCCTTTTGAAGTCAATTCGGTCCGCCATCTTCTGGTTATCCCGTTCCTCCCAACTCTCTCGCGGCTACCTCCGACATGCCACCGTCAACCTCCTCCAACCATCTCCTTCTCGCTTTTATGAAGTATTCGAATGCTCACATCTGCTTGTGGTTGCAATAGATGCTTTCTATTCTCATTTACTACTTTCGTTTATCCTAAGCTCTTTTCCAGATTCCGTCCATCATCCTCTGACATACCACTGTACCACATCTCGAAGCTATGTTCATTCCCTATCGACACTTCTCATCCCTCCTCCTCTCCCGGTCGTTACATTCTACAGCCGCTGCTACTTTCTTTCCGCCTCCGCTCGTACTCGCCGCAGTGCTCCTCCGGCCCGGGGCTTGGCCCGAGGCACGGCCGCACCCTCGCAACCTCTCTGCATAGACCCCCCGCAGCAGCGCAGAGTTATCAGATTTACGGGCAGAATTAAACAGCCTGCATTCACAGCACATATTAGATCAGGCGCGGGCCCCTGCGGGGGCGGGGCGGGCGGGGCGGGCGGGCGGGCGGGGGGCGGGCGAAGGCATCTTCTAGCGCGTTGCGGCCCTCGCGGCGGCCAAAAGGGGTTGCCCGGCCCCCGGCCCTGCGCCGCAATCGCTCCTGACTTTCCGCTTCTGAGCAAGGACTGCGCAGGTTTTCCGGATTTCGTCCTCTGAACTGCCTTCAGAGGCCAAGTTTATATATTGGCAGATATATTTGTTTCAATATCGTATGAAATTTTACGTAACGTTATAGGTAACAACCGCGATTACTTACGTTTGAAGTTTTTTTCAAAATGTATTTATTGAATGTTCGATAATAACTACAAATTCAGTACTCCATAGTGTTTTTTTATGTGTTGTGTGGCTTAACATTATAACTTATCTATACACAAAACGTAACTACACTGTTTGAAGTGTTGGGAACGTTTTGAATGTTTTCGTTCTAGTTTCACGATTCAATGGAAGATGGTTGGAAGTGATGTTAGCCAGAATGTGTTGGGCTAGCGCTTGCATTCCCATTATGCCACATCTTAAGTGTTCCGCAATTTGTTCAACTACAGCTGTCAACCTACGTCCAAGTTTGAAACAACTAATAATAATAATAATAATAATAATAATACATAATAATAATAATTTAGCAGTTGACTCTGTAAGAGATTCTGTTTTGCCTGTATACGTCACAGCGAGGTTTTAAAGTACTGGGGGATACAATATGTTTGAATTCAGAAAGAAGTCAAACCGTTACTCCTTTTGTGTACCCAAATGGATTCAACATTTAGAGGTTGATGAATAAATACTGTGCAAATTTACGTTACGAATAATGTAAATAAACCTTCTATTATTCCCCTTAAAGTTTTCGCTTAATTTTAATCCGCGAAAAAACCCTTCAATATTCTTTCTTAAATATCAATCTCAAATGTTATTTTGTATCTAACGATTGTTTAAAAATTTATATTCTAAATAAAGAGACATAGATTAATTTACTGAATAAGCGTAAACCTTGACATATCGCAAAAATTTAATTGGTCAGGGGGCGTTAGGGCTTAATTGGTAAAAATCAAACTTTAACAAAAGTTATTGATGCGTATTTTTAATTCCTCTTTAAGCAATGGAATTAATAAGCTAATGCCTACATCACATAATGGTATTGGTAACTTTGTGTGTCTGCACTTCACATCCATAGGCGATAGCGTTGGCTTTTACGATATATAGTGATGAGTTGTTATGAGATGGCTACTTAGATATACAGAATTGCTCATCTACTTCCTCACGACTGCTGCTGAAATCCTTTCCTAATCCAATTATATACCGTCTACACGCATGTACCCGACATCGAAATGCAACTACGACGGCAGTATTCTGCCTTTTAGTGGTACACCGGTCCTTGGAAATGTTCACTCGCATGAACGGAAGCCTCCTGTCGTCATTTTGGCTCCTACAACACACACACAGGCACACACGCACGCACACACGCACACATGCGCAACGCGTGCGCGAATACCACCATCCAGAGTCTGCGGAGCGGAAGGGCGTACTCTAATGCAGCGCGAAGCTTCGGCATCAACGCTCAAAAGTCAAATTGCGTTCCCCCCCTCGCGGGAACTGCGCCAGCTCGCGCTTGTCACTTTGCGCCGGGTCGGCCACGGGTGTGGCACATTACTCTCCCCTCCCCTCCTTGCTCGCCCTCCCCAAACCCACGGATGTAGGAAGCGGCATTGGCGGGCGTAGAATGCGATCGCGCAAATGTTGGATTGCGTTACTTGAAGAGGCTTATTTACAAAACGAATATGGATCTCATCATTTCAGTTTTGGTTCTACGTATCAGCGAATTTTTAGACGCTTCTGTATTCATGCTGCAAAATTGTGCTTTAAAAAATACGTTTCTTGTGTGTTTAAACAAACCAAAATCTATTGATTTGTATTTTGAAAATATAAGGCTAACATTTGAATTCTTTAGCTACCTGAAAAATTGTTTTTACATAGGAGATAGAATCTCTTTTCGGAAATAAACAATTGAGTAATGGAGTGAAATGTGGGAGTTATTTGTTAGGGTATTTGTATTAACGTGTAGGTTAATGAGTGTAAGTCCAAGTAGACAAAACGCCAGTTCATCGTTAAATATTTTCTCTTGATCTACTAAGTTGCAACGCAGCTGGAACTACTGGATAACATATATAGTAAGATAAAAACACTTTTCTTTTTTTCAATTGTAACCTGTATCTCTTTTTTCTATTTTCTTACTAAAGAAATATTTTAACCTATCATTCGAATTTAATATTTTTTCTAGTTCATGGTTAGGCTGATTGAAATATTGTTCATCGCCCACAGATTTTGAGACTACTATTATTCTACTTATTTACAGGTGAATACGTTATTTTGAAGTAGACTCACTTCAGCATCATGGGATTTTTCTCCCACAATCCACATTTTCCTACTATGGTTCAATTTTCATTATTTTTTTCTGTTAACTTTATTTAGTAAACATGATATAAATTTCGATTTTAAATTTTCTCCTACAGATTGTCCTTACTAACTGTTCTGTCCTTAAAGCCAGCATTTAAAATTAAAAAAAGTTGAATCACTGAATAATTAATAATCTAATAATAATAATAATATATAATAATAATAATAATATAATAATAATAACCAAACGGATTACTTCATGGAACCCCATGAAACTTACAATACTTGTTTCCACAGTCACTCGAACTAAACACCCTGTTACTAAGAATATCATAACAAATAGTGTGTAAATCATTGGCATGGGCTCTTTAAAAACTCAACTCTTGCTAGAAACTTGTGCAGGCCATCGACTGTCATTTGTTATTCCAGTGCTGAATACTCCTTTTGGCGTTATTAAATGGAGAATACCGACTCGACAACCTCCAGAGAAACACAATTCGAACACGCTAGACTCACACGAAAACATCATCCCAATTCAAGTACTGGAGGCGTTTTACTTCCAAGGTGCAAGGAGGGGAGGTATTGTAGATCTCATAAATCTACAGCTCTCAAATTGTTTCATGAGAGATACTTCTTGGAACATTGTGGGGAGAGTTCAGCAAGCAAGTGAGCGCGTGTGATAATAATAGTCCTCTGAACTTGAAAAAAGCCTTGAATCCGCCTGTTCAACCATTAATTGAACGGAAGAGAAATAACCTTATGGAAGGCAAAGGCACTGCATGGAAGGTACCTCACGCTGAGTAACAGACAGTCGACATTCTGTCTGTCGCAACGCATGAGCTCCAGCACGGGGATTCTTCTTTCCGGAGAACAGAAGCCTTCATGACTAGCTATCCGACAAGTGTACCAACATTGAACTACAGAAAACAATTCTGAGAGATTCTACCATTCATTCCGACTGTGTAGATGAATGTGAGGCTTGCAAGCGAAATATCCAACACGTGACCAAGTGGATGTAGCACCCACGCCAGGTGGATACAAAAAAGAGGCTGATGAAGTGTGCGAAGCAGGTAAACCCAATTATTGGCGGTTGAGAACGGCTTACTCGCGCACTTTCCGTGACCATATTTAAATATGTGGGCATAAAACAATGGGCCTGAAAGTAGTGAGCACACACTCTTACTGGGATGGTTCCATTACACTGACAGACATGTCGGCGGCAATAGACCGATATACGTACTTGATAGAAACCAAACAGCAGGTTTTTCCTTATCGATATATCATACCCAATACCCACAACATATCGGGAAAATACAAGGAGAAGATCCAGAGTATACAATTCGCCTATGAAGTCGCCAACTCAGTGGAACTTCAGTAAAGTTGACGAACTGTGCTCTATAATAATCAGCTACGGGAAGTGATCCCGAAATGACACTTCGGGCACGTGGAGTGGTCTTCACTTGGATACCAGGAATTGTATTAATTATGCAAAGAAGTAATTTTGAATACATGCCGTAACTTTTTGGTCCACAAAAGGCGCCCCCTCTGAACTTCAGTAAAGCAACCACAACCTGGTCATATACTCGTGTGGGTTACATACCGACACAGTAGATACTGTGAATAAATGTAAACAATAATATAATAATATAATAAACATAACTATTATACACTTCTGGACTTCATTTATTGTCCCGTATGGGCGTTTGGTTTATAAAAAAAATTGTTTGGAGTTTCAATCAGTTAAGAGTAGAAAAGCTCCGTTGATAAATTGTTGCAAAATTTAATTACAATTTAATCCATTATAAGGTTCGATAATGACTAAATAAAATAAGATAATAAGGTAGTCACTCTTATATATTCCTTCTCGCATCACTTCTCCGGCCCATGTTGTCAGTTTCCGAAAGAGCATGTCCTCCTATTTAGTGTGTTATTTATTGATTTATCAAACATCAAAACTAATATGATGTAAGTGTGAGGAGACGTGTGTCTATTCTTTTGTGCACGTTAAGCTAAATGCTTTGGCGTTGTTAGTGGCGTGGCGGCGCGCGCGCCGCGGCGTGGCCCGGTTTTGTAGAATAGCCCTCTTCATTGACAGGTTGGTGGCGTTGCGCAGGATGCAGCAGGCAGCAAGCTGGCGGCGCAAGCTCTCGCAGCACCACCACGGTGCCGCGCCGCCTCGTCGGAGCCGCCGCCGCGGCGCAACAGCCCGCGGGCCAGCCTCCACACTCCGACTGTCACTCAGCTGGGCGCGCACTCGCCCGCATCCCGGTGTCGTGTCGCGTCGGGCGGCGGCCGTCGCCGGCCGTGGGCGTGGGCCCGCCGCCCGCCCCGCTGGTGTCGGCGCGCGCCTGCCGCCGCTGCAGCTGGGCAGGGGCGCCGCCGCCCGCCGGCCCGCCCCCGCCGCCGCCTTCCCACAGCGGCGGCCGCCGTGCTCGCCTGCACCGCCCTTCTCGCCGTGCGCCGGGCTCGCGTGATACGCGCCGCGGCGTGCAGCGCCCCGGGCCTGTGGTGACACTCGGCGGTCGCCGCCGCCTCGCCCGCCGCCCGCGTGCTGCCGCCGCCGCCTGAGGCGCCGCGACGCCCCGTGGCCTGACCGCGCCGCCCCGCGCAACTCCGGCTCTCGCCCCTGGTGGGCGTCAGCGGGCTGAGGAGAGGGGGAGCGGAGACTGCAAAGCCCTGAGGAATGGCTTTTTTCGACCGAAGCATCGCGTTCCTCTTCACTGGCACGACGATGGATACGATCGATTGAACAACCAGCTGCAATCGAACGAAATGCTGAAGCGAAGATCAATGTGCTGTCGGATTGGGACAGGTTGTTGTCATCTCTCCTGAAAGTTCAATGACTGTCTATCACCGTTTAATCTACTGGATCAAAATAGTGCACGAATAGAAGACTGTATCCGATAACTACTCAGCAAATTATTTTCGTGCACTAATACTGTTATTAATGAGCCCGTCAACCGAATCGACTCAACATAACGCTGTTCCGGGTCGATACAAGGAAAGAGCAGCTTCAATACACTTGCGTTCTTGAAACATGCACTGCCAAAAGCTAAGAACGGGCTGTGAAATGACGCAGACTATTGAGAGTCGCAAGAATACATACCCTAACTCGTCGATTGTGACGTGTGATCCAGTCTCAGCAATACATGACAAGAGGAGAAATAATGGATTCGTGTTTTTAACCGCAAATACGTTTATACAGTGACTCCGAAATTGTTCCTCGACTGTTCCGACAGGGTGCGCCTCCGAGGTGCGTTTTCGCTGCCGGAGAGGTCACTCTGCCGGCTAAAGCGTCTTTTCCTGTGCAAAGTGGCTGAACGCGCAGCTTGCGTTCCACACTTGTCCTCGAACAGGAGTCCCCTGCAATTAGTTCTAACCACGCGTCGTCGACACACGCGCGTCACAAGACAGAGTGGCGTTATCTCTTCTCTACCGTACTGCGCGTGGCTTCCCCCGAGACAATCCTCCCTCACGCGTCGCCCTCCCTGTGGTCTCGCGGGCGGAAAGGCGCGCGGGGGAGTCCTCGTGTGAGGTGCTTAAAACTGAACATCCTGGGCGTTTCTTATCGTAGTCTTAGACCCCCGCTGGCCCGCTGTCGTGGCGGTGCGTGTGCGTGCGAGGAGTGAAGCGGATGCGAGCGGGCAAGATGCGTTGAGTGGTCCCGAACGGCCAGGGACACTGCCCGTCACTGCACGGACTGGTGCGCTTGGCGCGGTGATGGTTGCTTACGTAAAATGTTTATGTTGCCTGTGGTGTAAAAAGGCGGAAGAAAGAAAGGAAGAAGGAAGAATGGTGTGAAGGTGCAGAGATATAATCAGAAAAATAAATTTAACATATATATGAATAATGTCAGTTACCCCTTTGATAAGACAGCTTGCAAATGAAAAGGTTATGTACATAACGGCTCTACATACATCACTAAATGCATTTGTGGCAGTGCTTTTTTTAAATTAAACGACTTTTTATGGGTATTAAAACCCAAGGCCGAAATGTGATTACATAAGACGTTCGTCGGTTGGATCTTCCTTTTGCTTGTGTGTCTACGACTGTTCTTCCACTATTTTGAAGTAATTATTATATCTATCTAATTGTTTTCAGAATGATCTGTGCAGATGCGTAATTCAGAAGGCGGGTAAATAAATAAGTGAGATTTGGGTTTTTGAAAATCGCTTGAAATGGCGATCTGGGATGAAATATATAAATCTTCATTTATCCAGTACTCTGAGACTAATGCATTGAACACAAATGATTGTATAAAAAATAGCTTGTTATATAGACGGAATACATATCTTCCATAGTAGTCTGATTTCCAAGACATCTCTGTCCATACTTATTTATTGAAAACCACAAATGTTATTGACGATATTAAAAAAATATTAAGTACTTAATCATATTTTGAGTTAGATATATTTAAATCCATTCCTCTGGACAAATTGAACTTCACGCCCAACATTCTTTGTAATTAAACCCCTCACTCGCTTTTTTTATTCAATACTGCATGGTGAAGTGGATTCGAGCAGAACAAAGATGTCGGTTGTAATTCCTCCCAGATGGTTCAATTGCATTGTTCTCATCAGCCGCGGAGCGTGTTAAAATCCGAACGCGAGTTCTCTCTTCGTCACGTGGCAGCCGGACTTGCGCCACGGAGGGCCGCATTGCGCGGGAAGGGGGCAGAAGGCGTTGCGGAGGGTCTCTTCCACGTCCACTTTTTCTCCTCCCTCCTTTTTCTCCTCCCTCCCCCTCCTCCTCTGCCGCGCCTCCTCTCCTCTTTCTCCTCCCTCTGACCGCCGCCTCCCTCCTCCTTCTCCTCCTCCTCCTCCTTTATCCTCACTCCTCTTCTTTTCCTCACCTCCTTTCTGTTACCTCCTCCTCCTTCCACTCAAGTCCCACCTCCACTTCACATCTACTCCCACCTGCAACTCCTCCTGCCATCCCTGTCCACCTCCTCCTCCTTTCTCCTCCTCCCCTCCTCTCCTCTCCTCCACCTCTTTCCTCTTTTCTATTCCCTTCTCTCTCCTCCCCTTCCTCATCCTCTCCTCTTCCTCTTCTCTTCTCTTCTCCTTCCTTCCTCCTCTCCTCAATCTTTCCACTCACACCACCACGCGTCATATCCACACCTCCACGCGGGAGCGAACTGCGAACCGTCGCGTAGCGCCGCATTGCGGAAGGGTTAGGCGGCGCGAAGGGGCTTTCCGGGAGTTGTTGCTCTGTCCACCGATCCCCTCCTCCTCCTCCTCCACCTGTGAAACCGTAGCTCCCGCGCGCGCAGCTCGCCGCGTTATTAGATTTAAGCCAGGCCCCGGCTTTGTGGCGCGGCGTTGCGGTCTTGTACCTGAACACGAGGAGGCGCGGGCTCGCAGCCTGTCATTAGAATAAAACAGGGAGGGAGCCTGTTGGAGGTCGCCGAGGCTCCGGAGGAGGCAGGAGGCACGCGGAGGCGGGGACACTGAGGAGGGGACGGACGCGAGGACGTAGGCGGGGATGGGGGGCGCAGGTAGAGACGGCTGTGGGGACGTAGGCGGGAACGAAGCCAGGGGTTGAGGCCAGGTCAAAAGCGGGGTCATAGTCGAGGATGGGGAGGGGATGAGGACGACTCTGCAATTAAGATGCGTTGGTTACGGTTGACTCGCCCACGCTGCCTCCGCCATCTTGTCCGTCGTTTCTTCAGCCTCTTGCCGCAGCTCGCGGATGAGGGGTGGTTCCGGAAATTTCCGTCTCGTTCGCAGAAAACGAAATGCGCGTGAATAGGGTTTTGGTGCTGGAGAATTCCGTCTTTTCGGGGAGGAAGGTTTACTTTAAAAGCTCAGGCGTTTTACCTGCAAACGGAAAACACTAATGACGGGGAGGTTTTCGGCATTCTGGGGTGCGATGAGACAGGAATTGTCGTAGAAAGGAACCCCTGTTTCCGCAAACATTTCGAGAATAACAGGAGAATCTTTATTTGGGTTGATGAGAAGAAATTACAATCACAGCATTTGGGGATTTATTTTCGTACCAATATAAAAGCATGTTTCCAAAGCTCCACTTCTCTAGGTTTGCTGGGTTTCCTAACTGAAATCTCGACGTACTCATATCATTGGGAAATTAATCACGTAAATATTAATTTTTCAATATAATTAATTGTTTCTAACATTCACTGCGTTCAAAGAATAAGTAAGTAGAACATATATTAACCATAGTGTAAGTTATTAAAGTTTTGGTAACTATTCCTAAGTTTTCCTGTCATGGAAGTACATTATAACGTTTTGGGGGTAGATAAATTTCTGGTTGTTGAAATTGGCAGTGTAAATGAATTTATATTAATTATTTCACCTGATTTGCACACCTATTAACGTGGTGCATTTAAATCACACTGTGATCGGCGTGAGTTACGCATCTGCAAATCACATTCTGTAATATGTGTTTTTGTATGTAAGAAGTGAAATTTCTTCCCAGTAATTTCAACGTGTTTTTATTACAACGTTATGTGTGTGACGATCAAAATGTAATGTAAATCATGTCTTTAACTTATTCCTTTACTGTCGCCACACTGGTCACTGTTATCAGGATTTGAAGTCCGTCTTTGGCCACGAATCTTTAATTATATCGTAATAATGTGAAAGGACTGACGGACGTTAAAATCCTTGTTTCTCAAACAAGTCAGAAACCTTCCAATAAATTTATGGTTTTCAAAATATTCATAAACTTAATATCAATGTAATAAATAAACAAAGCTCCGCTTTGATTGCAAAGTACTTGTCTGTTATACTATATTGAATGTACTAGGTTGGCGTGGAGTTCCATCGGCACGGTGTATTGTGTTAAGACAAAATACATTTTTCGTTAAACATGGGATGAGGTTTTAATGAACATTTTGTTAATGTTATAAGATTAAGGGAGAAGGTATGCACTTACTTTCAGTTAGAATATCAATTATGTATGAAAGACTCTTGCATTATGGTATAAACTTTCCTTTCAATGTGTTTTACGAAGATTAAAAATTTACCTTTCAAGAGGAAAACTTAACGATATAAACGAACAATGAAGGTAAATATGCGATGTGCAATATAAACCATATGTTAAGATAAAATTAAATCTTTACAAGAATGTGTGATGGTTTACTCAGTTCACAGGGTAATTTTTAATTGATGTTGAATGTTAGGCAAAATATTTGGCGAGTTAAATTCTCGATCGAAGTATTGAATAGTTTTACTTGGTAACAGTGACCAATAATGCAATAATTGTTTATAGTTTGGAGAACCAAAATGCAAACGCCAAATTGTAGATACAATGCTGAAAAAAATTTAGCTTATACGATTAATACTAAAACCATTATTGCTACTCTTATGAATATAATACATAATTGCTCTTTTCGCTGTGTACGCTACCTGTGCTGGTTATCATGAAAACATGTGCTCTGTATTATATATTATACATATTATAAATAATTATATTATTATGATTATGATGATAATCTTGTAGATAGTGTAAAACGCCATGTGTCGAGTGTACATACTGATAGAATAACACTTATATCAGTCTGATATTGTTTTTATTTATTTATTACCTAAATTACCTGAATAGTTTGGTCCTAATTATCCTTTGATCCTCGTTTGATAATAAAGGCTTACTTTACTTCTAATATAAATATCAAAATCTTCTAGAGGTGAATGGTAATAATATGATAGATTATATTGAAATACCCTACTTTAAATTATGTTACTCTCAAATCAGTACCTTATTATTTCGTTGTATATTAATAGTAA
Organism: Gryllus bimaculatus; assembly: GCA_017312745.1. Lineage (NCBI taxonomy): Eukaryota > Metazoa > Arthropoda > Insecta > Orthoptera > Gryllidae > Gryllus > Gryllus bimaculatus. The sequence goes on along the minus strand of BOPP01000003.1, from coordinate 6,297,021 downwards.
TATTGCAGTATTAATAGTAACTTGCAGTATATCTAAATAATTACCGAGGGTAAATGCAATAGAGAGGAATTCTCTACAATAATAACATAAACACTTGACTATTTCCTAACCCGAACATTCAAATATCACAAAATGAATGTCAGAATAAACATAATGCTTCATTAAATAATAAATGCTTTTCAAATTAATTTTGTTTACTATAATGCAAATTATTTATACCAGTCCTTAAAATATTGCGAACCGAATGAAAACATAAAGTAAAACGTAATCTACATAATATATTTCAGTGCAAATAAATAATCTGGAAACAATGTACTATATATACTGCTTTTCAAAAATATGTAAATAAAAACAAAGTAAAATGAGCAAATACTACTTTCACGACATGCGAAGAGGAAAAGTTGACCGAAAGCAGGTAAGTGATAATTAATTTATCTCAGTTTTATCATCTAGAATTCTAGGGGTAATAAATAGCTACAACAAATCAACTTTCAGAATGCGATTTCCTTGATTATTGCAAAGAAATTGTTTTATTAAGCATTATTTTCTTGCTTTGTGATATTTAATATTAATAATAAATAAAATTCAATGTGTAATAATTTACAACATATTTTCCAAAGGGATTTTCTAGAATAAGAATCTTTTTTCGAGGAATCCGTAAAGATGAACTGTTGAGAACACCGCTTTATTCTCTGACAAGAACATGCTCACTTGTGTCAAATTCCCCCCTCCCCCCACGCCAAAAAAAACAACAACAACAGGATACACATAATTGCATTCACAAAAAAAATCTAAGTCGTTTTGAAAAGTTTTCAACTGACGGATATCCCATTCATAACCACCCCTTAAAAATGGCAATTTTTCGCAGTAACGTTCATCTCGACCTTGATCTTAGAATGACTGGGATTAGTGGTGGCAAGAAGGCAAGAAACCCTTTCTTGTCAATAACGTGCCTCCATTTTGCTCTTTTAAGATGTATGAATATTGTGTCAAAGATTGTCACAAGCAATAAGACGCTATTTCGGCGAGAAAGGGTAACAAATCAGAATACGATTATTTTCCAAAAATTCTTTTTTTGTAATGAACGCAATATAAACACATGATGATCTGAAACACTCACATTAATTTTAACACATGGAAAATAAAACAATAGAATTATATGCTAAAAATAATTTTTCAATAATACTTAGTGATACTTTAATACGAAAATTGATTACAATTATATTAGCAAACGCATTGTTGGGGGAGGTTTTGGTAAGAAAATAACAAAATAATTGTAAATTATTATTAACATTATTTTATTATTCTTGTTAAAAATAATTGTCGTATTATTTGTCGTTATAAATCATTAAATCGTTTAGAATTGATTCCGAACACTATTCACGTTACAAGATATTAACTAACAACAAAACATGTGCAAGGAGGAATTATTGAAAACCAATAATTGATTGTAGTACGACGTGATGATATGGTCACCTGTTGCAAGATGATATCTTGATATTTTATAACTGAATTGTGATACAGCATACGAATCAAAGGCTTGTACGGTACATACGAATAAGTGTGAAGTCGGATATAGCCGATAATTTGTTGCATTTGTCGATATAATTTTGCCTGTCAGGATCAAAAACTCGTTTTACACAAACATAGTTGTCTATGGACACTGAACGAATCGAGAATAAGCAAGTTCTTAGCTTTTCAGAAACGAAGAAATATTTATCACAAATAATTGAAAATAAATATTTTTTTAAAATTTATCTGCGATTAATTTCAATTAATAATTGGGTTTTCACAACGGAACATTTTATCAGAATTTCTTCTCTCACACCATTTGACTCATAAAAAATTAAAAACAATTTTGAGAAGAATTTTGTGACAGTGAGCAATGGCTTGAGGTAAACAGACCGAGCCAGGGCCGTGACCATGGCGGCGATGGGGGCGACGGAACGTGCACCAAAGAAGACTTCGTTATGATTGATAACCCCAAACTTTCGGCGCTATTAATGATATAAAATTAATGCCTTGAAGTGTCTGTATCTTCTGAAGATGAATTGCGTGAATTTTAATATTTTGCAAAATAAGAAAAAATTGCAGAAAATGCAATGTCTGTTGATTTCTTCAAAAATTTGAGTCAACTGAATATTTGCTTGTAAGCTTAGTATGTCTCAATAACAATTGGTTTCCATTTTCCAATATTGCGCAAACGCTGTTTGAGAACCGCTCCATCTACCGGCCCACTCGCAAAACAGAACCGAAATTTTCCCCATAATATGAACAGGCACGATCAACCGGACCGTGCACCAATCTTGTGGGCTGATCGGTGCCTTGAACAGTCGCCGTGCAGTTCGAACCACCTTCCGGCGACAGTTGCCCCTGTTGGCGATCCTGTACAACTGACGGTTCGTTGTAGCTTACGGTTTGGTGCAATTTACTGGCCAGTGCGGTCGACGGCCCTGCTTTATGCATCAGGCAATCCGTCAGTTGGCAACGCGGAGCCGCGCCGAAACCCGTGCGGTGTGAACCACGCGGAGGACACCACCTCGGCGAGCAGCCGGACCTCACGAGCAGGTGTGTGTATGTGTATGTGTGTGTGAGCGCGCGCGCGCGCGAGCAGTCCGCCAAGTGAAGGGCGCATTGTTCTGCGTTGTGTAATTGACGTCGGCGGGCTCCTTGTGTTCCCCGCTCGCGGCGTGGCGTGGCTGGCCCGGCCGGGCCAGGCTCACCGAGCCGGCCGCCTGCGTGTGTTTGTTTCGCTCCGTCTCCCTCCGGTTGCCCCGCTTGAACGCCGTCTGATGGATGAATAGCGGATGGGCCCTCCGTGGTCAGTTCCCTCGGCAGCGTTTTGTCTCCGCGTCGTTTTGTGATCTATTAGACAAACCTGCTTGCGGAGGGATTTGATGTATGCAGTCAAAACGCAGACAAGAGGCTGCGTTTCCGTATACACAATAAACGGCTACGATATGGAAATGGGAGGAAATATGCATAATTCATAGTATTGTGGAAGAGTTAAACGTTTTTCCACGAAATTCCACGCACTAATATTTCTCTGTAATCTATCAAGTATGTTTACAGATCGGTGCGTTGCGCCGTTCACGAAACCGCTTCACCTTTGTGAGAGGCTGAATGAGAGCTTCAGGAGAACAGGAATATGAACGGAATTTTCCTTCAGTAGACAAGGCGTCATCCGTTTAGAAGTTGTGGGAGATGCATGTAGTTAGTGTGACTTCCTATATATAATTTATAATATATTTAATATATTATATCTAATCTAATATAACATATAGTATTATATAATATATGTAGTATACTTTACAGCAACAAGGTAATTGTATCGTTACTAAAATAATAGAAACCTTTAAATTTTTGTGTACTTGTGGTTTAAGGATATGTCAAAAATATTTTTCGACTAGTACGACCTTATACGCCATAAAAAAATTAAAATCTGTCCGGAGCATTATGAAACGTCATGCTATTGGAACGACAACTGGTGGCACAATACAGTAGATCTCTCGACGCGCAAATTAGTTTCACAATTTGATCTGGGATTAAAACTTTAGTTTACGAACATGCTAGTGATAATAAATGACATTTTGAAATAAGAAAAATACTATTAAAGAAACTAAATTGTTCTATTATTCGTTATAACAAATTATTAATATGGAAGTTTGATTTCTTCCCGTCATTTTTAACTGGCTACCCCCGGTATATATATAATATTAATGGAATTTATAATACACTATTCGATGCACAAGTCCGCTGTTAGGTACCTTTAATCCTCAAGTGCCGAAGGCCAATGTCCTGCGCTGATCTACATAAGGCCCACCGCGTTTCCACGCCGCACCGTCCCATGTGTTGGCGGATGGCGCATAAATACATCTGCAGGCGAGACAGATAAGCATCGCTGCGGGCGGGCCGGGCCGGGCTCTTTCGCTCGCGCTCGCCCTACTTTCCTTCCGCATCTCCTTTCGGAATCGGCGTCCCTATCTCGCATCCCGCGCTTTGATAAGCGGGTGTTGCCAAAGAGCTGCTTTTCTTCGACTCTCGCCACCTCCCTAACGACGGCCCCCGAGCGGCCGAACGGCCGTCCCTCGCTACGCGTTCATTGTGCGCGATGCTAATGCGAGCGAGGGGGCGAGGCGGCGGGGAACTTCGGCAACGCAGCGCCACTGGTCTTCCTCGACACATTTAATGCCCCATAAAAATGGGATGTGGGAGTATTTAAAAACAAATAAGTGGACCTGGGAACTCCGGCATCTGGAGGGAGATCCCTTTTGGGAGATAAACCTTAAGTACAGCAACGTGTTAATGTGAGGCACCTGGGCCGCGAAGCCATGACTAATGACAGCGCGTGCAAAAAATGCCGAGGGTGGCGGCGGCGGCGGAGGAGGAGGTTGTGGTGGTGGAGGAAGAGGCAAGGGCACAGGAGGAGGGAAAGGACGAGAAGGGGGCGGAAGAGGAGGCGATGGAGGAAGCGGAGGAGGAAGAGGTAAAAGAGGAGATGGAAGGAGAGGAGACGAAGGAGAGATGGAGGCAAAAGAGAATGCAATGGAGGAGGAAGAGGAGAGGCGGAGGAGGAAGAGGAGAAGGAAGAAGAGGAAGAGGCAACGAGGACGGGAACGGCGAGGGCGGTGATGGCGGTGTGAGCCGGGTGAGGTGGCGGCGGTGGGGACGGAGGAGCAGAGAGGCAGCGAGGGCGGGGGCGGGGGCGGTGTCTGGCGTGGTGGCGCCCGCAGCTCCCGGTTAATGATGGGCCTCCTGCACCTTCGGAGGAAGTGGTTGGCAGGGGGCGGCGGGCGCCTCCGCCGCCTTGCAGGAGGGCGTGGGCGGGCGCTCGTGCAGGTAGCCAAATAATTGGGCAGCAAGTGCTGATTACGTGTCGGAAGCACCCGATTGAGTGGATGGAGTCATAGGCGAGGGAAGAGCGGGTTTCCCCACCCAGCGGCTTTACTTACTTTTCTTTGGCTTTGTACGTTTTTTCTCCTCTTTATCTATGTCTGCCTCTATTTTACTCCTTGCCCTTCCGACTCTTTCTCCTGCATTTTCAGCTATTCGGGCTGCTTTTGATTTTCCCTATTAAATAAGCTGTACGATACACTGAAATTAGTAAACTAATGACAGCTTCAGAAAATATAAAAGGCAAAGCATTTTAAAAATTAAAGGAAACTAAGTTTCGTTGAATAGAAATTACTAATATTCTATTCATTTCTATACATTCTTATCAATATGTTTAAATTGATTTATAAAAATTTGAAAAGAAAAAGCCAACAAATTTTATTGTTCTCCCTTCTAGCACTTTTGTCTCTATTAGAAACCGTTTAATTGTATTCTCTGTGCAATCTTTTAAAATAGTACTACATAAAAAAATCCTTCGTAATTAGTTTAAGTTCATAAATAATATTGAAATTTGTAATAGTGAAAATGTATCACTTTTGAACATATTTCTTCACTTCAGTAACTAAAAACTGACGAATTTTGAGATGTCAATTTTTTTTGAACTCACTATTTACTCTTTTGAAGCATATTTATAAAAAAATTTGAAATAAGGGAAATAAAAGGGTTATGTCCATTTTCAGGAACACAACAACAAAAAACTTTTATGCCTTATAAAATCCTGAAACAATCTTTCCAATACACTTACCAAATTGGAAATAAAAAGTTCAATATCATGAAAATGAAAGAATTAGAAATGAGTCCTCATTGTAATAAAAGAGATTAGTGCTGCTTTAATAATTTCTCCTGAAATATGAAAAGTAAACTTGTTTCCTTTATTTCTCCTAGCTTTCATTTGTTAATTGGATTCATTTGCTTGCCCCCTCCCTATGTCTTTCTGAAATAGGGCACCCAGAGAGTATTTCAGGGCAGACCCGATAAATATTTTTGGGTTGACATTTTTTAATCGTCAGTTTATTAACTTCCGTCATGTGTGTTGTATTGACTTATAAACTACATTTATTTCGACTTAACATTTAACTATATTAATTGTAATGACCTAGGAAACTTGTCGAGCATCTTGCAATTTAGCTAATGCTTGAAAAACTACCGAGGAATGCTTCTAATAGGAATCTGCTTTTATTTCGTTTGGGTAATAGTCGATTGATGCTAGATTGCAGTAGTCGGCATGATCTATCTGAAATACTAATTTGGAATATGTATATAAATTAACGGAAAACTATGCACCCACTGGCCATGTGAATAATGTCAATGGTTACATACCTTGGTACTCAAAAAAATTAGAAAAACAACGAAACAGTAGTAAATTGAAGCGACAATTTTCTCATATTCAGTGCACCGGGCGAGAGGTCGGGCCTCTCGCCCGATCTCTCGCCCGGCCCCTCTCGCCCGGCCTTTTCGGGAGAGAAGCGCGACAGCCTTGCGCCTCTGCTTCCTGCCCTCCCGCGCCGGGCGCGCGTGCGGGGCGAAGTCCAGTTCGTGACTCCGCGCATCCCGCTCGCGCTGCCCATTCACTGGGCCGGGACAAGGCATGCGCCAGTTGGCCCCGTCCCGCGTGTGGATCGCTTGCGCAGCTAGTGAGCAGTGCGGGCGGGGGACTGCACGGTAAATTTACTTTTTCCACGAGACTCGTTTCTTACCGAATACCGTGGGTTTGAAGACAATGCTGCTTCGCTTTGAGGATTGTATGCGCGTTCTGGGAAGGGTTTGGGAGCCTTTGTAGTGTCTTGGGCAAAGAAGATCCTGGTTAGACATCTTACCGATCTTTGCTCTGATATTGTTAATATGAAACTGAAATTTGTGTGAGATTTATATAGATACGATGTTTATTTTCATTGAGTTAAACACTTAATCATGTCACCTTCCCATACCAATCAAACGCCATATTACTTATCTAATATTGTCTTACACCTTTCCATATTTAAGTAAAGAATTAAAAAAGTTCTTACTGTATTCAGAAAGAGACATAGTTCGCATTAATTTGATTTATACATAATATTGACGATAAGGATTTTTTCTGGGTAAATCTGTTCTTTAGTAACAGACATTTAAGTAAGGTCAAATGTAATATTTCAAAAATATAAGTAGTTTTCGTGTAATTTTACATACAATTAACTTAAATAGCTTATGGAGAATATGACATTGGAAATGGTAGATAGACATTAAATCTGTAGGTAGTCAATTGAAACCAGAAAAGAGGTATATTGCGAATTTAAAGAAACCCATACTTTGATTTTTTCATATTTTATGTGAAAAATCAAGAATATTTTCGAACGGTTCTTAAAAATTACTCCAGATTTTTGATTTTTTCTTCACGAAAAGAACAAAGTACCCTTAAAATGGTGCAGGGCTTATTTGCAATGATTTCTCTGATTTTTTTAAAATTCCTCAGAAAATTAACATTGAATAACTAAAATACTTTCATTGTAGTTGTAAACATCAATATTGATCACATTTCAATGTAGTTTATATTTCAAAAGGATAAAGTAATATTTTTTAGTTTATGAAATGCTACATTATTTTTGATATTCCTACTATTTAAGAATGCACCAGAAACGCTTTGAGGTTACTTAATCAAAAAAATTCTAAATAAATCTTAATTCATAGAGTCGTAGTTAGAGGTGAAGTGTTAACTTAACCACTTAAATAAAAAATATTATCAAATATTGGCACAAGTTCTTACCTCCGGATTATTGCTATTTTTGAAATCGTCAACTTATTATAATTACATAATTTACAACTAGAAATAGAAAGTACAAAGAAGTTGTGGGCACTACGGCTGAGAAGTGATGATTATTGGAGTAGAGTTTTTACCTCCCTTGCCTTCTCTACGATCTGCCTTGAGTGGAAAACGCTCTTCCGAAAAGAAAATTACATTTGAGCCTTGATGCGTAAATAACAATTAATTACTTTTGAACATGAAAAATTAATTTTTATTTTTGATTTCCTGTCTAGAGTTCTCCATTCTATCTGTGTTCGTGTTGTTATGACCTCTGCAAGTGGTTCAGCTGACGCACCCTTCCATTCATTAGGAAGATCTTCGCATTAGGAGGAGCTAAATGAACGATCATTAGTTCCGTTTCCAACTCATTGTGGTTTATTACTTTATATTGTTAATTACGAAGCCGGAGACCAATTTCAGTTCACAGCGGAATTTAAGTTAATGGATTGCAGTCCCTATATTATCATGTCATTGGGTGAAGATAGGTCGCATCTTATGAGTCGCCTTCGTAATTTGTCACACCGTGCAAGCCTCCGAAGAAGGAAGACGTGTAAGTGGGGTGTGGGGTAGGGGTTAGAATAACGACGAGTTACGTTTGGAGCCACTTTCATCTGAAGATAATATTAGGTCAAAAATTGCAGATGTTCACACTGCAATATGTAAATCCTGAGCCAACAGGTCAAACTCGATAAAATCATACACCAGTACTCAACTCTTTAACAAGAAATATCAAATTGTAATACATTATACAATTACTACAATACATTTATTATGTTACATACACTGAGAGTATGCGTTCATATTAGCGGGGTTGCCAGCCTGCTTTACGTCAGTTTCTATCGCCTCGTCCGAACTGGCGCCCAGTTTCTGTTTCCTCGTCCGAACAGGCGGTGACAAATTTACAACCAGTACAAGCCAAATTCGCCAGCGGCGCTTGACGGTGTATGGACCACATAATTAACGCATGTTTGGTATGCGAAACGCCACCGCTACCATCATAAAATAATTCAGATTATCCAAAATACATTTCTAAAACGGTTCAATTTCTACGTATTATCGAACAATCAAATACATAAGGAACTTTAAAACGTAAACAGTTAAAACAAAAATTTGCAAATAATTTGAATACTTCCCTTGCGTCCTACTCATTCTTTTCACTTAATATTTACAGCAGGCGTCCTTAAGTTAAAAAAAATATCCAAATGTCTGCTCAAACCTCCCTGCTTCTGCTTAGGAGTAGTAAGTTCCTTTATTCATATTCTGCCAGTAAGTTAAAAATATTCATCAAACTAAAATCTCCAATAATAATTAAAACTCTAGCTTCAATATTGAAGAGTAAAATTGGTTTCAAATAAAATTGAACTTTTGCAATACAAATGAAAAATTTTAGAGCAGTTAATGAAAAATAAGAACTATGACACTATTAAGAGAACTTCCCTCTATTTCAGGCAAAATACAAATTGGGTCGTTTTTAAGAAAATATTGTTTATATGATGTTTGTAATAATATCATTTCACTCAAATATACCGTAAAGTAACCTTCTTTTTAAAATATCGTACTTCACATTATTTAAAGGCTTAATTTTGAAAAACAGCTGTCAATAAAAAAAACATTTTCAATAATTGACGTTGGAAGGGTGTGTGTGAAAAATTGTTAATATTTTGTATATTTCTATTACTCGAACGTTTCATTAAAAATTGGTCCTCAGCAATTTCCATAAACACATTGCTTCATTTAAGAAAAAATAAATAATAATAATAATAATAATAATAATAATAATAATAATAATAAATGAAAAACACTTGAGAACATTAAAAATATTGAAGGGACTTTATGTTAAGTTCACGCCCCAAAATTATAATATGATTCAAATTAATGAGGCCACAACTTTAGAAAGAACGATATTAAGAATTTTGGTGAAAATCCAGGGTAGATTTTAGACGCTAGGACGGACGCTTTGCCAAAAAACAATATTTTAGGTACGTAGAATATACAAAATTTGAATTCTGACTACACTACATATTTGAGAAGGTAATTTACTACATATAGAATGAAGAAAAATCCACTTTTTCGGTAACTGAGACGGACGAAACGAGGTGTTGTAAAACTCGGCACTTTTTCCTGCTGCATCACCATTTCTCTATCTACGAATAGGTCTAGAATAAAAGGATCTAAAAATGGAAAAATTATGACTCGATCACTGAATCTCTATTATGTTCGAGAAGCGTATTCACTTTTATAACCAACTAGTCGAATCTTCAAATGAAAATGCTTTATTAATTAATACGAGTCCCTGTCTTTAATTCACAAATTGCATATTCAAAATGTACAGCATCATATCAGAAATGCTAGGCATTTGGAACCTTCTCTCTACTTACAAACCTTGGTATAAAGTCAACACAATGAGTTGTACTCTTTATAAAGTATTTCGGTTTCAAACTGAGCTGTTATTCTATCAACATCAACAACAATAACAATAAAATTCTCTTCAAAATTTAATTCGGTTTTGATTACCCAGGGCACCATCTGTTGCTACTGCAGTGTCTCCGCCCGGGAGGTCTAAGGATTCTTGTCCCGGAGGTCAATTTTCATCACAAACTTCATTACTATGTCGAATTTAACTCTCTGGAGATTTCTAACAGTCTGCTGCTCTGATCAGTAATTTTCCATGATTTTTTTCCGCTCAATACCAGGCAAATGCGGGAGCTGCGGACTAATCAATGGGCCAATGGCGCGCTGTAATCCCTACCTCATCGTTGACTCCTCCTCTTCCCTTACACACCCACACACACCACACCCTCACGTACTTGCACTACGCTATCACACACGGTAGGAGACCAGCCGGTAGCTTTGAGGCTCTACCAGCTAGGGAAACGTCTTGTTGGTGAAGGTACCTGGAGATTCTGAAGATAAATTCCTACAATTTTTGTCCTTAAACTACATGTTGTAGAGCAATGAACCATATCCAGATCGAATACATCTTGTGAAACGCAAACAACTCACGTTTTTCGTGTATTCGCGTAGTATTGTCAATTTTATGTCGCGTAGTTAACAAACAAGTCAGTAATCACCCGAACCACACCGAAGGCCCCGAAGTCGCCCCGAAAAGGATTCCCATCTAACCCAATAACTGTGCAGTTCCTCCTCAACAATATGTTGAAGGAATATTGCGGTAAGAAAATATCTGCATCTAATTAGTGGTCAGCAAATTATTTAATTAAGACTATTTCTTATTGTTGCTCGAATTGAATGCCGGAAAATTATTTCGAGAAACAACACCAACGACAATTACAAGTAATGTACAGGAGAGCCAGTGGTTGAGCGAGGCGGCTTTCTCTGCGCGCCCGCCTCTTCCCCGTTACGCCCACCGCAATTAGTTGTGCTAATCGTCCTACGAGTACACCCACCGCGCGACCAGAGACTGAATTCAAAATATGAACTTTGTAAATGCGTGTGGGCCGTTTGACGAAGTTCGTTCTCGAGGTTGTTCGTTCGCGCCTTTGCGAAGCAGCCAAGGGCTTGGGCCTCTTCCCCCGCGCGTGTCCCTGCGGCGAAGGCGGCCACCCCTGCGGGCGCCCTGGCAGCTGATGCGCGCGAGAGGTCGATTGCGGGGGATAGGCGCGGAGGCGACAGTCGACGCCGCGCCACCGCCCCCATTACATCCCCATTAAGCGCGCGCCGAAGGGTGGGTGGGGGGGGAAAAAGCTGCCGTTTTTCCGGAACCCAAAAGTGGCGATCCGGAGCTCGGGGAAACCACATGCTCTCTGCCATGACATTCCATTATAATGGTGTGCTGGCGCCGACTACAAGTAATTAATTGCCTGTTCCGCAAAAGAACGCGCGTTTTTTGGAATGTCGGGAAAAAGAGAGAAGAAAAGTACGAAAGTGTGGCTTATGTGGATTATGTATGCATGTTCTTCGTGTTAAACGTTAAAATGTTTGGGCTATAAAATACGAATACAGGGAAACGGGTTGCTGTTAAATTGTTCAATATTCTAATTTTTCTAGTAAATCAAATTATATTACAGATTATAAAATTTAATATTTATTATTTATATATAATTTATTATTTTTATATATAATTTATTATTTATATTATATATAAATTATGTATAATCTGGCATCTACAGAAATACTCGATCCAAATTTATATATATTTTTGTTTCTAAATTGAAGTCATAAGTTCACAATTCTCACCGAAACGAGCGATAAAATGATAAAATAAATGCTGGGTATTTACAACCCTTTTTTATGAAAGTTGAAAAAAATCGTAAAATTCTTAATACGCAATCATTTACATTTGACTTTTTCAATTTTAAATATTTAAAAATATGAAATGCTAGTTAAAATTAAATTTTATAAATGTTAGTTGCTTTTCTTGATTAGCTCGTCTGAATTTATTCGTTTAAATCTGAGTTATTAATGTAGCTCGTCAATATTTATTTTTAAATGTGTCTTTGAATATAGTGTTTGACATTGTCGTTTTTAAAATATTATCTAGAGTGCAAAATTAAAAATACACATAATGTATTTGATGCAAAATATTCAATTCCAAATGAATTTTGTAAGCACACAAATTTCTAAGAGTCGCCCAAGGTTGTTGCAGTTTATACAATTTACACACAGGTTATGGCCTCTGCGCAGTATTTTGTTTGCATTATTTAATCTCTTGAAATTCCCTGATCAGACTCACAGGTGGAAAGAAGTGTTACACATATTCAATTTTCCGAAAAATCCACAGCGTAATATGCGTAAATAAAGGGCGAATGTGTAGTGAAAATGTTAAACTCGTATTTGCTGTCAGTCTCACGTTCTGCCTCATCCTCTTTTTTTGTAGGCAGTCGATACTGTGCCGACGTGGTCGAACGTCATAACAAGTCGTGGGAGACATTGGGGACAAGGCACAGGTTGAGGAAGTAAACAACGGGCATAGGATTATTGCCTGAGCAGCCCATGGCTATGAACGCCAAACTGCGTGGCACGTGAATACGAAAATAGTAGACTAGGTGGTCATAGAAGTTCGTGATATGAATTCAATACAGAAGTCTGAAAATATACTTCTAAGTTGTGATGTTTTATATTTTCAAAATGCAAGGAACAGGTAATAGTATTATTTTCAAATCCTTTTGTAGGAGTATCAAAATATAGGTAAAACAAAATTAACTCGTAAGTTCCTTATTTTAGTAAAAGCAAAAGTAATCTCAATTAATGTAATATTCATTGTTAACAATTTTTATAACAATAACAATAATAAAAAAATTACAATAGTAATCGTAGAAACATTGCAGTTTGTATTTTTTGCATTTAGCTTAGAACTATGTTCTTTATAGTTTCGTTAAAGAGAAATTAAGAGGTATGAGTAGTATACAATTGTTCACTTAATAATGAACAATTATATACAAAATACTCACGTATTAACGAATTGAGTTTTAAAAGAATTACGAAATTCTGCTAATTCTGAATAAAATTCCCAAGTTGAAAACTAATCTTTGGTGCTTTTAAATTCAAAATTCAAAAGGTTGCATTCCTAATTGACTTTTAAAATCGTTATACAATTTTTCATTAACTCTTTCCATTAAAAATAATAGTTGCTTACAATTTTTGGTTTGTGATTTAATATGGGAGAAATTTAAAATATACTTGCTCGTCATTTGTGACTAGTGTCGGTGTAGTGCTGTTTCCATGTTAATTTCGTATCTAATGCAAGTAATAGAACTCGTGTTTGTTTTGGACGCCATTGAATGAGTATATTTTGTATGAGTAGTGGGAGGTATGGTGATTTGGGTTTGCGAAGGGTGAGAATTTTCGCTTGCAATTTTATAATATTAATCTCCAATGAATAAATCAACAATCACCCCAATGTTAACTCACGGGTTCAAAAAGATTACTTACTCGCTGATGTGAATAACCCTGGTGCGGAACAACCGTCTCTGGTGGTATTCACGCAAGCAAGCCACACGATAAATAAAAATAGTTTTCATACAGCAAAGTGTGCCAGCTGAGTAGAAATTGATAGGCGGAGGAAAATACGGCTAACACACGAGACTCGTATATTGAACTTCACACCATTAAGTGAAACACGTGTAAGACAGTGAAAGTCAACTTTTGGTAATTACAGACATGAAAAAATCGGCATAGCAGCGGGCTGGGAGCACGATCGAAGAGTGATTCGCGAAAAGGAAAACGTGTGTTCGGAACGCGACGCGTGAGAGTTGGCAAACAAAACTGGGAACACGATACACGGTACATCAGATACGGGTGACATAAGACATGAGGGAAGCGGGATGGAAAGCAGGTGTCGAAAACAATGTGCTTCGAGTGACGAGGTTGCGAGAGCTTTTCTGTACTCGAACGCAGAGGTAGATCGAAAATTGAAACATCAGAGACGACATATGAAAACGTGGATGTTGCAAGCTCGAAATGAGTTAGTACAAACCTTTCTAGTGTTGGAATCAGGTATGTACCCCAGTATGTAGATCTGCACCCTAAAACGTGACAAATATAAGAAAAAATCATCATTGTTTGAATAACTAGCGATTTACTCGGCAAGACCTGTCATTCTAGCAGTCCTTGTCTTTATTTCCATCAACATTACAAATCTTCCGAGGTTAACGGCATGTTAAAGGTTATTGTCGACTCCAAAAGTATTTACAGGTTTCGCATGTTTCTCAGCTTCAAGCACATTGTTGGTCTCTTTCGACTGTTTCCGCGGTGTGTAATGTTTTCAAACAGTCATACATTAATTCATGATTATTGTATTTTATGCAAAACAAATTTGCATCCAACTACTCTACTTTTGTGCAACTGTCGCTTAGAAGACGATATTTGGAAACGGACGAGATATATTATTTACGTAATATGCCGACAGAGTTCCGGGTTGAACAACTGAATGAAGCCCTCTATTGAATCTAAGCTTATGAATGAAATTTCAGTCCACGATATTGGAGACGTCTGGAGCGACGGCGTTCTTAGAGGGGGCGAGGGAGGGGCGGTCTGCCTCGAAGGTAACACTTTTACAAGCACCAATTAGAAAATGTTATAGTTGGAATTATATAATAATTTATTTGAAAATTACATTTAAATTATTCTGAATTACATACAGTTTTTTAAATATGTAATTCAATGTATGTGCAAATGCACATTTATATTTATTAAATGATGTAATTTAATTTGTGGGTGATACCATTATTTTCGCCAAAGATGTCGCCAACTGAGGCTACGCCACTGGTCTGAAGGCAACTTGTGGAAGGCAAGGTGATCATGACGCCTATCGGAACATAGAGAAAATATTGTTAATTTTCTTTCTCTTATATCTGGAGTGGGATGGATTTGGGGCGGAGCAAAACGGATAAAAGGGGCGCGGCGAGGTGAAACTGTAGTGCTGGGTGAGGCGGGGCCGGCTAGAGCAAGGTGAGGCTGGCGAGGCGGTGTCAGGTGGGATAGTAGAGGGCGGTGCAGTGCTATGAGTGAAGTGAGGTAGGATAGGAGCTTCAGTGTGGATCAAGAGCATCGGCATTGAGGCAGTGAGATGCAATGGTATGGTGCGTGGTGAGATGTGGTGTGGTGAGTGACTGGGAAGTGTGGTGAGTAAGTGGGAGGTGTGGTGCGGGGCTGGGTGATGTGAACCGTGTGAAGTGACGTGAGAGTGCGTGGCGCGGAGGTGTGGTCTTTGCGGCTTGGTCAGTTTCGCGAGGTCATGAGGTCCTTCTCGTGAGATGATATGATCCGTGTGGCGGGATTGTGTGCTCCGTTCTGTTGGAAGATGATGTCTGTATGCCTGGGTGGTGTGGTTCGTATGGCGAAGTGATGTATTTCTTCTGGCTGGGAGGTGTGGTTCGTGAGTGCGAGGAGGTCCGGGGGGTGGGGAGTTCCATTTGGCAATGGGTTGGTCTTTGAGGCAGGGTGGAGTGGTCCGTGTTTCGGTTGGATGGTTGATTGTTAGTGATTCCGGACGCGTGAACGGAAATCATTAATCCCGTAAGTATAGTGAATCTTTTCTATTCGGGAGTTGCGGTGCTGTTCCCCCGGTAGATCGCGAGATCCGACGCCGACCTACCGTCGGCTTCCGGGGTTTCCCTCAACCAGGTATCTCCCATCAGCGGGGCACCGTCCCACCCGGGACAAGCTCTAAGCTCCAGACCGGTCTCCCGGCATGTGTGGTCGTATAGTGCATGTACGTGAAAGCGTGAATGTGAAGGGTGAGGATAGGACAAGGGAGAGGAAGGAAAGATCGCGCGCTGTCCGTGGCCCCTTTGTTAGGGTTCTGCTCCGGCATTCGCTTGATGTCGATCGGAGTCTCTACGGGAAAACTTCCAATCAGGGGAGCCGGCAGCCAGAATTCTCCTCCAGACGGCGACTGGCAAGCTAGTGTCACCGCGTTTCGGGGTAGAGTGGTTGGTGTCGGGGATGGAGTGGTCCGTGTGGAGGAGTGGTTTTTGCGTGGCGGGATGTGCGGCGCACGTCGGGGGAGGGTGGGTTGGAGTGAGGTGCGAGCCAGC
>BOPP01000003.1:6244250-6265957 GCA_017312745.1 Gryllus bimaculatus | reverse complement strand
ACTATTCCCTGTTTTCTTATTTCAGGACAATTTCATTTATATCAAAGGAAAGAATGTCAAATCATAAAGTCACAAAAATTCAATAAAATCGTTTGAATATGATTAACTGTTTGTATTTTTACATGAACGCTAGTTTATATATGGCTTCCTGTTGTACCATCGGTAAAAAAAAATGTTTTATTGAAGAGACGTCAGTTACAATTTGACGACAAATGTTAGGGCATAGTGACTTAGATTCACGCCACGCAAACGCCTTAAGTGTAAACTCTTTGCATCCCCAACGAAAGTCAAGCAGCTCCCGCACCTTGTTGCCTTAATCTACGTTCCAACGGCACAAAAGGCACGCGCGGGTCCTCAAGGCAAGGCGGGTGTGACGGGCGCCGCCACCTGCTCGTTGAGGAAGCCAGCGATGTATGCGACCGGCCGGCCGACGGCGCGGAAGGGATGCGAAACTGTTGCAAGCGGCGGAGCGGCAAAGAAGGCAAGGAAGACGGGTGCATGGCAAGAGAGTTGGCGGGGGCGCATGTTTGTAGCGTTGGAGCGCGTGTGAAAGGAGGCGCGTAATGGCGGCGCGGTGTGTGTGTGTGGCGGGGAGGCGTACGCGTAGAGTGGCGGAGGACGCGCGTGAGTGTGCGCGTAAAGGCAGCCACACGGGGCGCCGAGTTATGTGGGGAGGCGCGCCTGGTGCTGGGTTAATGTATGTGTGGCGGGACGCGTGGCGGTAATGTGGGTTGTGGCGAGCTCGTTGCGGTGTGTGTGGCGGTAGTGGAGCCACACAGGGGGGGAAGTGTGTGGGGAGGGCGCCTCTGTGGCGGGTGCATTTTATATCGTTTGCGGCGCGGTGCGTGTGTGTTGTCGCAATGGAGCCACACGGGGAGGGCGACGTGTGGGGAGGGCGCGCCTGTGACGGGGTGCAATGTATATTGTGCGAGGTTGCGGTGCGTATGTGGTGTGTAAACGAGGCGGCTGTGCGTAATGCGAGTGTGGCGCAATGGAGCACACACGAGAAGGGCGAGTGTATGCGGAGGCCGCGTGTGTGGCGGGGGTGCATGTATGTGTGGCGGGACGCGGTGTAATGTTGAGTGAGGCGAGGCGAGGCGAGGGCGCGAGCGCATGGGTGTTGGCGGGCGCGTGCGTGCGTGTCGTGTGGCGTAATGTAGCACACGGGGGCGCGATATGTGGGAGGACGCGCCTGTGGCGCGCATGTGTAATGTGGCGGAGGCGCGCGCGCGCGCGGGGGAACGAAGGGCGGGCGGGTAGGATGTGGCGGACCGGGAGCCGGGGCGAGCCCCCAGAAGGCCAAATCCCTGAAAGGTGTTTTCGCTGGGCGAGCGCCCGCCCCCCGCTGAAGTGGCTGCTGGCCGCCGCCCTCCCGGGCCCGACGGCCCGGCGCCCGCACAGTGGGCGACCAACTGCACTCAAAGCAAATAACGCAGCCTTACGGGAAATGATTCTCGATTGAGTGACATTAAGTACAGTGGTCTAATAGCTCACCTCCCACCTCCGTTGCGCAGCCATTACTGGCCACTCCATATGGAATGGGTGGGTGTGCAAACGGGTTCGTGGCTGATTATGTCGAGCCTATCTTTGTTCCCCTGCGTTGCATTCCTCCACGATCTCCCATCAAGCGTCACCAATCAATTAACTCTCATCACCCTCGCAGAATCTACTAAATTGTAAGCGTCCTAAAGAAGTTCACGTTGCTTCACCTTCGCACCCCCATTAGAAGGCAATTATTCATATTCAAACTTTTTTTTCTAAATTGTTTATAGCCAACGAAAGTCAGTGAATATATCATTGCTTTACGTTATAAATATTAACTTATCAATCAAAATTAACAATTGCCGTTTTATATTAAGCATAAATACAAAAAATATATTTTTAAATAAGACGAAAAGTCTGCTTGGACCCCCCCCCCCAGAGCCCCTTTCATGGAAAAATCCAAGGGCGATTCCTTGTGGATTTAGCCGTCCCGCCTATGGAATTTCTGTCTAGCTGGTGTACCGCAAGCCAGATACAAGATAGTTTTTAAAAATTAATTCTGTTGATTAAAATTTCAATGTAGTTCCTAATTAATTATCTCTGATTCTGCAGGGGGAAACACCTTAAGATTAGTGAAGAGAGGACGTGTGCCCTTCGTTGTATGGTTGATTCACCCGTTAGATGTGGTTTTAACGTGATTGTGATTGAAAGACAGTAGAACACAATTACATTTCGGACGTATAAAAGCTGCGGATGCGAGAAGAAAGAATTTGAGGACAGCATGCTCCCTTTTTCTATGAAAGGGCTTCAAGTGGATATTTTGCTCTGTAGAATATGCAAGTTAATTTTCTTGAGAAAAAAAAACCACATATAATTAACAGATTGGACACACGAAACGTAGAAATAGAATTTCATATGACGCATATATAACCGATTTATTAAAGGGAGAACGGACATTAAAAATTTAATCGAGCTTCTTAATATCGAGAATTTCGTTAAAATTTTGCATGCTACTTTTTTTTATCGTGAGTAAACTTCATTAACTATTTAGGCTTTCCTATTTGCATTATCAGTTCGTTTTATTAAATGTAAGTTATTATCCTAATGTATTTACAATGTTGAAGGAATTGTAGAAAGTTATAAGCATTTAGCCTTTATTGAAAAAAGATTGACTTTTAATTTAATTAATATTTTATTTCATTATATTCAAGTACATAAGATTTCGTATTACCTAAAATTATAATATTGTGTAAACAAATACAAAAATATATTTTTTTAATTACTTCAAAGTATTCAGTTTTTTATACGGGGTATTTTCAGTTTCTGTTCCCAAATGAAATGAAATCGCAGTTTACGTCCTTCTCTTACAGCCGTATTGTATATTTTACGATAAAGTCTTCAATGAAAACACATTTTAGTAAAGTTCAAATGGTAGGAAGTGCGGCCAAATAAGAAGCAAACTTATTTGTTGGTAAATATTGCTTCCTTGTTCAGATTCTCAACGGCTAGCACCCCCCAGAACTGGAAGAGAGTTAAATGAAACGATTTAAATTCTTAAGTAATAAAAATATAAAGCTCTCTGCCTTATCGAAAGATAAATACCCACACCAAAAATTAAAACGGCGATTCGCGCTTTACAAGCATGCATCAGTTCGGAATGATAATCTTTTTAGTTGCCGCGGTACTTTCTTCAATTATTTGTACAACAACTCGGAACAATAGAATGGTGATAAGATTTTACAAACCGCACAAAGCAGGCGCACGGCTTTTTCGTACCTGGATTGTACTGCATTCGGCATCCGGGATAGGTAAGGCTGTGAATTCCGCCACACTAGAGCCCGAGGCGGGTCACTGTGCGAGGGCCCGCGGCGTGGGGGAAGGTCGTGGGCGGGGGCGGGGGCGAGTGTTGGAAGGGGGTGGGGAGGCGGCTTGACGCGGTGCGCCGAGCGCCTCCTGAGCGGCGGCGGCGGCGGAGGGCAGCTGCGGGAAAATCCCGGATCTTCTCACCTCTACGGAGAGGGGCCGGCGGCGGGGCCCGCTAGAGAGCACGCCGGGCGCTGGGGCGAGCGGACGGTAGAGAGCAGTGCGGTTGGAAAAGGACACGGCGGGAAGCGAGGGTTGTGGGGCTAGACTCGCCGACGAGGACAGGGCCAGACGACGATCGAACGCAAGACCTTCCGCTGCGTGAAGCAAGCGCTCCACCCGCAGCCCAAGGAGTCCGAGTAGAATCTTGGAAGGGGTGGCTCGAGAAACGCGAACCTTTGACTTCCTGGAAACAAAAAAGCGCAAAGTGCTGTCTATTGAGCACTAATACATTGGAATATCATATAAAGTACCTCTCATGCTCTATGCATAATACAAAACCTGGCCAAAACTCAGTTTTGCAAACGCAGTTTTTTGTAAGTATTTTTGAGATTAAGAGTCATAATATGCTTCAAAGAGACACTTGATAAATGATGGTGTAGAAACAAAACACTGTGGTCAGTTAAATATTATTATTAAAGCCAAACTATTCGATATTATAAATAAGTGTATCGAAAGTAGATGTCCAAATAAACTTATTGACAATCGTTATAACCATTTTATTTTTATTCTATCAAATTATATAATACAGGGCTACTCCATTTGGCTTACGTTTTGTTTCAGGATTATCAAAGAATTGATACGAACGTATAACAAATACGAAGTGATCAGTAGGAGAGAGTTATGACGATCACATAATCCAGATGGTATTAATTGAAATATTTGTAATCCGAATGTCAGAGCAACAATTAATTTTGTCATTGATTCAAAAATAACATGAGTCCACACAGAATTACAACCATAGAATGTCTCTAACATTTGCAATCATAATTTGTGTATTACTTTAATTTTGAAATTCTTAAAAAAATATATTCGACCTCACTTTCTGAATAAGCTGTTGCACTCCTCTCAGCGGAAAAATCCTTTTACCAGAGCCCATTCTTGACGCGGAGTCTTCCTCACGGGGAGCGCGTCGTCGATCGGCGCGAAGGAATCCGAAAGCGAAGCGCTGGGCGCGCGAGGCGCGTGGTGGAAGAGGGGAGGGGAGGCGGGGCGAGTGGAGTGGCGGAGTGGCGCTGATCGGGTGTCCGCGTTAAGCGCGTCATCGGGGCGACACCTTGAAAGCGGGCGCGCGGCCCGGGCGCTCGGTGGCGGATCTGTGTACCTGGGGCTTCGCACCCACACTCGCCCTCCCCCCAGCGGGCCCCAGCCGCCCCCAGCCGCCCTCCGTCGCTGCCCCGCCGCCCCCGCCGCCCCCGCCGCCCGCCGCCGCCCCGCCGCCCCGCCGCCCCGCCGTCCCGCCTCCCCCGCCGCCCCGCCGCCCCCGGCCGCCCCCGCCCGCCCGCGCCCCCCGCCCCCGCCGGCCGCCACCGCCGCCACCGCCGCCCCCGCCCCCCCGCCACCCCCGCCAGCCCCCGCCGCCCCGCGCGCAGAATGTGCGTCAATGCCCGTGTGGCATAGGACGCGTTCGACGCGTCTGTCTTCTGTGGAAGATGAAGACCTGGCGATTGCTTTCAGCTGTCATGCCGATGGTGGTGCCATTCAATGTTTCTTTGAAATCCTGGTAAATATTTGCTTGTGGACACGTTGAGTGTAATTATTTTCGTATTAATAGTGTTACATATACTACGGTATGTAGTATTGGTAATCTAAAGTTCAATTTTTATTGTATTTTTTATTCTTGAAAATAACAGTACATTTTATAATTTTTTTTGCTGTTTCAGAAGGGGTATGTCTCATAATTTTCAAGTATCAAAAAGTAATTAGCTCCCAAGTCTTATGAACAATCTTTTAGCCCAGATTGTTAAAATAAGTTTGGGTACTATTTTACATAATTGTTCATTTACTCTATTCCCAGGGGAATGCTGGATATTTAAATGTTTATTATGGAGAGAACAACATCATTATCAATGAATATTTCTGAGGCGAATCCAGCCGATTATTCGGAGGGACCATCATAGATCTTTGTTCAATAATAAAACATGTTTTTTATATATCATATATTTTTATAGGGAATTTATAATACTATACTCTGTTATTGTTTATATAATTACATAATTTTAACATAAATAAATATTTACATAAATTTTGTCCAAAAAGGAAAATAACAAACGAAAACTTATGCGTTTTTTTAGGCGTGCCATGGCCATGCCCGCCCCCCTGGATTCACCACTGTATTTCAAATGTTTTCAAATGAGTGTAGAAAATCATTCTATGTTTTAATTATCGTACAAATATAGCTTTTTTTTTATTTTCTTCTTGAATTATTATTTTTATAAATGAATATTAGCAATTACAATTAACTTTTATTAACATTCCTTTTTTTACGTAGGTTCAAAATTTTAAAAAATCATTTTTTTCATTTGAAGTTTACCGTCGGATGGATGCCATATTATAAAATCTCTGAAACTAATGTTAAATGGTGGCCAAGTGTGCAAAAAACCCATCTTCAAAGATGCAATATTTCTTGGAATGCATGTATAACTGCTTACTCTCTCCGGAGCACTTGTAACCGTTTGAGATGCCTTCTCTCCCACGCCGATCCAGTACCTATCTTCGTAAGGCATTAACTGGGCCCAAATCTCGTTTTCGCCGCACCAACTTCAGTCCCTTTGTGGGCTCCCGTGCTGTGTGTGGAGACAGGCTGCATGCTGTCGATTCTCAAAGCTTTTCCAGCGCCTGGTCGGCTTGTTCACTGTCATTAGTGCCGATCCAGTGGCTGTGAAGCGAAGGTTTTGTTAACAAAGTTTTCGATTTCAACAGTTTTTGATTTTGTATTTGTTCTCGCGATTGGAAATTTTGTATGATGAAAATGCGTGCCGAGTGTACTCGTAAGCGATTGGCAAAATCAAAGGTGACTTCATAAAATGGCTAAGGGGAAGCCGTTAAAAATATTGGAATTGAAACACGGAAATGACTAGATCTATTTTCTTCATGCATAGTGTTCAATTCACATTTTATTTACAAACAACTTAAAATAAAACATCTAAATTATCTTCTTTACAAACCCAATCTCAATCCATGATCTATCCGTCTATATATATGATGTATTAGCAATGGCCAACTATAGAAGACCATCTCACAATATTGCAGTTAGTAAAAACTAAATTGTATTTATATTAATAAATAAAACACTATCATTCACACAATAAACACACTAGCAGCACAAACACTTAGCCCACACACACACCACAAAACACACCACAAACACACACACAAACAGCACGTCACAGTAGCACACGACACACGACACACAACACACAACACACACACACTACACAACACGCATACAACACACAACACTACGAGCAGCACAAACAGCACACA
Organism: Gryllus bimaculatus; assembly: GCA_017312745.1. Lineage (NCBI taxonomy): Eukaryota > Metazoa > Arthropoda > Insecta > Orthoptera > Gryllidae > Gryllus > Gryllus bimaculatus. The sequence continues at coordinate 6,259,126 of BOPP01000003.1, read as the reverse complement.
CACACACACACACACACACACAAGACACACACATACACACACACACATACACACACAAACACACAAACAACACACACACAAAACACACACACAAACACACACACACACAACACACACACACCAAACAACACACACACAAACACACACACAAACACGCACACAAACACACAACACAAACACGCACACAAACACGCACCACAAACACACACACAAACAACACACACAAAACACACAAACACAAACACACAAAACACAAACACACAAACACACCAAACACACACACACAAACACACACACAACACAAACACACAAACACACACACAAACACCAAACACAAACACACACACACAAACACACACACAAACACAAACACACAAACACAAACACACACACACACAACACAAACACACACAAACACCACACCACACACAAACACACACACACACAACACACACAAAACACACACAAACACACACACAAACACACCACACAAACACACACACACAAACACACACACACAAACACACATACACAAACATACACACAACATACACACACACAAACACACAAACATACACACCACACAAACACCACACACCAAACACCCATACACAAACATACACACAAACATAACACACACACAAACACACACACAAACACACACACAAAACACACACACACAAACACACACACAAACACACACACCAAACACACACACACACACAAACACACACACACAAACACACACACACACAAACACACACACAGAACACACACACACAAACACACACACCACACACACACACACAAAAGAATCGACACAAACACACACAGCACAAACACACACCACACACCAAATAACATAATCCGGTACATTCTACTCCTACTCCCTCTTCAGGAGAACCGTATCACAAAGTAGAGGCTCTAAGAAGATTAATGATGACCTTGAATCTAACCACTGTAATGGAAAACTCATCAACGCATACGAAATGTCACTGCATGTGCTTTGTGCAAATGCATGTAATAACTGGTTGCAGCATATGCATGTGCGTACTGCATGCATAGTAAGCGCACTTCCTCCGATGTATCAGACGCGGTAATACACTCGGGCGGTATTATTAATCCACATCTTAATTGCCACTGAGAAACTATTGTTGCTTGGTTTCATTTAAATAACATAATTTATATTATCTCAACGATACCTCACGTCTATGCTATTACTTAGCTGAAACAAGAATTATTTTTATCTAAGTGAATGCAAGGTTCCGCAAGGACTAGTCTTACACATCCGATGACTGCAACCAGCGGCTGTGATATAATTTCTTTTTATTACATTCCTTAAAAAATTATTTTATCAGTATTTAAAAATATGTTCTAATGCGTGACTGTAGGAAATTTTATAGTTGAGATAATTAAATAGATAATTAAGTAGATTCATTGTAATTACTGCAATATAATACGTTTTAACACAGAAATATAAAACCTCATTCTCCCACGTCCGTGTCTTTTCGATGGCGGCCTTTCTCAAAGGTATATTAAGTGTTCTCCCCCTCTTTCACGTAGGAAACACGTTTCTTGTGGAAACATTTTCTTGAGTTTGCCTTGTGCGGATAATATTGAATCTTGTATTTGTTGGGTTCGCACTTCATACCCAAAAAGCTTCGTATACAAAACAAAAACAAACACCGACTCTTTTTATGTACATTAATGAACGAATTCAATTTTTCTTAAATTTCATTTATAAACCATTTGAAAATTAATTATAATATTTTTATTAATTTTTCTTCCGCTATTGCTTTTTTACTAGGATAAAGACAGAATTTATTGTCAATTTTTAAAATAAATTTAAAATAACTTCAATTTTTAATAGTATAACAATAGCCCCCCAAAATATTCATGTAAAAGGTGAGGGCTATTAATTTTCGTTGGGAGTTTAAGTGAACAAACTATGCACAATTTTAGCATATAAATCTTTTTGAATATCTGAATTAACTATAATTGAATTAAATGAATTAATCACCTTGTAGTAAACGTCATACGTCTTGAACGTTTAACTATTTTAAGACTTATTGAAAAACATTAACCTAAAATAACCCAATGTATATTTAAAAGCATATTCACATTTTATAAAGTATGTTATAAATCCCTCACATTTCCAATGACGCTATGACACCTTCTCCTCCCTGTCCTAAGACTTTCATCGGTTCAGGTCGTTCCCTCCTCTCATAAGCTCTCTTAAATCTTAATGGCTGTTTCGCGGGAGGAGTAATCTCCAAAACACCGAATGTCTTGTGGCATGATTTAACCCTCGCCGGTGTGTTGTGTTTTCGGTTCGCGCCCGTTGCAGCGCATTTCGACCCAGTGTGGTAAGCTCGCGCGGCCGGGCGGTGCTCCACGTGCTGGCGATTCAGCAGCTATCACAACATCGCGCAACGCTCGCCTTGGACGGAGGGCACGGCACGGCACGGCACGGCACGGCAGGGCGATCAGTGCGGCGTCAGTGGCTGTGAAACAATGTGCGGCGGAGCGTGAGCTTCGGAGAGCTGCCGCGGGGCGCGCGCGGGACGCGGGTATTGTGGGCGCGCGCGGGGCGGGCTGAGCGGATTAGGCCACCTCGCGACAATGTGTAATGGCGGCATTACCGGCACCCGTGTGAATGGAGAGCGATAGGTCTATTTGCTGAGCCCCCCCCCTCCTCCCTTTTCCCTCCTGCACAAGGGACGGGGGACGGGGGTTGGGGGATGGAGGTGGGCCGCCCCGCGCGGCTTACGCGCTCCGACGCGCCCGTGCCCCCCCCCCCCGTGAGCCGTGGCTGCCCGTTGGAGGGTGCGCTCAACTTGAGGCCTCCGCCTAAAAGCCTACACCCGGTGTGAAGCTGTAGCGTTTTCGGGTTTTTGCTTACCGGAGGTTCAATGGTTGTTTTCATTGGGGGGTCACGCGTATGGAATCACCCGTTTGGGGAAGAGAACTGTGCCGAAGGCGAGAGACAACTTAGATGTATAGGAAGCACGGTAGTGGTGTGGATTGATAGTGAACTTTTCGTTAGGGTACCATGATTTCGAGAGTAGTTGATGGCGGATGAGATTCATTCTATGATGCTATTGGCTGATTACGTGAAAAAAAATTACCAACAGTAGGGAAAGCTCCTGAGTCGCTAATAACCCAACATTAATTTGAAACAATGTTTCAGAGGAAGTTAGGTCCCAGTTTAGAGATTAGCTGTAGAGGAAATTCAGGTTTCTCGTTTTGTAACAAAGTCCTCAGAATCGTTAGCGCTCTTAACTTACGGCTCATAACAAAATTCGAAACTCCCACTGGAAGCAAATCATTGTAGTGATAAAATTTCTTTCGCGATATTTTGACGTCTAAATGATTTCAAACGAAATTGTAGTTCATGCAAAAGAATTTGTCAACTCATTATGATCGTAACAATAGTTTCACCAGTTTTGTGGGAAATAAATTGAGGAGAAATTTTCGTCGTCTCATTTGAGACCGAAGATATCTTCGTACTAACAAGTTAATGTAGTTTTACTGTTTGTTAATATATTACTTTTAAACGATCTCTATAATAATAATAATAATAATTATAACAATGATGATGATGATGATGATGATGATGATAATGATGATGATGATGATAATAATGATGATGATAATGATGATGATAACAATAATGATGTCCTCCAACAAATTTCGGTATATAATCGAAATACAATGTTTATAAATTTATTGTCTTCAAAATATGTAACAATATAATAGTTTCAGATATTCCTCCATGAAAGAATTGTCTCAGATGCAAATACATACGTTCGACCTGATATTGTATACACTCTTCATCGGAGCAGGCCCTTGATTTGTAGCCGCAATGCTCCATCATTTTCCCGACTTTGTCATTGTTTATAAAATCAATCGACTGTGTTCGAAAGATGCCGATGTTTTCCATTACATTTTACCTGTTGCTGCAAGTACGAACCTGTCGCAGGGTAAACCAGTCACGTAAATCTGTTGGCTCTCGATTTTCTTAGAGATACTAGCTCGCAATTGATCGTACCCTGAAACTCTGCGCATAACCTTCATCCGGATACAGTTGTCTTCAGGGAAGAGAATGACGCTCTCTCGCTCACACACACATGCCGGAAAGTAAAAAAGACCATAAAAAGTACGCCAGTGTTTAATTTTTATTCGAATAATAATTTTCCGTGCTGTCCGAATTCTGAAGACCGTGGGAGTATCACTACTCCGAATTCGAGTCTATAAAGGTCCAGTGAGAACGAACAAAGGTAAACAATTGAAGTGCCAGGGAGTAAGGGAAACATTCAGATAACGGCTAAGCTAAGATCACGGGACTATGCTCCCGAAGGGGGGAAAAGTGGCGTTTAAGGTTGCCCACCGGATACGGTTAAACAAGAGACACAAATTCAGACGTGTAAAACGTGGCCCCAACGTGTAGGGGACACTTAAGATTTTGACGTTTTGATTAGAAATTAAATGGGGAAATGTGTTTTAAAATTCAACATGTCAGGAAAAACATAATTAACTAATCTTTCGGTTTCTTTTTATTTACATAAACTAAGTAGTTCTTTTGTAAGGTTTGTTTGTTTGATTTTACTGCAGTACTAATAGTAATGTCTTGGTGCCCTGTAGAATCAACAATGCTGCTGAACAAATCCACACAAAATGGTTTTCCAAAATGTGGTACGCGCCATGCTCAAGAGCAACAAATAAAATACTCTCGTACAAAACCACAAAAAATTAAACATTTACCGGTCTTCACGAATACTTCAATAACATAATACGTGATATTTTCAGGGCAATAGTTCTTTACAAACTGCGAATATCAAAGAAGTTGCTGTTCCGTAACACATCTGAATAGCAAATATTTAATGGCGCGCGGTGTCTTCTTGGGAGTCTTTAGGTCACATGAGTCTTAGGCGAAATAACAGAATAAAACCGTTTGCTTTTTTCAGTCGAAACTGTATCTTTGTGTTTTGATTTTTCCCGAATATCGAGGCCCGAAACAATTGACAGCACTCACATGGCCTGAGTCTGCACAGCATTCTGTCAATTTCTGGGCAGATTGGAAATTAGTGCGAAAGTAGTTGGAAGAGTCTAAAATAAATTTGAATCTTTGACCACGTTCCAAGTTTATTACATTCAATGACAGAATGTAAATAAACACTGCGAAGTACTATGCGAATGTGAAGATGAAGATTGTGAAGAAGAAGAAGATTGTGAAGAAGAAGAAAGATTGGTGAAGAAAGAAGAAGAAGAAGAAGAAGAGAAGATTGGTGAAGAAGAAGAAGAAGATTGTGAAGAAGAAGAAGAAGAAGAAGAAAGAAGATTGTGAAGAAGAAGAGATTGTGAAGAAGAAGAAGATTGTGAAGAGAGCAAAGATTGTGGAGAAGAAGAAATTGTGGAGAAGAAGATTGTGGAAGAAGAAGATTGTGAAAAGAAGAAGATTGTGGAAGAAGAAGATTGTGGAAGAAGAAGAAGGTCATTGCCACGTGCCTTCACCCGGAGCCCGCCCCTTGACCAGGGCGCGGGCGCGGGCGCATGGCGTCTTGTCGCCTGCGGCGGAACGCGTGCGGCGCCCGCTGCGTCAAGTGGCGCGGCATATGGCGTTGGAGAGCGCCTCCCGCGCCCCTCCCTCTCCCCCTCAATCACCACTCGCACGCCGCGGGGGACGCCCCCCGGGGGGCCCGCGAGGGACTCAAAAAATGTACGTCGTGCGTCGTTTAATTCAATCACTCGACCGTTGGTAACATGGTCGAGATCAAAGGGAATAATGGCCGATTGCTTTACGGGCTTGGCTGAATCGTAAAGGGAGCCTCATTCGCATATCATTCTAACAGGATTGCGGACACTAAATGAGGTTATTTGACATGTCTGCGCGTATCATAATGTCTACGCTATTTTTCCGAAGTGGTTTCTTTGATCTATCTGCTGGTATCAGTCGCGATTAAGCAAATTGTCTTTGATGTAATGCACTCAAACGAAAAACTTTTCTTATTGAAACCAAAAAACGTTACTTTTTTGACAAAAGGCTCTGAAAATAGAACAATGTAAGAGAATAACAAAAAGGGAAGAAGGAATATTTGGTGAACGATTCAGATTAATAAGTTTTTTGAATTAGTTCTAATCTGGTTTTCTGAAATGACTTTATTAAGGGACGTGCATTCTTATCATTCTGATGTCGATCCAACGTTACCATCTACACACACAAACACAGATCAATGCGATTCGTTGTAGTTTTTGAAGAAAAAAAATGCAAAAATGCGCACATACATTGCATTTAAATTATTTGTCTAGTAGTGAAACAAATTGTACTTTACTACTGAGACGTAGTGGATAGTATGCATTAAATATGATATTTAATGACCTATACGCAGAATAGAAATTTCCTGTTTAATAAATACCAATCAAAATAATAATTAGAATGAAGCTTTGATTGTGAAATCTTCTCAAATTTTTAAAATCTCATTTTTACTTTACATTTTTATTATTTTTACTTGTGCTTCAACATCGCAAATTGTTATGGATTTTCTACGCCTGCTCGTCTCAAGAATAAGATTAAGAGTAAGAAGAAGTGAAAGTTTCTGCTGAAGCGAATCACGTACGATTGACTGCAGGCACAAGCTGTTACTTCAAATATTTGTAATAATATCGAAACAAATTTCACAATAACTCTCAATTTTAAATGAAGCTCCCAATCACTTAAGTTTACGGTTCGTATTCATATAATAAGTAGGTGAATGCTATACACAGACAAATATACTCATATTTTTAAGAAATAAAGTTTACATTATACTGTCTTTCTATAAATATTTTTCTTAAAGTGTCAATTGATTTTCTAAATTTCGGCCTCAATTTCATCAATGTTGAACTCAACATGACATGTTTTTAATGTGAGAAATTATTCATATATTTCAATATTCCAATATTATTGTGAAAATGTATCAATCGTAATGAATTAAATTGTGTAGTATTACAGAGTAAATAGATTTTATTCACTCGTAAAAATTAACACCGTCAGTATCCATTGCCACCTTGGGTAAAATACATTTTCAGTCTTGATTAATGCATTTACTGACCCTCTATTTCCTAATTTACATTTTCATATTTTTTATAAAAATATAGCATTTTCCTTATTTCATCGGCGTGCAAGAAAGTTCATTTCGTTTATACAGTGAGCGCAATGAATCTCACGGTGCCCCCGTCCCTGATGCCTCCACCAGCGCCGCCGCGGCAGCTGCCAAGTTGAGCGCGCACGGGGCATGGCGCGCGGGGTGGACCGGGCTGGACAGGGCGGAGGGGCGGGCGAGGAGCTCGGCTTCCACGGCCTGCGCGGATTAGCATTGTGCGGCTGTCAGAATCCGCGTATCCGGCCGGCTGCGAACCTGGGACTGAGCTTATGCAAACTGCCTCTTCGACCTCCCCGCCCTTTCGCGGCCCTCCCTGTCCCTCTTCGTCCCTCTCTATCCTTCTCCGTCTCTCACCGAGCCTCTTTGCCCTCCTCGACACTCCCCGTCCCTTCTTATCGCTTCTCGCCCCTCCGCGACTCTCTCCAGGACTTCTCGTGTCACCACCGTTCCTTGCTGCCCATCCCCATCCCACTCGTCCCGTCCCTCCATTTCCAAACCGTCTCGTCTGGATCCCTCCCCTCCCACCCCCTTCCATCTCTATTCACCAGGCCTCGTCCCTCACCTCTGAACACTATCTCATCCCACCTAACCCTGCCCAGCTGCACCTTGCCTCGCCTCATCTCACTCCGCCCCGGCCGGTCCCCGACACCACCGTCCGCCCCGCCACCAACCCGCCGCACCACCCCGCCGCCTCCGCCCACCACCGGAAAGCTCCGCCCCGCATCCCTCCGCCCGCTCCCTCCACCCGTCACCCCCCCGCCCCGCCACTCCGCAAGCTCAGGCCCGCCACCTCTTCGTCCCCTTCCCACCCTGCTCCTACCACCCAGTCCGCTGGCACCTCACTCTTGCATCTACCCGCTTAACCCGCCCCGCCGCAAAGAATTCCCCTATCGCCGCCATGATCAACTAGCCGCGGCGCTGTTTTAGGCGAAACGACTGCCGCGGGGGCGCGAACGCTCCTCCCCCCCCCCGGCCCTTGACCACGCGCGCGCCGCTCCGCACAATGGCAGACGCTCTCCGGGCTGCCACTGGATTTCGAGATGTTCGCTTCGCTCTTCAAGTGTTGGTGAAAACTGCATAACCGCGACTGATGAACCGCGCCACAAAAACACACCGCATTGAATGACGATCGAGTCACATAAGCAGCTGTGGCGACTGGAGGTAAAGAACACGAGCTACACAGCTGGAGTATGTTTTAAATTGCAAATAGTAAACGGAATACTACTTGGGAAATTAACTGATGGTACTATAATACAAGTGTGATATGTGAATTAAATGGTTTTATGGTGTTTATCGTAACAAACTCCACTATATGCAGGCACAAAGCATGAAGCGTCAATTGTGACGGGGTGGGAAATTGACAGACTTTGTAAAAACCGAAGGCAAAAGCAGCAATACGTTGCTATTGATTTCCCACAGGCTAATCTTTCCGGTGTTACGGTTACGAGTGCAAGTGTATTGGACCGCCCTGACAGTGTATTGAACAAGACTTCCTTGCAAGTTTTCCCCCGACGCGATTCATGGAACGTTCGAGCAGACCGCGCCCCGTGGGAGTCTCCCAATAACACGCCTAGTTTGGATTCTCACATTTTTCCGCCTAGGAAAGGATATTTGTCAAGTGAACTAGTATATCGAGTTTCTGGTTGAGAGAAATGTGAGTGTCGTTAGAATGGGAATTTTCCGGAGGATTTTAATTTGGCCGAGCACCTGCCAAGATTATTCCCATGCTCTCCTGGGATTTCTTGCCCTTCGAAAATGCACTGCGGTCTTACGGATCGAATTGCGCGCATGGGCGCTTTAGAAGCAGGGAATCTAAACCACGTCGCCTACGAGGCCTCAGATTTGCAACATTTATATTTATTCAAATAATGGAACCGACGCTGCATGGCCAAAAGTGGCTACAAGCTTTCGGCAAAAAGGCAGACCACAGGAGTGGATACACTTTATAATGGAATTCATTGCCTTTCCTGACTGAATAGAATTAAATAAAGCGATAATAAATACTGGGCAAGTAAAATTCAAATTCGGCTTTAAACTGCCCGTGCCGGGACTCAAGCACCTGGTCTGAAAGGTGGCGTATTCGAGTCCCCCGAGAGCATAGTTGTTTTGTCCTTGTCTTTCATGTATGTTTGTTGTCGCGGAGTCCTTGTGATCTTCTGCACCGCAGACGCGAGGAATCCGCCAGTGTCCTGTCTAGTGTAAGATTAATTGTCCGCCATGAGGGACGTAGTGGTATCCCGGTTGCGGATTAGTCGAAGTCGACATTCCCTTAAAGCTGGAAAAGACTTAGAAAATAAATAAAACATTCATAAATATGAAGTTCTCGCGTAATGGTACAATACTTTTAAAATATACCATAAAATTAAATTAACCGGACCAATACAATATTCAGTGAATTTTCATTTTCCGAGTCACTTCGTGACCTACACTAAGACATCATCAAATAAAATTACAAAAACTAGTGGGGAACTCGTGCAATTAAATCTATTCGAGAAAGTTTATAAGCGCCAATTTTATTTTATCTTGCCAGGTATTTATTTATCGTAATTAATCTATTCAGTGCCAGGAAAGGCAATGAATTTCATTTAAAGTGTATCCTCCCCTTGGTCATGCCTTTAGCCGAAGCATGCCCACGTATCCCAACCTGCTTCCTTTCGCACAGTCCTCTTCTGTGTTGGCCATGGCCTACCTGCCCTGCACCGTCTTGCCGCTACCTTGTTCACGATACGATTGGCCGTTACCATTATCCTAAAAATTTCTTACCAAATTCAAAATGAAGAGAAAACACACACTTAAAAACAAAATGTGGCCGTCAATCTGCATTGATACGCTCATCTAACTCTGCGAACTGAAGCGAACTTCGCTTCCATGATAACACTCCACGAATGATTATTTATGTCTCCGCCAGATTGTACCTTAATGGTGGGTATTAAAAACATTAACAAGTTTGTTAATATGTCATTTATAATAATCTTGAAGTTAAAGACGCCCAGTTTTTCGGAGGCTTCCAGTTTTAAAACAAAACTTTATTGCTCAGGATAGATTGAATAGTTCATCAGGAAACGGATGCTTACATAACACGTTTTTATAGAAATAAATATACGTAATAAAATCATCTTTCATGATAAAGAACTTGCCAAAGCCCAAACATGCTTCCCACTATAACTTATCATTCCGAATCGCGCGCTTTCTGAGGCAAGGCGTTTTTGTCGTGTAGTGACTTCTCGCTCTCATCTCTCGCGAGTATCGAAACAATTGAGGATGGCGAATGGAGGACGGGAAACGGAGCGGAGGCCTGCAGGGGTGAGCCAGCAGCGGTACAGTTAGGCCGATGAGGGAGAGCAACAGAAGCGGACGTGGCGGCGGAAATCTCCGCAGCCATGATTTATGAATGGACGCCGGGACCGGCAAGTTTTCACACTCCGCCTGCCGTTTCCGCTACAGGGCCGTGCTTTGCCATAACCGCCGGCTGCCATTAAATTCCTAATATACTTCTCCGGTGCGCCGTTCATATCAGGTTTCGTCAGTGCGTTGCGACCCTTATTGTTTAATTTTTGTGGTGAAAACGATAACAAACTTATGAAATTCTTTTTCCTACCATACGAAATGGAAACGGGAGGGAAACATATATACATAGTAATCAAACTTCGTCCGAACGAGAGAGTAAGTTTGTTTTTTACTGATTTGTAAATAAGAAAGAAGTTAGTATTTAAACTAAACGATGATTGTTCCTCAATCTGTATCGAGAATGTGTGCAACTTAGTTCAATTTGTAGATAATTTGTAAAAACAGAACAATAACGCTTTTGAATTATTTGTTTTTAGGAAACAAAGTGCTAATATTTTTAAAAGTTGTGTTAGGCAATCAAAGTTTAAAAAACGCACCATAAATAATAAATTACTACGTTTTAAAAATATTTTTAATAATGCATTTTACATTACTGTCCTGAATATTATTATTTGTTACTCAGACACAGTTACGCACACCCATTGACAATTTCCATGCAATTTTCAAAAATATCTTTATTTTTCAGAAGTTTTTTTTCTATTTTTTAAACGTTATGTTGAAGTTAAAGCCTCGTATTCTTGACTTTAAGTATTAAATTATATTGAAATATTCATTTCTAAGATAGCATTCAACAAATTTCAATTGCAGCTGAGAAATTTCAAACAATAATAGAAAATTAAATAAACAGTAGAATTCACAAAAGGCAGCTTGAAGTAAGTGTTCGAAAGTGGAAACAGACTTATTCAAATAGCAGTCTTTTATTCCTCAAATGAGTGAGCAGTTGAGTCAGCACTTCTGAAGCTCAGTATCCGCAAATCGTTACGAGGCGCCCACTTCTACTTTGGAATAACAATTGTAAACGATTTCGTAGAGTATTTGAAGTTCTATGTTGCGTCACATTCAATAGCAACAAAAAATATACTCCAGACATGGCTAATCCATTTGAACAGTAAAAGAAGTGATTTTGAAAGCGGGCAGTCGAATTGGATGCATCTTTGAACGAGAAATAAGCGTGTGTGAATGGCATATAACCACGAAAGAGCTAGTTACAAAAAACTCACAAATGCTATTCCAGGTTTTCGATCACGTCAGAGAAAGTATAAATTGTTCCGGATTCATTAGCAATGTTTATGAAATGCAGATATAGTTCATCTCTTTTTATTACCATTATTTTTCTTTTCTCAGATATTTTTTAAGCAAACATTTTATTTAGCATCGTGTAGCTAAATAATTCCTCCCAACTAAATGTGAACTCCAGGGGTATATGCTTTGCGAACTGTTTTGGTGTTTTGTGGACATTAGTCCCAATCGATGGTGTGAACCCATTTTAAATCATGTACATATAAGTATAAAAGGCTACAAAAACTAATTTCCAAAAGAATGCGCCGACTGCTGTGAAATTAATACTTCATCGTTCATATTTGGCAATTTAGTGGTACTCTAATCTACTACAAAATTCCTTTCCTTTATACATCAATTTATGGATTTCCGTTTATAACCACATATAATGACCCCACGTTGTAGATCAGAAGGTGTCAAAATCAGATTGAGTTCTCTTCGCCAGGGAAGGGCATTCTCAATGAACAGAGCCTGCCCCTAAGGCTGTGTTGAGTTTCTGAGAGTGAGTAAGTCTGGGTCATTCACGCGGATTAGCCTCCCGTCGGGGGCGTGCTGACAAAGAAAGGAATTCCGATGGCAGGAGGCCAGTAAGAAGACCGTCAGACCATAAGGTGTCTTCCCCGGTGGATTTGCGGTGAAACCAGATTGTCAGCCGAGTGTAGAGCAGGGGTTCCCAATGGGGTGATACAGATCCCCTGGGGATTGATGACATTTTTTGAAGGGGGGTCATGATGATCAAGAGGGTCGATTTCGGCAACAGCTGAACATGCAACAGGCACTGATCAATACAATCAAGATGCCCAATTGCTTGCAAAAAGAGTAATGAATTATCATTAATTGAACTTTTGATATAATGCAAAAAACCTATTATAATGAAGTAGCAATTCGCTTCTTTTCTATCGTACCCGCAACATCATGAATAGTTGTTCTGAAGGATGTTCAGAAAAAATATAGCTTCCATTTCAAGGAATTTCTTTATATACAAACTAAGGTATGAGGCGCTAGAGGCTGTTCTCTGGAAAACGTCAGGCGCAAAAACTTTTTTCGAAAATTTTGCTTTTCCTGCTAACGTATTTCTTCCGAAAGCTCTTTGGATAGAAAAAGAAAAATAGTATCAATTTTGTAGAACAACTTTGCCTACTTTCATTTATGTAGCATTTTTCCTTAGCGTTCGTAGTCTTTAGACTAAAAGGGGACGAATGACGTTAACCAAAAACATTTTAAACATAGCTCAACATTTTTAATCATGCTCACATCGTAGGACTGGAACGTGTTGCGTTTTTCCTCACAACTATTCCAAACCAGGGTTTAAATCAAAAATTGTTTACTCAATTTTGTTGTTGAAAAATGAAGAAAATATATGTATTGGGTGTGATTATTGTATCTAATTTAAAGCTTTTCATCGCGGATACTTAGGTTGTACGGAGTTATGAACGTGTTAAGTGAAAGTTAATGTATTGCGGCGCAAATCAATTCCAGACCTTTTCAGCATCAGAATGGTTTTGGTGGTCCCTGATTCCGAAAAATATGTTTCTTTCTCCAATGTGTATGTTTGTTCCGTTGTCCGTTTGTTTTTTCGTTTTGCCCGTCTGTTTGTTCGTTGTCAGTTCGTCCGGGGAACACACTAGCTCCTAAAATATTTTGTCAGATTTTTTTTCTAAATTAAAATCCCCTTATTATCTGGACAGACTTGAAGTCGCTGCAATTTTGAAAATAATTCTTTAAATTTTGTGCACTTTACATATAATTCCCAGACGCATTTTTATTTTTATCTCTAATGGTAGAAGACAGAGGTGGACGGACTGGAAAAAACACCACCGCGAACTTCTCGAGAATCAGGGCACCCCAAAAATAACTTTTTCTGTTTATAATCTCAACATCGATTTTTCGTAGCATTAACAAATTTTTAATCATACCCAGTTCATTACTCAAATGTAATGTATCCGTTTATGAGAAATGTACCTAATGCAGACAAAGGATACTTTTCCGCACTAATTTATAACTTTTAAGTTAATATTATTAATTATTATTATTATATTATTATTATTATTATTATTATTATTACATTATATTTTATTATTAACGTTATATTACTATTTTAACTGTTAAAGAGTTACGAAACGAAAATAGACTCTGCGCTATTTTTTACCATCCAAACAATGTGCTCTATCGCGAGGAAAAGAATTTAAAGAAAAAATCAATTTGGACCAGTTTTCGAAGAATGGAGGCGGACAGTTTGTTTTCCTGTCAACCGATTATTCTGATAGAAGCCGTAAAATACGTGAATTCTGACTTACAGGTATCAGACAGGAAGTAACTTTACTACCGTAGATGAACAAGAATATCATTAATTTTCCGATGAAAGGCCCACAAAAATAGTCTTTATTCCTTCTATTAACCGCTTTATTTGGCGGCAGTGTTACACACTTTCTCTATGAACTACCTTTCAGTAGTAGGCAGAAGTACTCTTATACTACTTAAGTTGAAAAACTTACGTAGTAGTAATACAAATTTCAATATGTTGGAGTAATTTTAGATGCGTAACATTTGGAACGCTTAATTTTCGCAGGGGCACTGATCACAGAGTGCGCCGCCAGAACGCATCTCGGTTGCGCGTTTGGACGACGCAGGAAATGACAGGATCGGGGCGCGCTTGGATTGCTCACTCAAGCACACCTTCCAGCTTTTAACGGCCAGCGTCCGCGCCCGGCGCCGCGGGGAGGCGATACGGTTGCGCAAGGATATTACTCGTACTCGGCCCCTCCCCACGTGGGTCGGTTGCTTTCACGGGGATGGAGTGTTCAAGGGCCCATGCTCTTTTTGCGACATACCTGACGTTTTTATTCGCGGGTTGGACACGGCATTAGTGTTGGGGCGCGCGTGCCCGGAAGGCGGTCTACTTAAACCGGAACAACTCAGTAAGTTGGTGTAGCCCACGCGACGCTCCGCTTGACTGCGTGCGGTCGTTGCCCACTGGATCTTGAAGGTGCAGAGGAAGTTTAAATGTCCGGATGTGAGTCGTGATGCATTGAATAATAATAATGATGTCAGTAAGCCACGTGGAGATGGCCCGAGATGAATCGCCTCGTTCTGATGCAATGTCCTTGT
>BOPP01000003.1:6217849-6244225 GCA_017312745.1 Gryllus bimaculatus | reverse complement strand
AGCATTGTGCAGGAGTAATATTGAATCTTGTATTTGTTGGGTCGCACTTACATACCCAAAAAGCTTCGTATAGCAAAGCAAAAACAACCACTACACGATCCTTTTATGTATTAATGAACAAATATCAATTTTTCTTAAATTTCATTTATAAACCATTTGAAAATTAATTTATAATATTTTTATTAATTTTTCTCCACCGCTATGCTTTTTTACTAGGATAAAGACAGAAAATTTATTGTTCAATTTTCAAATAAAATTTAAAAAACATTCATTTTTACATAGTAATAAAACAATAGCCCCCAAAATATTCATGTAAAAGGTGAGGGCTATTAAAATTTTCGTTGGGGAGTTTAAGGAACAAACTATGCACATTTTTAGGCATATAAATCTTTTTGAATATCTGAATTAACTATAATTGTGAATTAAATGAATTAATGCACCTTGTAGTAAACGTCATACGTCCTTGAATCGTTTAACTATTTTAAGACTATTGAAAAATACTAATTAACCCTTAAAATAACGCCAAATGTATATTTAACAAGGCATATTCCACCATTTTAATAAAGTATGTTATAAATCCTCACAATTTCCAATGACGCTATGAACCACCTTCTCCTCCCTGTCCTAAGACTTTCATCGGTTCAGGTATCGTCCCTCCTCTCATAAGCTCTCTTAAATCTTAATGGGCTGATTCTCGCGGAGAGTAACTCCAAAACACCGAAGTCTTGTGGCATGATTTAGCCCTCGCCGGTGTGTTTTGTTTTCGGTTTCGCTGTCCCGTGCAGCGCATTCGACCAGTGTGGTAAGCTCGGCGCGGCCGGCTGGTGCTCATTCTGTTGTCTGGGTTCAGCAGCTATCTACAACATCGCGGCAACGCTTCGCCTTGGACGGAGGGACGAGGTTCACGGCAACGGCACGGCACGGCAGGGCGACAGTGCGGCGTCAGTGGCTGTGAAAACAATGTGCGGCAGGAGCGTGACTTCGGAGAGCTGCGCGGGGCGCGCGCGGGACGCGGTATTGTGGGCGCGCGCGGGGCGGGCTTGAGCGTTAGGCACGTCGCGACAATGTTGTAATGGCGGCAATTACCGGCACCCACGATGTGGAATGGAAGAGCGATAGGTCTATTTTGCTGAGCCCCCCCTTCCTCTCCTTTTCCCTGCCAGGCACAGGGACGGGGGTCGTGGGGATGGAGGTGGGCCGCCCCGCGGCGCTTACGCGCTCCGACGCGCCCCGTGCCCGCCCCCCGTGAGCCGTGGCTGCCCGTTGGACGGGTGTCGGTCTCAACTTGAGGCCTCGCGCCTAAAAAGCCTACACCGCGGTGTGAAGCTGTAGGCGTTTTCGGGTTTTTGCTTGCCGGAGGTTCAACTGGTTGTTTTTCATTGGGGGGTCAACGCGTAAATGGAATCACCCACGTTTGGGAAGAGAACTGGGGCGAAGGCGAGAAGAACTTAGATGTAAGGAAGCACGGTAGTGGTGTGGATTGATAGTGAACTTTTCGTTAGGGTAACCATGATTTTCGAGAGTAGTTGATGGCGGATGAGATTCATCTATGATGCTATTGGCTGATTACGTGAAAAAAAATTTACCAACAGTAGGGAAAGCTCTGAGTCGCTAATAACGCCAACATTAATTTTGAAACAATGTTCAGAGGAAGTTAGGTCCCAGTTTTAGAGATTAGCCTGTAGAGGAAATTCAGGTTTCTCGTTTTTGTAACAAAGTCCTCAGAATCGTTAGCGCTCTAACTTACGGCCTCATAACAAAATTCGAAACTCCCCACTGAAGCATAATCAATTGTAGTGATGAAAATTTCTTTCGCGATATTTTGACTTCTAGTGATTTCAAAAACGAAAATTCGGTAGGGTGCGAGGGGATTTTCTGGCATAAAGAATTTATCGACACAATTCATTTTATGATTTGCGTATACCTAATACGTGTTCATTCACCCGCGTCAGTTTTGTCGGCACATAATTGAGAGAAAATTTCTTTGTGTCGTCCGTACTCATTTGAAGACCGAAGAATCTTCGGGAGCGAACAAGATTAGATATCCGTTTTCACGGATATTAATTAATATCCTCTTTATTTCATTCGTTTAACACGTATCTCTCTATATAATACACTATTATTTATTGGAGTTAAAATATATTACACAAATAATAATCACATTAATTAATTTTATATCCACATTTAATAATTTAAAATCACTTTAATTTATTTCATAATAATGATTTGTATTAGATGATTAAAAAGCCATATTATGTATGATGATATCAATAATGATGTTCCTCACAACAAATTTCGGTATATCACTCGAAATAAACAAGGAAGTGAACGATTTGTTATTTAATCTTCCATCATTGCATTCTTATTCAAACTATTGTAACAATATAATGAGGGCTCTTCAGATATTTGCAGTTACATGCAAGGTAACTCGTATCAGTATCAAATACATACGTGGTGAATGTCCAGACCTGAATATTTGTATCGCGTACTTCACTCTTCATCGAGACAGTGCCGGCGTGCCGGCTTAGGTTATCTCAGTGGGATGTGCACCCGTGACTCTGGTAGCCGCCATGCATCCCAAACCATCTCTTCCCAGAACTTTGCTTACATTTTCCATGTCCTCTCTTTTTACAAGTCTAAGCGGACGTAGTTCGCTTCGAAAGATGCGCGGGGATGGTTTTCCAATTACATTTTCATCTGTTGCTGCAAGTACGAACCTGTCGCAGGGTAAACCCAGTCACGTGAAGGGCGTTGTATGCCTCCGATTTTCCTATCAGACAAGACTCACTCTTAATTCTGGAGAATGTGGAGCGAGGTATCGGCCGACGTGTCTGAACCTCACACTAGCGCATCATACCTTCACATGAAAAGCGCGGACTTACGAGCTATGCCTCATATCACAGGGCAATTGAGAATTTTGCACCGCCTATCAGGGCGCTCACGAGCAACACATTCGCCGAGAAGTAATATATAAGATCCACAGAAAGATTGTACGCTCTCCAGTGGTTAACTGTTAATGTGTGCGTAAATAAATACATTATATCTCGGTCCTGTGCTGTCCGATAATTCAGGAGACCGTGGAGTAATTCGAAACTAAGGCTTTTTTACTATCTGGGACCGAAAGAAAAGTTCTTTTGGTGCAAAGGTGTACATCAACCTTGCTCTCCCAATCACCGAATTTCGGAGATACTAGTAGATGGTCCAGTTGATTTATTTTTAAAAATAATATCTGAGAGACCAAGATAGTCTATTTGAAGTTGCCAGGGAGTTAATGTGGAGAAAACTATGATACTAGGATCTATAGTGCTATAGGGATCACTAGGACGGCTCAAAAATGCTCCGCCGAACGGAGGGAGGAAAATTGAGTTGGAGTTATATAGGTGCCAAAGAGAGGACTGGTTGAAAACACGTGTATGATTTTATCAATATTTATACATGATCACCACAAATTCAGCCACGTTGTAAACGTGCTTATTCACACCGATGTATGCCAGCAACATTAATGGGGGACACTTTATAGATTGTATTGGTACTGTATTATTGATTAAAAATTAAATGGCAAGAAGAGTGATGGTTATTAAAATTCATACATAGTCAGGAAAAATATCACATTGGAATCGGTTATACTACATTCTTCGCGCTTTACTCTATTATATTCTATCAGTAAAACGTAAAGAAGTCTCTAAATCTATTTTGTAAGGTTTGTTGTGTTTGATTTTAAGACTGCAGCCTACTCCAATATAATGGTTGGAGTCTCTTGGGTGGTTCTGTGGAGTGGACACACTACCGATCTGGTAAGTATACGGACAGGGCTCACTAATCTCGACAGAAATGTGTTTCTCTACACATAGTATATGAGGTTACGACGCACGGACTCAGATATGCGAGAGGCAGCACTCTCCAGATACCTACGGCGAAACACATAATTGTTACTAATAAATACTCTCGTACAAACCACAAAAAATTAGAAGAACACAGACTTACACAGAGAGACTATTTTAAACCGTAATAATCAATAACATACCTTATAGCGAGTAGAGTATAGATTCTGTCAGGGCATTATAGATTATATCTACAATAACTGCACGAATATCAAAATAGAGCTAGTGATCTCAGTTATATCCACCGTAAGCACATCTCGCAAGTAGGACACAATATTCTATATTGAGACGTCTGGCGTGATGTCTGCGTGGGGATCGATCCTACTTTAGCTTCAGGAGGTAGATACTTAGGCCGAATATTTTACTATGGACAAATAACTAATATCTCGTTTGCTATCTATTTTCAGTCAAGAAATCACTTTGTATCCTCTTTTCGTGAGCGAGTATTGATTTGTTCCCCGAATACATAAGATTTATGGCCTTCTTGAAGGCGTGAGCCCAAACCGAGACACCCAATTGACGAGCGATCTACACAACCTATGCGCTGAGCGCGGCGAGCGAGGCTAACTTCGTCCTCAATCCGCGTTTGTCAGACTTCGAGGAAACGAGTGTCTATGCGAATAAAGGTATATATGTCATAGAGCACCAGGAGTCACTCAAAATAATTTGAACTTTGAAAACAATTTTCTACCACGTTTAACATTGACACCTTCCATGCATGAACCAAGGACATTCTGCTACCAACGATACTATACCTTACACCAAATCGGTCCACGGGATGTAAATCACAAAGGCTACATCTGGAGTAAATATGCTCTCACTTATTCAAGGCGAAGGTACTCTAAATGACAGAGAAAGTGAAACGCATATGTTATAGAATAATGTGATGAGAGAAGATAGTAAGAATAGTGAAAGTAAGTTAATATGATAGAATATGATTGTGAAGAAGAAGAAGATTGTGAGAGAGCAAAGATTGTGGAGAAGAAGAAGATTGTGTAAGTAGAAAACAATGAAGATATATGAAAGTAAGAGAAAGATTTGTGTTATCACGAAGAGATTAGTATATGAGAAGATGTGAAGAAGGAACAGAAGAAAGAAGTATATAAGAAAGAATTGTGACACGCAAGAGAGAAGATTGTGAAGAAAGATAGATTGTGACATTGAGAAGAAATGTGAAGGATAGACATGGTGGGGAATAGATTGATTGAAAGAAGGACAAGTATTTCTGAGAAAGATTTAAAATGTAGTGAAGTACAGCATTGTAGATAGTAGTTGTAAGCAGAGGTACTATGAGCACGTGCGCTTCATACTTCGTAGCCCGCACGCCGCACACTATGACAGCAGCGCGACAGGCGAAGCTCGCCATGGACATAGGCGCTCTGGTACGTCCTGCGGCGGAACGCGGTTGCGGACAGACTCGCTGCGGACATCATATGTATTGGTCGCGCACGACATATGAATGCCCAGTCAATAATGGCGTTGGAGAGTCCCGACGTTCTACGTTCGTATCCCTTCACATCCTACTCCTACTCACAATACACCACTCCGCAGCTCGCCGGCGCGAGGTACGTCCGCCCCTGCGCGCGCTCGCGAGGGACCACTGTTCACAAAAATAGATAACGATCGTTCGCGATTACGTCTTAAATAATATCTTAACTCCACCGCTCCGATAACACACCCTTGGGCTTTTACACGGATTGGTATTAAATGAATACGAACATTCAAGAATCACCCACAGGGAGAATAATGTGCCAGAGATTCGCATCTTTTATCGGAGCTTTAGCTGGTCAAGGTAGTTATAAGCCGGGACTCACAGCAATCATTTCTGAACAGGTTCAATTGCGGGCACAGTCTCAACCTATGAGGTTAATTTGACAGAGTGTCCTGCGCGTTATCACTTATGTCCTGGGACTTGTTGCTTTATTTTTCGCGAAGTATTGGTTTCTTTGATCTATTTATCGCTGTGCTAATCAGCCTACCGCGAGATGTTAGCGCATTGTCTGTGAGTATTGCGTAAAATGCACTCAACGAAAAAACTTTCTATATATGAAACGGACCAGAGAAGAAACGTTGACCGTCTTTGAGCAACAGCTCTCTGTAACACATGATCACAATGTATATGTAGCACATTGGTCACTCCTACAAATGGGAAGAAGGCAATCATTTCGAGCAACCGCATTCAATATTCATAATCACACTTATTCTCTCATGATTAGTCTTACATTCTGGTTTTCGACATGGCCGGCGCTATCGCACTTTTATAGACGGGACTCGTTACCGTGCATCTTTTATCATTCTGATGCCGATGCGCAGAAGATCTCTCACCATGCTACACACACAAACACCAGACGGTCAGAGGTTGGACGCATCGTTGTATGGTTTGGTTTTCGATAAGAGAAAAATGCAAAATTTGCGTCACATACGCGAGTGTGAGCTACATTTACTATTGATTTCTGTCACATAGGTAGCTCGTAAACAAATGTTAATCTTGCTAGCTTACCTGCAGCACCTATGTAGGTAGTATTGGCATTATATTCGTAGGTCTATTTAATTGACGATCATTTAGCGCAGAATATGAATTTCCTGTTTTAATAATAACCCAATTTCAAAAAATAATAATTAGAATGAAAGCTTTGATTGTGACATCTTCTCAAATTTTTAAAATCTCATTTTACTTTACATTTTTATTATTTTTTACTTGTGCTTCAACCATCGCAATTGTTATGGATTTTCTACGTGGCCTGCTCGTCTCAAGAATAAGATTAAGAGTAAGAAGAAAGTGAAAGTTTCTGCTGAAGCGAATCACGTACGATTGACTGCAGGCACACGCTGTTACTCAAATATTTGTAATAATTCGAAACAAATTTCAGCAATAACTTCTCCTTTTAAATGAAGCTCCCCAATCACTTAAGTTTACGGTTCGTATTCATATATAAGTAGGTGAATGCTATACAACAGACAAATATACTCATATTTTTAAGAAATAAGTTTACATTATCTGTCTTTCTATAAATATTTTCTTAAAGTTGCAATTGATTTTCTAAATTTTCGGCCTCACATTTTTCATCAATGTTGAACTCACATGACATGTTTTTACATGTGAGAAATTATTCATATATTTCAATCTTCGCACAATATTATTGTGAAAAATGTATCAATCGTAATGAATTAAAATTTGTGTAGTATTACAGAGTAAAAATAGATTTTTATCCGTAAAATTTAACAAACCGTCATATTCCATTGCCACCTTGGTAAAAATACATTTTCAGTCTTGATTAATGCATTTACTGACCCTCTATTTCCTAATTTACATTTTTCATAACTTTTTTATAAAATATTAGCATTTTCCTTATTTCATCGGCGTGCAAGAAAGTTCATTCGTTTATAACTTGAGCGCAAATGAATCTCACGGATGCCCCGTTCCCTGATGCCTCCACCAGCGCCGCGCGGCAGCTGGCCAAGTGAGCGGCGCACGGGCATGGCGCGCGGGTGGACGGGCTGGACGGGCGGAGGGGCCGGGCGAGGAGCTCGGCTTCCCCCGGCCTGCGCGGAATTAGCATTGTGCGGCTGTCAGATCCGCGTATCGGCGGCTGCGAACACTGGGACTGGAAGCTTATGCAAACTGCCTGCTTCGACGCTCCCGCGCCCTTTCGCGGCCCTCCCTGTCCCTCTTCGTCCCCTGCTCTAATCCTTCTCCGTCTACTCACGAGCCTCTTTGCCCTCCTCAGACCACTCCCCGTCCCTTCTATCGGCTTCTCGCCCCTCCGCGACTCTCTCCCAGGACTTCTCGTGTCACCACCGTTCCTTGCTGCCCCTCCCCATTGCCCACTCGTCCCGTCCCTCCATTTTCCAAACCGTCTCGTCTGGATCCCTCCCCTCCCCACCCCTTCCATCTCTATTCACCAGGCCTCGTCTACCTCTGAACCTATCTCATCCACTAACCTGGCCCAGCTGCACCTTGCCTCGCCCTCATCTCACTCGCCCCGCCACCAAACCGCTCCGCCCGCCACCACCCCGCACCGCCCGTCCCGCCCCACCACCGGAAAGCTCCGCCCCGCATCCCTCCGCCCCGCCTCCCTCCACCCGTCACCCCCCCCGCCCCGCCCCCGCAAGCTCAGAGCCGCCACCCTTCGTCCCCTTCCCACCCTGCATCCTACCACCCAGTCCCGCTGGCCCTCACTCTTGCATCTACCACGCTTAACCCGCCCCGCCGCAAAGAATTCCCTATCGCCGCCATGATCAATAGCCGCGGCGCTGTTTAGCGAAACGACTCCGGCGGGGGCGCGGAACGCTCCTCCCCCCCCCCGGCCCTTGGACCCGCGCGCGCCGCTCCGCACAATGGCAGACGCTCTCCGGCTGCCACTGGATTTCGAGACTGTTCGCTCGGCTCTTCAAGTGTTGGTGAAATACTGCATAACGCGCGACTGATGAACCGCCACAAAAACAAACCGCATTGAATGACGATGAGTCTACATAGCAGCTGTGCGAACTGGAGGTAAAGACACGAGCTACACAGCTGAGTATGTTTTAAAATTGCAAATAGTAACGAATACTACTTGGGAAATTAACTGAATGGTACTATAATACAGTGTGATATGTGAATTAAATTGTTTTATGGTGTTTACGTAAACAAACTCCACTATATCAGGCACAAGCATGAACGTCAATTGTGACGGGGTGGAAATTGACAAGACTTGTAAACCGAAGCAAAAGCAGCATACGTTGCTATTGATTTCCAACCAGGTTAATTTTCGGTGTTACGGTTACGTGCAAGTGTATTGGACCGCTGACGTGTATTGAACACAGACTTCCTTGCAAGTTTTCCCCCGACGCGATTCTATGGAACGTTCGAGCAGACGCGCCCCGTGGGAGTCCCCATAAACGCCTAGGTTTGATTCTCACTTTTTCCGCCAGATATTTGTCACAGTGAACTAGTATATCCGAGTTTTCTGGTTGAGAGAATGTGAGATGTCGTTAGAATGGGAATTTTCCGGAGAGATTTTAATTTTGCCGAGCACCTGCCAAGATTATTCCCATGCTCCTGGGATTTCTTGCCCTTCGAAAATGCACGCGTCTTACGGATCGAATGCGCGCATGGGCGCTTAGAAGCAGGAAATCTAACCACTCGCCTACAGAGGCTCAGATTTGCAACATTATATTTATTCAAATATGGAACCGACCTGCATGGCCAAAGTGGCTACAGCTTTTCGGCAAAAGGCAGACCACAGGAGTGATACACTTTAAATGGAATTCATTGCCTTTCCTGACTGAATAGATTAATACGATAAATAAATACCTGGGCAAGTAAAATCAAATTCGGCTTTAAACTTCCCGTGCCGACTCAGCGTATTCGAGTCCCGCCGAGAGCATAGTTGTTTGTCCTTTGTCTTTCATGTATGTTTGTTGTCGCGGAAGTCCTTGTGAGTCTTCTGACCGCAGACCGAGGAATCCGCCAGTGTCTGTCTAGTGTAAAGATGAATATGTCCCCATGAGGGACGTAGTGGGTACCCGGTGCGGATAGTCGAAGTCGACATTCCCTTAAGCTGGAAAAGACGTAGAAAGAAAAATAAAATTCAAATATGAAGTTCTCGCGTAGGTATCAATACTTTTAAAATATACCATAAATTAAATTACCGACCAATACAAATTCAGTGAATTTTCATTTCCGAGTCACTTCGTGACCTACATAAACATATCAAATAAAATTACAAAAACTAGTGGGAAACTCGTGCAATTAAATCATTCGAGAAGTTTAAAGCCCAATTTTATTTTACTTGCCCAGGTATTTATTTATCGTATTAATCTATTCAGTCAGGAAAGGCAATGAATTTCATTTAAAGTGTATCCCTCCCCTGGTCTGCCTTTAGCCGAACAGCCCACGTATCCAACCTGCTCCTTTCCACAGTCCTCTTCTTGTGTTGCCTGGCCTTACCTGCCCCTGCACGTCTTGCCCTACCTTGTTCACTACGATTGCCGTTACCATCATCCTAAAAATTTCTTACCAATTCAAAAATGAAGAGAAAACACACACTTAAAAACACAAATGTGCCGTCAATCTGCATTGAACTGCTCAATCTAACTCTGCGAACTGAAGCGACTTCGCTTCCATGATAACACCACGAATGATTATTTATGTCTCCGCCAGATTGTGCTTAATGTGGGTATTAAAAAAATTAAAAGTTTTGTTAATATTATTTATAAATAATCATTGAAGTTACACGCCCAGTTTTCGGGAGCTTCCAGTTTTCAAACAAAACTTTATTGCTCAGATAGATTGAATAGTTCATCCAGGAAACGGATGCTTACATAACACGTTTTAGAAATAATATATACGGTAATAAAATCATCTTTCATGATAAAGAACTTGCCAAACCCAAACATGCTTCCCACTATAACTATCATTCCGAATCGCGCAGCTTTCTGAGGCAAGGCGTTTTTGTCGTGTAGTACTTCTCGCTCTCTCTCTCTCTCACGAGTATCGAAACAATTGAGGGAATGCGAATGGAGGACGGGAACGGAGCGGAGGCCTGCAGGGGATGGGCCAGCAGCGGTACAGTTAGGCCGACTGAGGAGAGCAACAGAAGCGGAGCGTGCGGCGGAAATCTCCGCCAGCCATGAATTTATGAATGGACGCCGGGAACCGCAGTTTTCACACTCCGCCTGCCGTTTCGCTACAGGGCCGTGCTTTGCATAAACGCCGGCCTGCCATTAAATCCTAATATATTCTCGGTGGCGGCCGTTCATTCAGGTTTCGTAGTGCGTTCGACCTTATTGTTTAATTTGTGTGAGAGAACGATAACAAACTTATGAAATTCTTTTTCCTACACAACGAATATGAAACGCAAAATATACAATAGTAATAAACTTTGTCCGAACGAGAGAGTAAGTTGTATTTTACTGATTGTAAATAAGAAAGAAGTTAGCTATTTAACACTAAACGATGATTGTTCAATCATGTATCGAGATGTGTGCAACTTTAGTTCAATTTGTAGATAATTTGTAAAACAGAACAATAACCTTTTGGAATTATTTGTTTTAGAACAAAGTGCTAATATTTTTAAAAGTTGTTAGGAATCAAAGATTTAAAAAACGCACCAATAAATAAATAATTACTACGTTTAAAAATATTTTAATAATGCATTTTACATTACTGTCCTGAATACTTATTATTGTTATCTCAGACACAGTTATCACACCCATTGACAATTTCAATGCAATTTTCAAATTCTTTATTTTCGAAGTTTTTTCTATTTTTTAAACGTTACTGTTGAAGTTTAAAGCTCGTATTCTTGACTTTAAGTATTAAATTATATTGAAATATTCATTTCTTACGATAGCATTCAACAAATTCATTGCAGCTGAGAAATTTCAAACAATAATGAAAATTAAATAAACAGTAGAATTCACAAAAGGCACTTGAAGTAAGTGTTCCGAAAGTGACAGACTTATTCAAATACAGTCTTTATTCTCAAATGAGTGAGCAGTGAGTCACCACTCTGAGTCAGTATCCGCAATGTTACGAGGCGCCCACTTCTACTTTGGAAAACAATTGTAACGATTTCGTAGAGTATTTTGAGTTCTATGTGCGTCACATTCATAGCACAAAAATATACTCCAAGACATGGCTAATCCATTTGAACAGTAAAGAGTGATTTCGAAAGCGGGCAAGTCGAATTGGATGATCTTTGAACGAGAAATATAGCGTGTGTGTAGCATATAACCACGAAAGAGCTAGTACAAAAACTCACAATGCTATTCAGGTTTTCGATCACTCAGAGAAGTATAATTGTTCCGGATTCATTAGCAATGTTTATGAAATGCAGATATATTCATCTCTTTTTATTACATTATTTTTCTTTTCTCAGATATCTTTTTTAAGCAAACATTTTATTTTAAGCACGTGTAGCTAAATAATTCCCTCACAACCTAAATGTGAACTCCAGGGGTATATGCTTTGCGAACGTTTGGTGTTTTGTGCATTAGTCCAATCGAATGGTGTGAACCATTTAAAATACATGTAATATAGTATAAAAGGCTACAAAAATAATTCCAAAAGAAATGCGCGACTGCTGTGAATTAATACTTCATCGTTCATATTTGGGCAATTTTAGTGGTACTCTAACTCCATACAAAAATTCCTTCCTTTATACATCAATTTATGGATTTCGTTTAAACCACATATAATGACCCACGTTGTAATCAGAAGAGTTCAAAATCAGATTGAGTTCTCTTCCCAGGAAGGAGAGTTCTCAATGAACAGAGCTGCCCTAAGCTGTGTTGAGTTTCTGAGAAGTGAGTAGTCTGGGTCCATTCACGCAGGATTAGCTCTCCCGTCGGGGCAGTGCTGCAAAGAAAGGAATTCCGATGGCAGGAGGCAGTAGAAGACACGTCAGCCATAAGGTCTTCCAGGTGGATTTGCGGTGAACCAGATTTCAGCGAGTGTAGAGCAGGGGTTCCCAATGGGGTCGATACAGATCCCCTGGGGATTGATGACATTTTTGAAGGGGGGTCACTGATGATCAAGGGGTCGATTTCGGCCAACAGCTGAACATGAACAGGCACCTGATCAATACAATCAAGATCCCATTGCTTACAAAAAGATAATGAATTTCATTAATTGACTTTTGATATAATGCAAAAAACCTATTATAATGAAGTAGAAATTCGCTTCTTTTCTATCGTACCCGACGATCATGAATAGTTGTTCTGAAAGGATGTTCAGAAAAATATAGCTTCCATTTCAAGGAATTCTTTATTATACAACTAAGGTATGAGGCGCTAGAGGGCTGTCTCTGGAAAACGTCAGGCGAAAAACTTTTTTCGAAAATTTGCTTTTTCCTGCTAACGTATTTCTCGAAAGCTCTTTGGAATAGAAAAAGAACAAATAGTATCAATTTTGTAGGACACTTTGCCTACTTTCATTTATGTAGCATTTTCCTTACGATTCGTAAGTCTTTAGATAAAAGGGGCGAATGAGTAACCAAAAACATTTAAACATAGCTCAACATTTTTATCATGCTCACATCGTAGGACTGGAACGTGTTTGCGTTTTTCCTCACAACTATTCCAAACACAGTTCTTAAATCAAAATTGTTTACTCAATTTTGTTGTTGAAAAATGAAGAAAATATATGTATTGGGTGTGATTATTGTATCTAATTTAAAGCTTTTCATTCGCGGATACTTAGGTATGTACGGAGTTATGAACGTGTAAGTGAAAGTTATGTATTGCTGCGACAAATCAATTTCCAGACCTTTTCGGCAATAGATGTTTTGTGGTCCCCTGATTCCGAAAATAGGTTTCTTTCTCCATGTGTATGTTTGTTCCGTTGTCCGTTTGTTTATTCGTTTGCCCGTCTGTTTGTTCGTTTGTCAGTTCGTCCGGGAACAACACTAGCTCCTAAAATTTTGTAAGATTTTTTTCTAAAATTAAAATCCCCTTATTAATCTGGACAGACTTGAAGTCCTGCAATTTTGAAAATAATTCTTTAAATTTTGTGCACTTTACATAAATTCCCAGACGCATTTTTAATTTTTATCTCTTACAATGGTAGAGACAAAGGTGGACGGACTGAAAAAACACCACCAACTTCTCGAGATCAGGGCACCCCAAAATAAATTTTCTGTTATAATCTCAACATCGATTTTTCGTAGCATTACAAAATTTTTAATCATACCCAGTTCATTACTCAGAATGTATGTATCCCGTTTATGAGAATGTACCTAATGCAACAAAGGATACTTTCTCGCACTATTTATAACTTTTAAGTTATATTATTATTATTATTATTATTATTATTATTATTATTATTAACGTTATATTACTATTATTAACGTTAAAGAGTTACGAAAACGAAAATAGACTCTGCGCTATTTTTTACCATCCACAATGTGCTCTATCCGAGGAAAGAATTTAAAGAAAAATCAATTTGGAGCAGTTTTCGAGAATTGGAGGGCGGACAGTTGTTTTCCTGTCAACCGATTATTCTGAATAGAAGCCGTAAATACGTGAATTCTGACTTCACAGGTATCAGAGGAAGTACTTTACTACCGTAGATGAACAAGATATATTAATTTTTCCGATGAAAGGCCCACAAAATAGTCTTTATTCCCTTCTATTAACCGCTTTATTTGCGGCAGTGTTACAACACTTTCTCTATACTACTTCAGTAGTAGGCAGAAGTACTCTTTATACTACTTAAGTTGAAAACCTTACGTAGTAGTAATACAAATTTCAATATGTTGGAGTATTTTAGATGCGTAACATTTGGACGCTAAATTTCCGAGGGGCACTGATCACAGAGTGCGCCGCAGAACGCATCTCGGTGCGCGTTTGGACGACGCAGGAAATGACAGCGATCGGGGCGCGCTTGATTGCTCATCAAGCAGCACCTTCCAGCTTTTAACGGCCGCGTCCGCGCCCGGGCCGCCGGGGAGCGATACGGTTGCGCAGGATATTACTCGTACTGCCCTCCCACGTGGGCGGGTTGCTTTCACGGGGATGGAGTGTTAAAGGGCCCATGCTCGTGCGACATACCTGACGTTTTATTCAGGGTTGACACGGCTAGTGTTGGCGCGCCGTGCCCGAAGCGCGCGCGGCTCGTACTTAAACGGAACAACCAGTAGTTTTAGCCCAGCGACGTCGTTGACTGGTCAGCGTCGTTCCCAACTGGATCTTGAGGTGCCAAGAGGAAGATTTAAATGTCCGGATGATGATGATGATGATGATAATAATAATGATGTCAGTAATGCCACGTGAGATGGCCGAGATGAACGCCTCGTTCTATTGCAATGTCCTTGTCCAATAAGTTCTAGTGTTGGCTGGGCTATCCGGAACGAGCCGCGTCAATGGTGGCTAACGTGTTGGCCAGCGTATTGTGGCCTTCTTCAGAGCGCACTGCGTCTGAAGAAGGCCACAATACGCTGGCCGAAACGTTAGCCACCATGATATTGACGCGGCTCGTCCCGGATAGCCCAGCCAACATTAACTCCGGCCGCGGAAGCCTACGCAACCACAATAAGTTCTAGTGTTCGATTCTCGACAGTAGTGAACTTTCATCTCTCGCTACGTAACTGCGGAGAATTCAGAGGAGTCTAAGGAGAATTCTAGTGGCTGGCCGCTCTGATAGGTCATTTTCCGTGATTTCTCACATCAAGCCATAGGAACTTATTAAACGGGTCACTGACACGCCATTTTTTTCCCCTCATCCTTGTCCCTTTATCTCCCTTTAAATACGCATTTAGAGATTCTACTTGACGACAGACAGACTTGACAAGAGATCAGTCGGGGGATTAGAGCTTGTTCCGAATGGAGCGATGCCACGCTGGTGGGAGATACCTGGTTGGGGAAAACATCGCAAGCCAATGTAAGCCGGCGCCGAATCGCGTCATCCAGTGGGAAACATCACCGCCACCACACGCAATAAAAATCCACTACCCTTACTGGACTATTGACGTTAGTAGTTGACGCGCCTGGAATCACTAATTATTCAATAAATAGTTGTATCAATTAATAGTCGTATCAATTAATAGTCGTATCTAAAATTCACGTTGTGAATTGAATTAAACGTCTTGCTTAGTTCTTCCGGCATTATTCAATGAATAAATGTACACTCCATCTTCCCACTCTATATTGAAACATATTGACCACACAACAAAATATTAGAACTTATTTGGTCGATAATTGTGTTTTATGAGTGTTCTGATAACTTGTGGGAACGTATGGTAACTTTTCGTAGAAGGCGAGATTTTCGCCATTTTCCGTAGTTATGAATCCTGAAAAAAATATTTGTTTGTACCTAACAATTTATTATATGAGAGATAACGGTTGCTATTGAAAAACGGCCCATACAGTCATTCATTTTGCTGTAGCATCTGACATTGATTACGTAACTGCACACTCGATTCATTTAATCAGGACTGAGTTCACTCTAATATTTATCTGTTGTATCAAACATGTTCATTCCAAGTATGACAATGTTGTTGAGTGTTTTAGATTTCTCTCACTAAATCTTTCTTCCATCGACTGGCTTCCAAGATTGCGTTTCAAATGTGACCCCATTTTTAGAACGCCAAAGCGGAAGTTTTGTTGGAAATTTGAAATTTATAATTTTTCCGTTTAAAAACGAATTTGGTTGGGCTAGTTACACACTATTATTTCAAGTTCTGATTTTCACTTGTCTGATTAAAGTTCCAAATCCTAATTAATTTGAAATAACTTAACTCTTTTTCTTTAATTTGATTTTTCTCCTGTTCGACATTCGTCTTTTAGGTAGTTTGAAGAATACAATGATTTTATTTCGCCATCATCAGACAAATGCGGGAATCAGTATAGCCATTAACTGTTTTTAAAATTTCACATTTTTTGCTTGACTACCGGAAGTTTGCATTTATTGTTTAGAAGGGAAGGTATGGTGTTTGCGTTAATAGGGGGCACATGATTTTATGAATTAGGCTTAAGGAAAGAGAACTTTAGCAAATATCTGTAAATATTATCTGGATTTAATTCGAAAAAGAATAATGTGCGTTTTGGCCAAAATTATATATTGGAGTGTTGGGACAAGCCGGATTGTGAGATCAATTCAAAAAGAACTGGTAGAACCTACTAGTAGTACTCAGTGGATTTGTCAATTGAGAATGTGTCAGGGTGGTTTCAAGGTTTTCCTCAGATATTAGCTTTTAGATGATCTGTAAAAATGTATTTCGGTCAGCGGTATGTAGTACCATAATGGATATGCAGAGATAACTATGGGTCTTATTAATCATTTTATAGCTAAGTAACGCTGAAATAATTCGATAGCTTTTATTCTTCTTAGTTAACTTATTTTCCACATGAGGTTATACAGATGAATAAACCTAACGCATCTTAGGAATTCTGAGGTTCATTTCCCGCATATGTTGCGTGTGTGCGGTGTGTGCGTGTGTGTGCGTGTGCTGTGCGTGTGTGTGGTGTGCGTGGTGTGTGCGCGTGTGTGCGTGTGGTGCGTGTGGCGTGCGTGGTGCGTGCTGTGGCGTGTCGTGGGCGTGTCGTGTCGTTGCGTGTGTGTGGTTGGCGTGGGCGCGTTGCGGTGTGTGCGTCGCGTGTGCGTGTGCTGTGCGTGGGTCGCTGTGGCGTGGTGTCGTGCTGTGCGTGCGTGTGCGTGCGGTGCGGTGTGGCGGTGTGTGCGCGTGCCTGCGCTGCGTGTGTGCGGGCGTGTGCGGCGTGGCGCTGTTGGCGTGCGTGTGCGTGCGGGCGTGCGCGTCGCGTGTCGTGTGCGTGCGTGTGTGTGCATGGTGCGTGCGTACGTGTGGGTGTAGTCCTAACATGAAGTTGAAACTAAACACAGATTGAACCTAAACACTAACCTCCAGTAGTTTTCTTCTAAAATGAAATCATGATAATAACTGGGACTTTATTACTTGTTAAAAAAATTCCAGTGAAAACAGTTGAACAGATTTCTACATGTCTGTAGGAAATAGTTAACATTCATTATCAAGACAGAAGTTAATAATCTTATACAATTTGGAATCTTATTGAATAAGAATGAAACTGTTGCGTCAATCGAATATATTATCCGAACAACATTTCCAAACTCTTTTTTATTTAACATATGATTCAAGACGTGACCCATTATGTTTAATAATAAAAAAATCCATCGTCAATGAAGTCTGTTGCATTTTTAAGCAAACAGGGCGTGTTCGAATCAACGTCTTAATTCCGAAGCTAATTCAGCGCATAACCAAGTGAGTCATAACGCAACTGCTACTAATTGCCCTTTGTCTGCTAGCCGATGAGCCGCCGTCCGCGCATAATTCCGCTGGGAGCTCTGCGGAGGCGTTCATCACGGGCCCACGGTTCCTTCACAGCACACTGGGCCCGGTGCCCAGTGCTGGAGGACAAAAAATGCCCAATATTTTGTTCGGCCAAATTGATTAAGAGTTGACGTGGATGGCCTATGGAGGCTAAGAGCTTGTATCGACTGAGCGCTTCGGTGCGAAAGAATGAGGGATCGCGTCCCGCCTTGAGCAAGCGTTTTTGTTCCTTATGTAAGTGTTGTCCCTCACGTATGTATGTGTATGCGAAGGGCCTTTTGATGACGTCAGTTCAGAGGAGCCCATGAGAGTGTGGGTGTCTAGTGCATGGTCGATTATGCATTGGGACGCAAAGGGTAACGGGCTTTTGTCTGGAAAAATCCGAAGAATAAAAAATGTTTAAGACCCTCAACGAGATGTCTCAAGGAGAATTCTAGCAGTAGCTTTCAGTGATTTCTCCGATCACTATCAGGTGAAAGTAGGAGCAGTATCCTATCAGTATCAGGGCTAGGGACCGTGTGCTATCTTTCTTTTTCCTTGACCTATCTTATCCCTTTACTCACACACACTAACGTACACTACACTAACGGCGTGAGATCAGTCTGGAGCTTTGAGCTTCACCCAGCTAATTCGGTGTCTTACTGGAGGAGATATTTGTAGAGGGAAACCCAGAAGCTGGCTTGTAGGTTGGCGCAGGATCTCACGTTAGAGCGGGTAAGGAACACCGCCACATCCCGTATGATAGTATATATACCCTATAAATACGGGACTAATGTTTTTATAGTAGTTGACACGTCCGTAAACATTAAATAGAAGCCTTTGGCCTTTCGAAATTTCTCGTTCTGAGCCGCATTTGACTCCAAACACTTGCGCCAACCGCCTCCTAAGCCATTGCGCTATCCCACACTGTACCCAACACAGTTAACTTGAAATAAGCACACAAAAATACAAAATAATGATTTACTCAGTCCATGCAAGCCGATCTTAGTTAATATCCAACAACTCGAAATTATTGCAGCTAGCTACTAATTTTTCGCAAAATTTGTAACATTCATATATTTTTTTAATTCAGAGAGTTCAACAAAAATGATACCTGCGACATTTTTATAAGCTTACTTTCCACTCCTCGAGAAACAAAATTGAAATGTAGCTCCACTGTGCTCGTCCGCGCAGCCATATTTCCCGGGCCAATTCCTCCTCCGCTTTAATTGTTCTGCGCGCCGCTTCCGCCCGTCCGACGCGACGCCCGCCCCCTCGCCGGCGTCGAGGCGGCCGCCGGAGCCCCGGGGGGCGGGGCGGGGGGAAGAAAAATTAAGACCAGAAATAAAGAACTAATGAGATGCCACTCCGCTAATTCGTTAATTATTCGAGCCGCGTTCGCTCTCGGCCCGATGGCACGTGAACGGCCCGCGGCCGGATGCGCTCCGCTGAGAGCGGGGCCGGGGGCCGAGGAGGAGAACGGAAGGACGGGGGACCGGGCCGGGGGGCGGGACGGGGGACCGGGACGGGGGAACCGGGACGGGGGACCGGGACGGGGGACGGGACGGGGGACCGGGAACGGGGGACCGGGTCGGGGGACCGGGACGGGGGAACCGGGACGGGGGACGGGACGGGGGACGGCGGACGGGGGACCGGGACGGGGGACCGGGACGGGGGACCGGGACGGGGACGGGAGGGGGACCGGGAGCGGGGGACGACGGGGACGCCACGTGGGGACGGACGCGGGACCGGGACGGGACCGGGGACGGAGCGGACGCAGGGACGGGGCGACCGGGGACGGGGGGACGGCCGGGGGGACGGGAGCGGGGGACGGACGGGGGACCGGTTGACGGGGGACCGGAGCGGGGGACGGCGACGGGGGACCGGGACGGGGGACCGGGACGGGGGGGAGCGGGACGGGTGGACCGGGACGGGGGACCATGGGACGGGGACCGGGACGGGGGACGGACGGGGGACCGGACGGGGTGACGCGGGACGGGGGACCGGGACGGGGACCGGCCGGGGGACGCGGGACGGGGGACCGGGACGGGGGACCGGGACGGGGGACCGGGACGTGGGGCACCGGGACGGGGGACCGGACGGGGCACCGGGACGGGGGAGCACGGCGGACGGGGGACCTGGACGGGGCACCGGGGACGGGGGGCACGGGACGGGGGACCGGACCGGGGGACCGGGACGGGGGACCGGGAGGGGGACCGGGACGGGGACCGGACGGGGACGGGACGGGGCAAACCGGGAGGACGGGACGCGGGACGGGCACGGGACGGGGCAGGGACGGGGGGACCTGGACGGGGCAACCGGGACGGGCACCGGGAACGGGGGACCGGGAGGGGACGGGACGGGGAAGGGCGGGGGAACGGGACGGGGACCGGGACGGGAGACCGGGACGGGGGACCGGGACGGGGGACGCGGCGAGCGGGGGACCGGGAGCGGGGGACCGGGACGGGGGACCGGGAACGGGGACGGGGCACCGGGGACGGGGACCGAGACGTGAGGGGGACCGGAGACGGGGACGGAGAGGGAGACCGGGGACGGTGAGAAACCGGGGGCCGGGAGACGGGGACGGGAGACCGGGGACCGGGAGACCGGGGAGGGAGACCGGGACGGGAGACGGGGACGCGGGAGACACGGGGACGGGAGACCGGGGGGACGGGAGACGGGGAGGGGAGACCGGGAGGACGGGAGAAACCGACGCCCAGTTCGGGGACGGGAGACCGGGACGGGAGACCGGGGACGGGAGAACGGGGGGGACGGGAGACCGGGGGGACGGGGACCGGGACGGGAGAATCCCGGGGACGGTGCAAGACCGGGGAGGTGGCCGAGGGCCCTGTGCGCTCTCCTGGTGCCGGGGTTTCGCGTTTCGCCTTAGACCAGGCACTCCTCTTCGCAGGACCACATATCCTCACACAGAGAGGCCGACCGAAGTGGCTCACCACAACCTGTTGCCACTGCACGCATTTCAGAGGTTGTAATTTATCGCGTTTTGGGTTTAGCGCATCTATCGGCTGTGATAGCTCAGCAGCATTGTAGTTACCTGTGCAGCAAAGTTTTCACGGAGGTTCTAGGGTTCGAGTCCCGTCAGTGACGCATTTTTGACGAAAGCTGCGTGGTAGATTCCATAAGTTTCTGGCCTCACTAACTTCTAATTTTGATAGAAAGAAAAAATACTTTACTTTTCACCTTAATAATCCTGTACTCCAATTCGCCTTTCACTTCTGTGAATTAACCTTTGAAAATACTCCAAATTTTTATTCAGAAAACGTCTAAAATTGACGTTCACCTCACACTCGTCTGAAACTTTTCTTCTCTGAAGGTTTGCTTTGAGTTCTGATAAATGGTAGAAGTTGCTAGGTGCCCAGAGTGGACTGCAGTGGCAATGCTCCAACTCCTTATAGCCCTAGTCCTTCCCAACATTCTTTGCAATCTGAGTAGTAAGCGCAGGTGCGTTGTCGTGAAGAAGCTACACAACATGATATTTCACTGTATCGTACTCGAGTACTTCTCTCCACAAAACTGAATGAGATGTCGGTTGCAAACGTGTAGCATTAAAACAATTAAAGATAAGAATATAAACTGCTCAGAAAGTGTTGTCATTGATGAGCGATATCTCGGTCAGGACGGAAACTTACGCAACCATGTACACTTGCTGTCTGGAGGACAATTCTAGGGGCTGGCTGATCTGATCGATAATTTTCCGTAGTTTTTCCAATCAATACAAAGGGAAAGTCGGATAAATTCCTTAAGAAACGGATAACCGACATCATTCTATATTTCATAATGACCTTACTAGTTGCCGTGTTCTCGAACACAAATAATGATTCAGTTAATCCACATGGCACACCTATTTATCTAATATACACGCGTAGCAACGCCGGTACAACTCGAAAATATAGGTGAAAGTATAGTGGTTCTATAACAGCACATCTTTTCTCGCAATATAACATTTATCAGTTTCGAAAATTTAGAGCGTTCCTCGCAATTGAAGCCTACGCATTTTTATAAACTTATTTAGCACTAGTCGAGTTAAAAAAATACGAAAAAAATGCGTCGATTTTGAAATTTTAAAATAATTTTGCTATTGTTTCACGCAAAATGAAGCGAAACCTATTCTATTTTTAAAAAGTTCTTCTTGATCTTATTTAAGAATCTACGTACAGTCTGAGAATAGGTCGAATACAACAATCAAATATTTTTATTTTTGATTCAAAATCGAAAGGGTTTTGTTTTATTTATATTTTACAGAGGTTATTGGCTATCTAAATTAAACCATAGACATATCTCACATGTTCAGAGATTGAGTAGTTTTCTTTCAATATCTCCATCCATTGAAAATTAGGAATATGTTGTTTGTTTTTTGTTTTTGGTATTTTTTCCCAGTTCCTGGGTATCGAAGGAAATCATAACCACCTCTCATTTGACACAGAGATTGCATATCATTCTTTCAATTTCTGCCTGCTTTGGATCGATTGATTATTTCGTACTTCCGGCCTCGTCAAGTGCAAAAGTTATTATTCTGTAAGTGTTGTGCATGTTTTATCACGGGGAGGTGAGGGAGTTCTCCCCCGCTGGAAGGTGAGATCCGGCGCCTACCAACATGGCAACTTGCGGTATTTTCCCTCTTCAGGTATTTCCCACATTTGTTAGGACACTGTTCTGGAGTTCGCCTGGTGTTAATCACTACAAATTATCGAACAGAGCAGTCGACCGCAAGAATTCTCCTCCAGTCAGCGGCTTAACTCGATCTAGTTATTTAGCTAGTGTCAGAAACCCTGCGTTCGTCCGGATTCGAACTCTAGAACCTCCGAGACAAAGGCAATGGAATGACATCAGTAGATGACCTGAGTAAACTCAGTCGGTCACGTGCATATTGGAAATTAGTAATGTGAACGTGATAGTCTTTTCCCTCAAGAACTTCCTGTTTCTGACGGAATCATATCCATCTATGACGGCCGACAGTTGCATAGTTTTCATTAAATTTATGCGCGCGTTGGAAATTCGTAATAAGGATCATTATGACCATCACCATCACCATCATTATCATTAACATCATCACTATCACCATCACCGCGCGCGAGGCGGTGTCACTCGCCTGCGCGGGAGAGAGAGATGATTCGACGCCGCGTCTCGCTCTCGGGGCCCGACTTGTGTGTATTAACTGGTTTTATTCGCAACAGGGGGTACTCTACTTCGCGCGGTATTTTGTCTCTAGGACATGTTAGATATTGTGGGTGGCCTATCGCACGGAGCTCGGAGACGCCGGTGTAGGAGAACGGAGGACGGGGATACCGGGGAGACGTTTGTTGGAGAAGAGTGATGATTGTTTTGTGGACCGGGGTTGTGTGTGTGGGGTGTTTGAGTGTTGATTGGACCGGGACGGGGACCGGGACGGGGGAACCGGGACGGGACCCGTACGGGACCGGGGACGGGGGCCTGGGGACGGGGACCTGGGGACGAGACCGGGGACGGGAGACCGGGGACCGGGAGATCCGGGGACGGGAGCCGGGGACGGGAGACCGGGGAACTGGGAGACCGGGGACGGGAGACGCGGGGACGGGAGATACCGGGGAACGGGAGACCGGGGACGGGGAGACCGGGGACGGGAGACCGGGGACGGGCGACCGGGGGCCGGGGGCCCGGAGGAAGCGGGGGAAGCCAGGGACCGAAGGACGGGAGACCCGTTTGGGTACGGGAGACCGGGGACGGGAGACCGGGGACGGGAGACGCGGGGGAGCGGGGGATGGGCGGGCGGGGCCAGGGGGGCCGGAGGCGCAGGGGGCCGGGGGCCGGGGGCCGGGGGCCGGGGGGCCGGGGGGGCGCGGGGCCGGGGGCCCCGGGGCCAGGGGGCGGGGGCCGGGAGCCGGGGCCGGGGGCCGGAGGACGGGGAACCAGGGACCGAGACGGGGGACCGCGGTGTACGGCCAGACCGGGACCGGTTGGCCGAGGGCTGTGCCGCTCGTCCTGTGCCGGGGTTCGGCGTTTTGCGCCCCCTAGACCAGGCACTCCTTGGCAGGACCACATATCCTCCACACAGCAGCAGGCCGACCGGAAGTGGCGCTCACCGCAACAACTTGCGTTGCCACTGCAGCATTTCAAGACAGGTTGTAATTTTATCGGCGGTTTTTTGTGCACTATCAAATTGGTGATAGCTCAAGCGCTATTGTTAGTTAACCTTGTGCAAGCAAAGTTTTCACGAGGTTCTAGGGTTCGAGTTCCCGTCATGACGCATTTTTTGTTACGAAAGCTGCGGTGTAGATTCCATAAGTTTCTGGACTCACTAACTTCTAATTTTGATAAAGAAAAAAATACTTTACCTTTTCAACCTTAATAATCCTGTACTCAATTGGCCATTAAACTTCTGTGACATTAACCCTTTGAAAATACTACTCCAAATTTTAATTCCAGAAAACGTCTAAAATTGACGTTTCACCTCACACTCGTCTGAAACTTTTCTTCTCTGAAGGTTTGGCTTTTGAGTTCTGGATAAATGGTAGAAGTTCTAGGTGCCCAGTGTGGACTGCCAGTGGGCAATCTCGAACTCCTTAATCGGCCGTAGTCGCTTCCGCAACATTCTTTGCAATCTGAGTAGTAAGCGCAGGTGCGTTTTGTCGGGAAGAACGCTACACCAACATGATATTACAACTGTATGGTACCTCGAAGTAACTTCTCCTCCACAAAACTGAATGAGCATGTCGGTTGGCAAACGTGTAGCATATAAAACAATTAAAGATAAGATATAAACTGCTCCAGAAAGTGGTTGTCATTGATGAGGCGATACTCTCGGTCAGGACGGAAACTTACGCAACCATGTCACTTGCCTGTCTTGGAGGACATTCTAGGGGCTGGCTGATTCTGATCGATAATTTTCCAGTAGTTTTTTTCCAATCAATACAACAGGGACAAGTCGGATAAATTCCTTAAGAAATGGATAACCGACATCATTCTATTTTTCATAATCACCTTAGTGTTGTCGTGTCCCTCGAACACAAATATTATGATTCAGTTAATCCACAGTATGGCGAAACCATATTTATCTAAATATCATACACTGCGTAGCAAAACGCCCGGACAACTCGAAAAACATATAGGTGAAAGTATAGTGGTTCCATAACAGCACATCCTTTTCTTCGGCACATATAACATTTAATCAGTCATCGAAAATTTAGACGTTCCTCGCAATTTGAAGCTACGCATTTTTATAAACGTATTTAGCCCTAAAGTCGAGTTAACAAAATACGAAAAAAATGCGTCGATTTTGAAAATTTTTAAAATAATTTTGCTAATTGTTATCACGGCAAAATGAAGGCGAAACATACTCTATTTTGAAAAAGTTTCTTCGTGATCATCTTTAAAAATCTACGTACAGTCTGAAGAATAGGTCGAATTACAACAATAAAATATTTTTATTTTTTGATTCAAAAATCGAAAGGGTTTAGTTTTATTATATTTACCAACCACAGGTTATAGCTTCTACATTAAAACATAGACATAGTCTCACTGTTCAGAGATTGCGTAGTTTTCTTTCAATATCTCCATGCCATTGAAAATTAGGAATATGTTGTTTTGTTTTTTGTTTTTGTTATTTCCCCCAGTTCCTGGGTATAGAAGGAAATCCATAACCACCTCTCATTTGAAGAGAGATTGGCATATCATTCTTTCAATTTCTACGTGCTTTGGATCCATTGATTATTTCGTACCTCCGGGCTCGTCAAGTGCAAAGAGTTTATTATTCTGTAAGTGTGGTGCGTGTTTAATCAAACGGGAAGTGATGGGTGGTTTCTCCTCCGCTGGAAAGGAGAGATCCCGGCGCCTACCAAATGGCAACTTGCGGTATTTCCCTCTTCAGGTTATTTTCCACAAGCGAGGGCACCGCCCAGGCGAGACAAGTTCTAATGCCTTCGACATGTGTGGTAGTATAGTGCCATGTAAGTGTAAGAGTGCTCGGTAAGAACGTTGCGAGAACTAAGAACAAGGGAAAAGGAAAGGAAAGATTGCGCACGCGTCCGTTTGCCCTTTGCCAGGAGCACTGCTCTGGAGTTCGCTCTGGTGGTTAATCACTAACATTAACCTACCTATCAAGCAGCCGACGCGTAAGAAATTCTCCTCAGTCCCTCCCTTAACTCGACCCTAGTTTATCTAAGCTTTATCTTAACTATAGCTATAGTGTCGGAAACTCTGCCTTTCGTCCGGACTCAAACGATCTCTAAGACCTCCCAATCCAGAGGCCTATGGAATGACATCAGTTGAATGTCTGAGTAAACCCTCAGCCGGTCACGTGCGTATTGGGCAAATTAGTAAGATGAAATGTGTTAGTCTTTTTCTCTCAGTACTTTCTGTTTTCTACACGAAAATCCCCCGCTCCCCCCCCCAATAACCAATCTAATGACGGCCGATAGGTTGCATAGTTTTTCAATTAAAATTCTGGCGCGCGGTTGAAATTCGTAAATATGGATCATTATCACGCATCACCAATTATCCTCGTCATCACTATCAACCATCCATCACCACGGGTGAGGCCAGTGTCACTCGCCTGCGGCGGGCAGGCGGCATGCTGCATTGCAAAGCGCAGTCCAGAAACAGCCCGCCTTTGCTTGCTTTCGGGGTAAATGAGGGTGTGTGTGTGTGGGGGGGGGGTTGGGGGAAGAACTGAGAACAACCGAGAAGTTTGGTATTGGCGGTGATGTCGGACATTCCTAGAGGAGGGAGAC
>BOPP01000003.1:6196779-6217824 GCA_017312745.1 Gryllus bimaculatus | reverse complement strand
GATATTTATGATAATATATGTGAGAATGATATTATGAGAATATATAATGATAGACACCTTGAAGAAGGAGCGGCGTAGAATTATTCATTGGTGGTTAGTTGATGATCTGGGAAGTAGTTGGGCGTATTTGTAAATTGGTCAAGTTAGTGGTGATTGACAGTGATTTTCGTGTTGAGATACCATTTGTACTCGGTTTGAGATATCGTTAGTTATGTTTGACATGATGGTGGAGGTGAAAGAGGAGAATGGAGTATTGGTTATTAATGACACACGGTCGATTTGATTAGCCTAAAATTACTAAATAATGTTGTTTCTTTAACCAACAAGTTTTGGTAGAGGTGATTGGGAACATGTGTTGATGTTAATGTAGATAGACGAAGTACTAGCTAGTATTACAGTGACATTGCTATGATGATTCACGTGGAGGTGGCCATGTGGTGACGAGTAGGGATGAGCCTGCTAAGATGGAAATGATGGAGGTGATGAATGATTGGGCGATGGCAGCAACGTCGTTGTTAGCGATAGTGGTGATAATGGTTATGAGAGATAGATGCGATGGTGTGTTGGTTGGTGGTAATTTTGTTGTATGTTTTTCTGAAGGAGGCACAAGTACATAAAATGCCATACGAAACAGAAAAATGCCATTTAATGTGCATGTAGTGTGCATGTTATGTGGTGTGCATGTAATGTGCATGTTATCTGCACGTTAATGTAGATAGATGAAATAGTAGATAGTATTGGAGTGTGCATGTGGTAAATCTGTTTCTGAAGGCATTCGCTCTCTCCTAATCCTGCAGCAGCAACTTCCCGAATACACTTGCGTTTCTAAAGGGTACCCTGTTGCAGTGGTGTACTACTTGTGACGTGCATGATAAATGTAGCGCTGGGAGTTTCAATGGTGATCTCTTCCCACAGACCTTTTCAATACAAGCTGTTTGATTTCGTAGTCAGATTTCTGCTCTCGACATACATTCGTGATGCATGTAGTACAATCTGCAGGATTTTTTGTTTCTTGGAACTCGAATTAGGACTAACAAGTAAATTCAGTGGCACATGACCCTTAGCTTTGTTTACTGGAAAATTACGTAAACCATTTCGTTTCTTTGAACAATATTTAGAATTGTTCCGATTTCTACAAACAGATTTTTATTGAATAGAAGAATTATTGTTTTAATTGCGTAATGCAAATCTAAACACTTTTTAGCAATTATGAGAGATAATTCATATTTGTTTCTAATAAATATGCCAGATATTTTTTTCCACATTACAGAGTGTTACGAATTTCCAAAGAAACAAAACTCACAAATTTCGAAATAATGAACATTTTTGCGTTAAATTAAGTCATTAATACCTATTGACTGTAAAGAAATAGATTCAGAAATAATTTGGGAAGCTATCCTCACATGAAAAACTACCTCAGCCGTTGTTGTGACAATATGATGCACGAGGTAAACCAAATGACGGGGACAATCGGCGTTAATGTAGTATTAGTAATCGCATTCGCATGTTCCAATATCGAATCACGTCCGGTAATCTAAGCAATTTATGAGTAACAATGGAAGTATCCCGTAAATCTACATTAATTGCATTACTTCGGCAAGGTCAATCCGCAACGGCCATTATTTGTGACTCGCATTGCATCCCCCAAATGAGTCAACACGGAGAAAAAGCGCATAGACCGACGTCGGGTGTAAACGATTGTTATCGGGGCGGCGTCCGCGATAATGGATCATGGGATCGCTGCGGCCTCGAAAACAAACAATTGCGGTCGGGCGATCTTTCATTTTTCCGTGCGCCCGCAAACGCTATCGATCGGGCACGGGCGCTACATCACGGGCAGTCACGATCGCGAGAAGGAAACGCTGGGCTTCGTCGCCGACAGCGCAGCGGGGTCGATTGTGGCCACGAGACATTCCTGCACTGACAGCCCGAAATCCGGAGCGCGGCCCGTTCGGGTATCGGCGCCGAGGATCTCGCTCTCGCATCGTGCAGGGGAGCGAGCGGGCGGGCGGCGGGGGCCGAGGGCAACTGATATTCGGGTCGGAAAGATTGGAGGAAGAAAAGACTTTTGGAAGATAAAACTGATAAGTGGAAAACCAGGCGGAATATCTAAACCAATCTTCAGAATTTGATGTGTTACTTTATTTATTTATCGTGTTGATTGTTTTGTGGGAAGATGGCACCATAGCCATTGTATCTTGGTAAGATCAATCTGAATAGACGGAGTCGTGCCCGTTACGACATTGGGATTAAACAATATTAATGATGATAAAAATTATGAATACAATGAAGGCATATCGCGTAGAGAGTAAGGAGAATGAATATGAAATGGGTGGTGGAATTAGAGGTATGGAAACCTGTCGCTAGCCACTTTTCCAAATAGAATGTCTGTAGATATGACGGGCAGTTAAACCTAGGTTCCTTGAAGGGGAAAGGTATCTCATTGGCCACTTCTTTATTGATCGCTCCTTGAAATGAGAAAATAGGTTGAGAAAGCAGTCGAATAGGTGCAATGGATATGGATGGACATACATATACACATGTTAAGCTTTTCTGAACCTAAATTTACGCCTGCCACTGAATGATAACAAAGACTCTAAATTAGGAATATCACTATGCTTTAAGATGACCGAAAAAAAGATTGAAGAATGTCCACCCGCCGAGTTAGCTTCGAGCCATCACTACCATTGTTTCTGCAGCGACTCTGGCCGGAAGGTTGAGGGCTAGTCCCAATTGTGACGTATTTTCAACACTAGCTGTATACCTAGTTTGTATTCAACCACTGTATTGAGAGTTATTGAGGCCTGCTGTTCTTATCGGTAATTTCTCGACTTTTTTTCAA
Source organism: Gryllus bimaculatus (assembly GCA_017312745.1). Taxonomy (NCBI): domain Eukaryota; kingdom Metazoa; phylum Arthropoda; class Insecta; order Orthoptera; family Gryllidae; genus Gryllus; species Gryllus bimaculatus. Next base: position 6,214,982 of record BOPP01000003.1, on the reverse strand, counting down.
TGAATGACAGACGAATGCCGTGGTAGTATCCTAATAAACAGACCATTCGCTTCCTCTTCCTCGTTCTGTTCTTTTCCCTTACACACACAAACCAACATTCACTTCACTACTACACACATCGAGAGAGCATTCGGGACCTTAGTCTGTGGAAATTCATCTGTAGACCCACGTTAGACATTACCGGCAGGGAAGAAAACGCCATCCAGCAATCAGTTATTGAACAATCCCCACTTCGTTACTTGCGAATTATTCAGCGACGAACATATTTTAATCTGCACTTATTTATGCAGGAGAACAATTGAACACATCTTATCAGGGACAAAAATGAGACATTTTATTGGGACAAAAAATTGAAAACGATTTTTCTAAATGCAACAATTCGAAAATATTTACGAAAATTTAAAAATATTTAAAATTGCCATTTACACTTCTCCTCTATGTCAAAACGTTATAAAATGAATAAAACAGGAACATAATGCATGAAAATAAATAAATTATGTTTAAATGATGCCTGAGATAGGTAATGAAATCCAAAATCGGATTCTTGCAGCCATTCGACTGAACAGGGATGTTCAGTCGACAAAGCCGTCGACAAAGAAACGCGCGGCCAACTTTTGCGTCATGAAAGTAGTCTGGAGACTCAACGTCAGTTACAATATTCAGCCTCAAAGACATGTTTACTGTTTCATTACATAGGATGCCCATACATTTCTCACATTTAAGAGTTAACTGAGAACATTTGTGCCGTTGAACCAGTGGCACATCAATTTTTCCTAAACTTTTTCCCCTAACTTTAAAATGACGTTTGTTTACCGTATAACGATATCACTTAAAATAATGTTCGTAAGTACGTAAAACTTCATTGTACGAATTATGGGTCGGAATGACTGATTTTTTATGACTCTTAACTTTCGTGACTCGAACAAGTATGTCTTCTTTTCTTCGCGGTATTAGTTCTTTGGTACATGCAAGAATGAAATGAGAGGAAAATGACAAAGAACTTTATGAGTTTTCTAACACCACAAATTTTATCTACTAACGTTATTGTAGTAGTTAGGAAGTTGTCGTCAGGAGTATTGTCATGTTTAAGAAGTGATCAAAGAGAACATCATAGAATATATACCAAACAACTTGAGAGTCAAACAAGTAGGGAACATTTTCAGGGGTTTCCAGTTTCTCAAGACTGTAGTAGCTGGAAATTTAATAAAGTTTCAAAAAAAAAATAAGTTTAAAACCTAGCAGAAAATTGAGAAACCTTTGAAGAATGAGAGGGTGTATCAAAAATAAAAATATCAACATAGCAGGATCCAAGAAAAGAGGATAACAATGTTAAGGAAAAAAGGCCAAATTTCCGAAGGGAATGCATTTGGTAGGGAAAAAGCAAAGGAAATACATAACTGCGCCTTTGAACGCGAAAAGGAAAATATACGTGTCCTGACATGAAACGAAATTAAAAATAATTTATAGATGAAAAAGTTGGAAAGCATTGTATTTATCGTTGACGTACGGTCATCTGCAAGTGAAAGACAGAGGCAAGAATCAGCGAGGAGGCCGAAGCCTGTGTAGAGCAGAACCGTGAGAAGAAAACGAAATCGTGTCATTTCCTTCCAAAGGCACTATGGGCTGACGACGCAGAAGTAAAAACACCGGGAGAGGTCATCGCAGTCAACTCTTCGCATTTACGTGGGGGTCCACAGGTTACGAAAGGACGCCGCAGTCCCTGCGAAGGTGTCTTGGTGCCCATTCCCCGCCTCAGGTCCCGATCCCCGTGCTCTGCCCAGCCCTCGCCCTCCACTCTGGCGTACTCCGCAGATTACTGCCCGGTTCTCTCCACGGGCCCACTCTCTTCCACCACACACACCCAACCCCGCCCACGCTTTCTGCAATGGGGCCCGCCGCCTTCCACCCGCGTTAACTACCCCATCTGCGCGCCGTCTCACCCCGCCACCGCCCTCCCCACAGAGGCCTTACCCCCAATTTTCACGGCATGCCGCTCGCTGCGTTTCCCGGCTGCCGTCCCCGCTGCCGTCCCCCGCTGGGCGTCCCCCGGCTGCCGGGTCCCCCGCCTGCCGTCCCTCCGGTGCCGTCCCCCCCGCCTGCCGTCCCCCGCCTGCGGGGTTCCCGCTGCCGGTCCCCCGGCTGCCGTCCCCCCCGCTGCGTCCCGCTGCCGTCCCGCCCGCTGCCGTCCCGCTGCGTCCCCACGCTGGCCGGTCCCCCGCGAACCGTCCCCCGCTGCCGTCCCCCGCTGCCGTCCCCCGCTGGCCGTCCCCCGTCCCCGCTGCGCCCGCTCCGCTGCGTCCGCTGCCGTCCCCCTGGCCCGTCCCGCCCGCTGTCCGTCCCCACGCTGGGCGTCCCCCGCTGCCGTCCCCCGCTGCCGTTCCCCCGCTGCCCATTCCCCATTGCAAATTTCCTTGCTGCGTTCTTCTCTATCGGGTCCTCCACTGGCCCTCCCCGTTGTCTTTCCTCGCCCTTCCGTCGGGTACTGCTTCATCCACTCCTGTTCCCCGTCGCAGTTTCCGGGGCCGCTCCCCGCCCCGCCCGCCACATCTGCTCCCTTCCACCATTTCGTGCCCCGTCCCCGCTTCCGCTCCCCGCCGGCGCGGCGCCCCGCTGCGCCCCGCTGCGCCCCACGAAGCGCGCAATCGGCGCCGCCGGATCTGCGGTTTTGTTTCTCGTCGGCGAACGACCTTTGCCTCCTCTCATTCACTCGTTCCCATTCACAAAAGTCTTACTCCGCTCCCGCGCCTCCTTGCCTCCCACCCGACCGGAGCAGTTGAGAATTGTGCCCCTTTGGCCCTCTCACGTATGAGTGACGTCACATCCCATTCATTTGCTATGCAGCGGCGTCTGCTGCTGCGGGGAAAACTGGTGTGCGTATCGCCTCGTAACAATGGCCTCGGAGAACTGTAAACGGGCGTATTGTTGATAGGATCGTAGAGTACTCTGACACTGATATAGGCGATACGCATCTGTTCCTTCCTACAAGAATGCAAAGCCGCTCTGTATGGTAATTTTTCTAGCTGCCTTCCCGAAAGAATTGAGGAAATCAGTTATAAATTTATATACACCGCCGACTTGTATGTGTGAAAGGGAAAATCCGTGGTCCTTCATGCGTAAAACAGGAGCACCAGCTGTAAAAATGGAATATAATAACTATACTTAGGGAGTCGGGTGGCGTGTGTGTGTGTGTTCTTAGGAGGTCAAGGCCCTTCAAGACAGAGCTGCGCGGCGCGAGGCCCTCGGAGGTGTTTTTTATGGAGGAAACGCCTGAAATTTGGATTAACATACGTACAAATGGGAGCTTTGTGTGATGTAAAGAAGCTTTTAATTTACAAATGAGGCTTTCCGCCGTCGGGACGTTCGGCGCGTCGAGCTCTGTTACATTCCGCCCTCTCTGGCCCGCTGGAATATTCGTAGATGTATCTTAATAGCTCTAATTGCGTTTTATAATTTCTATCCTTTGATGTGCAGGCTCTGGAGCGCGCTACCGTTCTCGTCCACGTCGAAACGTAGAAACTCGGTAATTCCGTTCTCCGGTTTTTTGTGGTGTTTCACTTTCAATACGTTTATTCTTTCAGACGTTGACATGGGAGTACAAGCAACGGAGAGTGAAATGTATGTTAATTACAGTAACAATAATTAGGAGTTGAGTAAGGATAATAATAAATGAATATTGAGATATAATAAGAGGTTTTGTGAAAGAATGGAAGGCACATCAGAAATAATAAAGAGAAGAGCAGCATTCTAAATAGACTTAAAAAATGAAGCATGATTAAAAAGGATAGTAAACGTTTAACCGAAACACTTTAAACACAATGGGTATCAAAGATGTCAAAGAAATCACAACAGAAGTTAAAGTAATTGACGAAGAAATACAAACTGAAAAGTTCTGGGCAAATAAAAAGGAATAATTCATGAAAGGAATATTTCATTAATTTCGTCACTCACAATCAATACGCAACAACAAGGAGAATTTATTACGTGAATGAGACATGTGAATGTCATAAAACGTTATGAGGAGTATATCCAATTTGTTAAGAAGCGGGCAATCTACGCGTTGCTAATGTAAAACGTGTCACGAAGTTTCACAAAATTTATAATATGAGTCTCTAAATTTCACATGTGAGGCAAAAAGTTTGGGCCGAAGCTGTTCTGCTTATCGCAATCGCTATCTTTGGATAACTACAGAATATAAACTGCTAGCGACTTCACCTGTTTATCATGCCACTGACATGGTTTCATACTATCTTATCCATAAAAAAAATAATTATTTTTCAATATCTTCTATGAGAATGCTTTAATTAAATTAATAATAAAGTAATTATGTTGTTTACAATGATCAATAAAATCTTTTGAAAATTTATTGAAAATAAGTTTTATAATTTTTGGTAAGTATTACTTATTTGGAGTCATTACTTATGACATAATATGCAACTTTTATAGTTAGCCTTTGCAATGTAGATGCAATTGTTGGTGAGGCGCATTATGTCTTCATGAGGTAGAAGAAAAGAATTAAAGAAAAAAATATTGTTCAACATTTAAAGGCCTTTCAAGGTTTTGAATGAAATTAGAAAATTAAAATCATGCATTATATATAATTTCAAGCATACCTTATACGTTTATTATTAATCAATAATTCTAAAGACTATAATTTAACATTCAATAAAGACCAATAAATTATGAGATTACTTGAGGAAGGACCGTACAATTTATTTAATCAATTGAAAATTGAAGATATATTTTAAGAAGTATTATTGTTTTAACAGGATTTACATTAAAAGAAACAAACTACTGGCCATGGGGTAGACTGTTAGAATGACGGAAATTTATTGGAGATAGTGATTACAGCTGTGTGACAAAGTTCACATATCATATTAGTTGCTCAAACTGGGAGAGAAGAATAAAATCCAGTAGGTCGTTTAGAATTCAAAATTTGTATTTTAGATCTGTGGATTCTTTGTTGATTTTGTTTCAATGGAACATGGAACATGGAACGTGTAACCGAGTAATTTATTTTGAATGATATCTTTTTTGTGATTTGCAGAAGGAGAAATTCTCTGTTCTAGACACGCACTTGTTAAATGAGGTCTTATATTGTATTATTTACAAATTGAGAATTCTATATCAATATGATGCATACAATATTTATGTTTTTGGCATCTGAAATAACAAAGGGTCGTTTAGTATTATGTATTTTGTGTCAGAGAAGATCTAAATAATTTATATATAAAATTCACAGTTGCCCTTCAAAAAACTCAAAATTTGATGGTCAGGATCCGTTTCTCGGAAACACGAGTTAACAATCCGTGACGTGATAGCCGTTCCGTATCCGAAATGGAGGGTAGAACAAGCAGTTAAGCGGGAACCAAGAGTTGAATTCCCTTGGTTGTGTGTGTTTGAACAAGGGTGTAGAATGTTTCCTTTTCAAGTTCTGTTGTAAGCTTTTAAGAATGTTGTTATACTTCGACACAAAGGCAGCAAATTACCTCGGTTTGTGTTACAACCAGACAATTTCCCCGGCAACGGAACACCGACGCCTCAATAGGAACACAAAACGTCTCACCTAATTATTTAATCTGAGGAGCGGCCAGTATGAACAACGGGCCCCAACAATGGCTAACAAGTCCGCCTCCACACGTCGCCCTAATCAGGGGCTGCCAAACGCGGCTGCGGGGGGTCGCCGGCGCGGCGGGGGGCGGCCGGGGGCGGCGGCTTGGATGTCAATTGTTATTACGTCCGGGAACCCCCGCCGAACCTGCCCTCTATCGGACGAAATTCCAAGACGTCCCCGCCCCGCCCCGCCCTCCCGCCTGCTGCGCCGATCCTCCCGGCCTCATTGTCAGTTGGCCACTTGCCGACAAACTGGCTCGCAGGGGGTGCGCGCGCTGGCCCTATGGGAAACGGGCGACCGGGAATGTTAACGGTGCCGAAGAAGTAACGATCGGCCTTTGTCTCTCGGGTTTGTGTGGTAACAAGGGCTTTTCACTCCAACTTGTTTGGTTTTCGACTCATTTGGTAGTTGGGGTCACGGCGAGGTATAGAAAAATGTTTGAGTAACAACACACAAACTGAGCACTAAAGTCGACGATAATGGTTTTTAAATGATTAGCTATTCAATTGGAAGTTCGGGTTATTTCTTACTCGTATTCGCGTAGAATTTTCTGATTTTGTGATTTCTCTTGAATATTTGTGTGTAATCACCCTTTAATTTTTTTTGGAGGGGGGAAACAAAAAAGTATTTTTGCGGATATTTCGAAAATTTCAGAGAAATTTAATTGTAATAGTTAGATACACATTCAGAAGAAGAACAAGACATTTCTTGTGCTCGTATTAGGATGTGATGTATTGTTTTCATGGACTTCTGAATGCAGAATCCTTCTAAGGTTATATTTGAAACATTTAACTTTACAATTACCCGGTAATGTTGATGGAGATTTTACATTCCTTCTATAATTACACTGCCATTCCTGTCAAACGTCTAAGTAGGTAAGATAGCTCGTAAATTCTGATAAGTGATAAGCAAATGTGGGAATCAGCCCTTAACTCACAAATTAGTTGATGTGAATTAAACGCTGACGCTATCTTAAATTGTGTTCAGTAACGCCGAACTTTTGTAATACTACGCAAATTACCAAGTTAGTAGTAAACAAACTTTTAATGACCAATTTTAATCGGTTTCAGTTCTCTGGCATGCGTATGGGCCATGTTTCCCACCATGATGTCAGCCATGAAGCTGCAGATCTTGACATTTTGAATAGTAAACATGATCTGGTTATGGAGTTTAGGTCAATAAAAAAAGAAGCATTACGGAACACAATTTTCATTTGAATCTAATGCAAATGGAATTATCATGTTATTCAATCGGAATAATAAAATTGTAATTCATGCACTGAGTAAAACGCTTACTTGTACTAATATCTACACACGTTGGGGAACACGTCTAGCTTAGACTTCTCATACTGCTTCAGGTTGTATCATAGAATGTCAACAACATACTATGTATTTGGATTTATAAGTTATAATTTGCTTTTATAGATCTCATAAAGGCTAAATATGTGGTCATTGGTGAGGGCAAATACACTCACTAGTTTTTCAGTTCAAAGTTTATTCTAGCAATGATCTCAAAATTGTTCTTTAAATTTACTTATTGAGCCTATATTTTACAACGAATGTTTCTGGTGATTTACATCATTCACTCATATAAGAACTTCAGATGTCATTAATATATACACATATGCTCAATTATTATTAATAATTACTTTTTAGGCAACTGTTTCTGTTAGAACATATAACGCTGCGAACTTAGTCATTTTTCGGTATCTCGAAATCTTCAAAATCACAATGGCACTGTAATAACTACTATTGCGATTCTTAGAACACCCCCTTCGTTTGATCCACCCTGGGATGGATGAAATGAATCATAAGGAAGGTAACAAAATGACGGAAGACGACCTAGCAAAATGAAAAGAGGGGTTAAGGAAACGAGAAACCGACCGCGAAGCCGCACAGAATCTTGCACAGGTGGATCAATCCATAAGTCGCTCTAAGACCGTACTGAGGGTCCCTGGGATAAGGGTAAATAATTTTGGCAACATTTTATATTATTTCATAAATAAGAAAAAAAATTTTCGATTCAAAAAGTTATGGTTTATTTTCATAATTGTTCTTAAATTTTTCTAAATTTCATTATTATAATGGGTTCATGTGTCACACACAGATCCCCGACATTTATCCGGTTCTGGAGCTTCGTCGCCGCTGATAGGCCGCTGTGCGCATGCGCCTCGGAGACAGCGCGGGAGGCCGCTGGCGGAGCGGAAGCGTCGCGAACGCCGCGCTTCCTGCCTTCTCCTCCTCCTCCTCTCGTGCTTGGAGCGCGGGCTCCGCCGCATCAGCATATTCAGCGGCGCGTTGCCACGCCCGCCCCCGCAGCACCGACCCCGCTATTAGTCGCAGCAGCCCTCCGCCCTTCGCGCCCTTGGGCCGCTCACCCGCAGGACCGGCGCCGCATCGTAAATCTATATCAGGGGTCGCCAAACGTCCACGCGAGGGTTTCCGAACGATTGCATCTCGTTGGGCCGCATTTGCGAGGAAATCAAAGGCAAAATTATTTTCAAAAAAGCTTTTGTTAACTTCGTTTTTGATTAACTTTCTTAATGAAGAATAAAAAATTTGAAGTTTATTATTATGTGGTTTAATTTCTAAACATTTTTTAACGGCTCTGTGTCTGTCAAACTCTGGCCGAACGAGTTTGTAACGTTTATCACACTACAGAAAATGTTCATTGATTTCCCAATTAATTTGATCATTCAATCTTATTATTCCTAAAAATATACACACGATAATATGCACACGAGCAAAGTTGCAGCATGACGGCCGAAACGTTGGCATCTATGCCCAGGACGCGGCGTCTCCCTGACTCCGGCCGCGCAAGCCTACGCTTGCACTCCATGCGAGGAACAACGATTGCATCTGGCTGAAGCGAATTCACATTAAATATTGGCACAAGGCAAAATTATGCAAGTACAAAATATATTCGCTGATTTTGCAATTAATTTGATCCTCATTCAACCCGATTGTAATGAAAGATGTGCACGCGATACGTCCGTACTTTTAATTTGTTTAGTACTTCGTAATGCGTTAGGATCTTTAAATCCGTTATTCGGAACGAAGGTGAAAATTAACTTCACGATGTTAAGATCTAAACACTTTCAGAGACAAATCCTCAAAAAGTCGACATCATGGTTTAACATCGCCCATCGTTGTACGTTAAATATATGTAGCGTTGTTTATCAAAAGTAAAGAAAATATTTAAATGCAATTGAAATTGTTAGCTTTGGGGTTATCAGATTAGTTTACTCCACCTAACCAATAATTTTTACATAAACTTAAATCGTTCAATAATTTGAAAAACGTTTTCATTATACTCGACTATTAACTGTTGGTCCTCACTGTTCGCGGCTGGTACTTTTCCTCTGTCTTGAGCTTTTAATTTTGCTCAAAATATCCATTGGTATTGACGATTATTTAATCTAAAATTAACTCCAAAATATCTAACAAGGTAGTTCATTAACGGTGGATACTAATAACACTGTTTACTTTAAAATTTTTTGATGAAATAACGTGATAAATTGCATGAATTTCTTGAACTTCTTTAACTCTGCATAGTGCCATAATAGTACCTAAAATCTTGAATAATAATAATAATAATAATAAAAAATAGGGTGGTGGGTTTGTATTTATTCCGAATTCCTGCATATGTCGGACTCTGTTACCTAAATCTGCTGAAATTTGCTTATTTGAAACATCGTTCTATTTTAAATAAACTCAGTGGTTTCCGTAGAAATATTGTGGAACCCCATAATTGTAATGCAACGGGAGGAAAAAGAAACATACCGTGTAGAACCACACCACGAATCATGTTGATCATGCTAGTTGGGTAAATAATAATACGTTTTTTGAAATTTTCCTTAATGTCCTATGAAGTCATTGAAGATGAGGTAAATGACCTCGAAACATTCTGTCTGATTCTGTAACGATTCTAATTCTGTAACTGACTATTAGTTAGTTGATAAATTTGTTTGTGAAAGATCATTTATTGTTCTTCCCGTTGTATAACAATTGTTCTATTTTGTATATAAACTCATACAATTTTTAGTTAAATTTTTTTTCGTTCAATATTAAAAATACAATAAGATTTCTACAATTTTACTTTTGATTATTTATCTTTTCTAATAAACAGAAAACAAAAACTATGAAAACACTCATCTTATGAAAATAATTAAGAAACTAAATTCCTGTTTTAGAGCTGTCGGGTGCAAATTATAAGATAACATGTTGAAATTTTAAGAATCTGCAGAGAATTAACAGGGCTACAATTAGTATTTAGCACTTTTTATGATCTGCGTCCGAACATGAAAAGTTCGTAACAAACAAAGGAAAAAAGTATTTTTTATTTCTATTTTTCCCTTCTTTTTTGTTGATTCTAAGGGTCAAGATCGGATATGAACGCCTGAAAAATTCTCGAAACATCTTTACCATCTATGGCAAATCGCAAGGATAATGAAATTCAATATTCATATGCGTAATGTGGGTAAAAAACTGATATAAAAAGCTAAAACACGTTCTTTATATGAACGAAGTACTCGGAGTAAATTAATTTAAATCCGGCGAAAATGGCGTTTTTTACATTTCAATTACGATGTTTTACATATATTTTTTTATCCCTGAGGGCAGTTTTGTATACCTTATTTCGCTACCCTATGTGTACCGCCCCCTGCATATTTGTGGGCCACCACGACAGTTTTACAAGCGTTTCCGACGTGGGAACAGGAAAGCAGGTAGCAGCGGTGATGATTTACAAGCAGCGCAAGCCAAGCTTGTGAGCTGCACTTGATTATGGCCGCAATGCATTCTATCCGAAGGCATACGGAAGTTGCCGCGGTGATCATCTGTACCGTTTGGATCGGCACCTCGTTTAAAGAATATAGAATTTATCGGGCCGCATTCGCCATTCGGCGAGAAAGGCAATGGCTGCTCCATAATATGGAGGTGAGACGGCGGCAGAGTTTTGTGAAAACGGAGTGAAGCCCGGCTGGCGGAGGGGCGTGGGCGGCGCGGCGTATCGACCAAGTGCGGCGCGAGCGCTTCGGCGCGCGGGGGCGGCGGCATGCGCGGAAGCGGCCGTGCGGCGGCAAAAGCGCGGGGGCGTGAGGCGGTAGGGGGCTGGCTGGGGGCGCTGCGGGTGGGCGGGTATATAGCGCGGCGCGTGTATCGGGACGCCCGGAGAGCGGGCCAATCACGGCCCCCCGACGCGCCTGTGATGCGGCCCCCGCCTGACGCCGCCTGGCGACCTGGCCGACGACCCGCGAGTGGGCGCCGCAAGCCTGCCGCCAGCCCGCGCGCCCACCGCACGCACTGGGTACTGTGCGAACGTGGCTGGTTTCGACGCGCCTTCCGTGCGTTGTCGCACCGCGGGCGCCACCTCCCCCGGCCGCCGCCTCCTCCCGCGCGTGCCGCCGTCGCTGGTGGTTTGTCGTGGCTCGTGCTAACTGTGCCGCTACTAGCACTGCGCACCATATAATTTTGGTCTGGTGTTGCTACATGTTGGAGTGGCTGGTTGTGTCTGGCCGCCGCGTGGCTGCAGTTAGCCACCGGGTACGCCACCTGCTACCGCTTACAGCCCACCGCTACGGACCTACAACCAGCGCTAATCAGCTGCTGCCACCGCTACTGGCTAGCGCTACTTCATGTCCTGCGTACTGGCTGCCATCAACCGCTACGTTGGCACCGCTACTGCCATACCTGACTATCTTGCCACCGCTACTTGTGCCAACCTGTGGCTACTTGGCCACTCAAGCTACTGGCCAACATCGCTACTGCGTACCTGTTGTTACTGCCACCGGTGCACTAGAACTACCGTCGCTACTGGCCGCCTGCCTTGCTACTGCCGCTCTGCCGCATCTGGCTGCCGCTAACCGCCTGGTCCCCTACGGCTTGTTTGATCGCAGCTGTTACGTAGGGCTTCAGTTAACCATCGAAGTCGCTACTTCGTACTCGGCTGCTCGCAACTGGTCATTCACGCGCATATTTTAGGAAGTCCTGGGCGCACCACCTCCGTCCGCGTCAGACTCCCGGCCGTCCATCAGGGGCGGTGGCACGGGGTCCGACCGGTCGTGGCTCAAGTTGACATCTCGTTCTTTCAGTCACCGCTTCCCCTACGTTGCCGCGTCGCTCAGTCGCGCCGATATACAATGGCGTAGCGATAGGGTTTAAAGGAAGCTTGAGAGATGTCTCAGGCAGCCAAATTTGACAGCTATTTCTCTATATCAAATGGCAATTTGCCACAAGTTGCGACAGATGCTAATCGTGTTTCACTTTCACACATCATTTTCTCTTATGATGCCACATTTTTGAGAAATGATTCTAATAACCTTAAAACTATATTTGAAAAACATCACTGCTCATTAAATGTTGTCAGACTTGAGCAGATATATTAAGCCGAAGGGCTCGGATAAATGGAAGTTTCGAAACTGCCTAGCAATCCCTGCACGTCAGTTGTCCCCTTAAATGGAATTCTATGTAGTAAGACTGCGACTACATGTCGTTGGAGAATCAGGTACGTTTCAATCAGGGTGCACTCCAAAAGCATCTTCTAAAAATCAAATTTTTCTGTAATAATAATTTTTAGTGGCATTAAAGTAATAGTTAGAGTTTTAATGTGTAATGAGTTCATCAAACATGTAACAAACCCAATAAGAGACGGGTAACTTCACCGATCATTATTTCATTAGTAAAACGTTTGCAACTAGAATCTCTTGCAGTCAATTTCTTGCCCAAATTGCAAGCCCAAAGCGGTTGATAACTAACGCTAGTAAGTAAGGAAGCAACACAAATAATCAAGACTATAAACTAGAGGGCGTAAGGGAAATTAATATACCTCAAGATGACGCAACTAACACATAAGCATATTTTCTGAGAATTAAATATAATAATCATAAAGGACTCGGTGGTCATTAAGTTTTGTGAATCAAGGTTCACAATTTTATAGTAGTAATTTTTTCAAGCTGTGGGGCAGATCTACCGCGAAAATATATTTTCCGAAAATACAATTTCCAAACGACAGTCGTGAATTAATAAAACCAAAATTTCTGATACAATCGATCATGTACGCGGCAACTCCCTCGGTGAAATAACACATTGCAGCGACCGGATGCTCATAAATCATGGGCGTGAAACAACGGGGTCTATTGATTCAATCGACAGGTGGGAAATCGATTGGAGCGGCGCTGCGCGGGGCGGAGCGGGGGATGAGGGGCGGCGGCGGGTGACGGGGCATTGAGCGTAGTTCACGGCCCGCCGCACGAGGGAGCGGCGCGTCCGCGGCAACCCGATGCATAGTGAAGAAAGCAACAAACCCTTCCCAATGACGTCCTGGTTTGGCTTTTGGTAACGGTTTTTTTCGGAGTTGGTTTCAGGTTCGATTTTGTTTTTTGCGAACGGCACGTTTCAGTTCAGATATTAGTTTTTGATAACAAGTTTCGATTGATATTTCGATTTCGGTTTCAAAAAATGGGTTTTGCATAACTGTTTATTAAAAACCAAACTACGTTGGCAAACAGGATGCATCAAAATAAATTTTACAAACTTTTGTGGGGCATGCAGTGGGGTCAAAATTTTCACTTTTTGCCAATGACAATTGAGAGAAGATAAGCGAGTTAATGCTTACATTTACACACACACACACACACACACACACACACACACACACACACCGATTAAAACACAGGGCGAATTGATCAGTTGGGACGAGGTTATCCATTTGGAAGATTCAGTATCAACAATTCAATTGTAACAAAGCTCCCGATTGAATAATCTCGTCCCAGCTGATCGCTATCAATTCGCCTGCTAACCGGAGTGAATTGAGATGTTCATTTCAGTCGCTTCCTCTCGGCAACTTTCAGCTGCCGCATCTCCGACGCAATCGATCTCGCCTGCCAGGAGGTGCGGCGCGTGAAACTCCACTTCTTTCCATCGCCTGGAGCCGGCGCCACTGCCATCGCCTTGCTTGCGTCTTCCTGAAGTCCACAAGCATTTTATAAACTCCGTTATTATTCGAAGTAATAGCAATCCTGCTGCAATAGAAATTCGTCGCAGGCTTGTGGCAAGTACGTCGGCTAGGCAATTACGCCTATCCAATAAGGCGGTAGAGTGGTGACACAGTACCATAAAACAGGAAATACACATGCCTAAGAATCTGTTCGAACCACTGGTTGTTTCAGAAGTTCAGTGATCTGAGCAATTGAGCGTATCTCAGGAGATCCAGATTGGAATCCCGACCGAGATGGCTTGAACATTGAACAATTATTCGATTCAATTGTTATTCAATAACAAGATCATAACGTAGAATACATTTACTATGTGGATCAGAATATTCTGATGTAATTGCCCATTCAAAAAGTGACAGAGAAATGGCATTCGAGTAAGGTAAGAACTGTTTGATCATTATTTTAGCCATTCTGTTTGGAAGTGCTCCAGTCATTTTCGAAGAATCGCCGGTGCCACCACTACTCGACAACTCGAGTTGCGGGATTACACAGGGGGCGAACAACGCGTTTTCTTACTAATATTATGACGTCTTCTGTTTTGACGACTATTCCTCGCTCTGCCATATGGTAACTTTCAAGATAAGAGTAAATATTTTTTTTAATAATTGGAATAATTTGTTTTATATTTTCTATCATTCAAATATGCCTATAGGCTGCAAACGCTTGTGTATTTGCGGATTAGCGTATGCATTTTTGGTGGCCGAAAAGTCCTTGTTTCGAGTCCCGTGGACTCCCGCTAAATAGTTGGTTCGAAGTCTCCATGTTTGGGGTCTGACGATAAAGTTCAACAGCCCGGAGCAGTAGTTATCATTGCATCCTGCAATCATTTCAATGTTAGGTAGCAAAATTGTTATTGTGAAATTCACATAATACAAATCTGCTCGTGAAACAGCAACATCTTTTTTTAAAATTAGGTCACCTCCTTCGTCTCCAACTCTCCGACTTCTCACCACTTCTCTGACTCTAACGCCTCCGCTGCCTTATCTGTCTCCTCCTCCTCTACAGCATCTTCCTCCGCTTCCACCTGCGCCTTTGTCTCCTTCACCGATTCCGCCTCCACCATCTCCGTCTCCTTCACATTCTCTACCCCCACTGTCTCGCACTTAATCTCCTCCATCTCCGTCTCCAACGCCTTCTCCGTCGCTTCCGCCTTCTCCGGTGCCTCCGCCGCCCCCGACTTCGTCTCCTCGTCCTCCTCCTCCTCTTCCTGCACCTTCGCCACCTCCGCCTGCTCCGCGCCGGCGCCGCTTGGATGCGCTCGCATCGCGCAGACGGGAGGGCGATATCATCGCCCACGCAGATCCAAGCCATTCTCCGCGGCCATTACGCCAGGGGTGCGCAAAGGTCCTTCCGCGCCAAGCCTTCACCACGCGCTCGAAACCCTTTGCGTGCCTCGAAGTGGAGGAACCGGCGGAGATGGCTCAGTGGCAGCATTGCCATTGCCTCTGCAGCGACGCAGACCAACTCAAATCCCGATGTTTTTTATTGTTAGTGATTCCGGGCGAGTCAACTCCTAAGGTTGTTAGTCCCGTAAGTGTAGTCCTTTTTCTCGAGATCTTTCCCCGCTGGATTGGGGTGATCTTCCCCCGCAGAACGCCGAAATCGGGGAAGAACGCCGCTAGCGGGGTTTTCATTATCCAGGCATCTCCAACCAGCGGGACACCCTCCAAGACGGGATAAGCCCTATTCTCACGACCGGACTCCTGGCATGTGGGGTAGTGTAGTGCATGTTAGTATGTGTAAGTAGGGCTGAGGATAGAATAAGGAAGAGGAAGGAAAGATCGCGCGCGTTTCAGTGTTAAGGTACGCGGTTCGCGGCCCGTTTGTTAAGGTACTGCTCCGGAATTTACCTGGTGTTGATCGGAGATACCAGGGAAAACTACCCATCAAAGCAACCGGCCCCCTACCTGCCGCCTAGCTGGTTTTACATAGTGAAAGCCCTCAAAACAGTTACATTCAGAACTCTCCCTTTTTTGTTTCTTTATGTATTACGCAAATTCAATTATATTTTTTTAACAACTACATAACATTCGTTGATCAGTAAAACCCTTTTAAATTTTTTCGTATTTCAAGTTTATCTCTTTATTTGTTCTGAAACCAACATTACAATTTTAGAAGAGTAAGTACAGTTTAATAGATTATAAATATATTATAATTTTGTAAAAGGAATAATAAAAATATCTATTATTACATGCGAAAACAGTTATTTTCTATTTAATAATCCTGAAGCATAATTTTCGAGAAATATCCCGCATAGCATTTCCTTCATAGAGATTGTATCTTTCATCTTCATGAATATGTGTTGAATTTTTGTTTTATTCCGTTCTCAATTCTAAACGTATGCTTGGCTTAAGTGTTCAGCATGCGATAAACGACCATGAAAAACAATAAAGAAGGAACAGAAAATGCAAATTTACGAAAAACGGAAATACGTAAATAACCAATAATCTTCTTAGCAGAGGAATGAGAATTGCGTGGGGGAAGAAGCCCGGCTGACAGCGCAGTTATACTTTTTAAAGGTGGCGTAAACAATGGATCGTTTCAGTCCATATTTTGCAGTCTAACGCGTCGTAACACTAATATGGAACATAAAACAGTCTCACGTTACTTATAGCTAAAGCGTTTTGTAAGACATCCTCGGGTTCTGCTTTTCGCAGGATTATTTTACATTCATTGAATTGATTAGATTCCGTTTAATTCTTTTCACTTCTTAGCATTTTTTCAAAATAAATAAAGCAAAGAATTAGGGAGCGTTGAAGATAATGTCACTTTTAGTATGATTTGCGAAATATTTATATAAAATAAAATTACCTTTCTTCCTAAATTCACACTTTCGTATCAGGAATTTTAGTCTTCATTTATTTCTAATCAAATTCGCACTTTGAGTTAATAATTATCTTGTATTGTATTGCAGACGTACTAACTTCTGTCTGTGTAATACGCCAACAAATGTATCTCAGATATTCCATCAAAGCTTAAACACAATCTTATCCAGTATCATCTTAACTAAAAGAAAAGCCTTGAGTTAGAAACCAGCAAATTCAAGATGTCCAAAAACAGTTTCAATGTATTTTAAAGTTATTTAACTGATAATTTAATATAACTATTTAAAAAAATAGATCCTCAATGGAAATAGCTTTCCAGGCGTTATTAGAAGAATGGCGGTGGTGGATTGCTGAATAACTGCATTATTTATTGTGTTTTCACAGAGAGTCGGCATATCTTCAAAAATGATAGATTGTACAGTTGAAGATAACGTACATTTTCCAAATTCCGAATTACATCGCGCAAAAGAAAGAACTGTAGAACAGTTACAACCCAGAAGTACAACATAAGCACAATAAGGATAATCAAGCCGCTCTCTGTCAAATTACAATCTTTTTTCGAGTAGGAAGCTTGAATTTCTTTCTAAAAGAAATCCCTTTGTGTTTAAAATGAATAGATATTAGAAGACACAAGTGTGCATCTGATGCAAGTTGGGAATGCGTTTTGAAATCATTTAATGATTCTTTTTCATAAGTACTCTTTTACCAATTGGAGAATTGAATATTGTGATAAAAACTATACAGAGAAACCAGACTTAAGCGATCACAATGGTTCCGGTAAAAATGGGCCGTGAATTGAGGTGGTCGCTTAATCAAAGTAAAGAGATAACTGGATGTGTAAATCAAATTTGAATGCGCTCATTACTACAAAAATATGTTCTTTAACACTTTTAATGACCGTAAATGACAACACAAAATAAACAAGACCTTTAAGATCATTTGACTCCTCCCGGCTAGTTTGAAAACACTTTCGTACAGGACTGTTCGATTGCTCTTCCCCAAAGGTAGAACAATTCTCCAAATTGTCAGGTTGATTAGGAGTAAATTACGAATTGTACACTTCATTGAAGTATAATGTTTTATTACGTAAGACTACGGCGGAGGGAGCGGGTCTTTGAAAATTTCCAGGAGCTGGCCCCTTGACTTCTTTCTCCCGTCACGTTTGCTCTCTCCAGTGATATCAAGGTTTGTTGGACATCTTCTACAAGAAATATTAAGCCTTATTTCACTTACAAAGCAACGTACGACGGAGCCATCTCACGCCTTCGTACATTTCGTGATCCCCTCAATTAACTCGACTTAGACCTTGTGCAGCTTCGAGGGAACTCACACCGGACGACTCCGTCTATTATCTACGTCATCCTTCGCCTTACTGCCCTCTTTTTCCGTCCTTCCTTCCCACACACTCGTTGGCTACATTCGGGTCGTCCCGTTCTCCCACCCACAACATCAAAACTCCCACCCAAACACTTACTTTCCCACATGTCCAATTCACTCATCCCACCCCATCTGCCGTCCCCTACGCCCAACTGTACGCTCAATCAACCCCTCACCTAAACCAATTTTCCTAGCGGTCGGCTTACACACCGATTCACCCCACTTACCTCCTACTAGTCCATCCGCTCATCCACCTAGAAGGCTCTTGAAATGCTCCCAGACACACTCGCCCTATCAAACTGCCCACCCTCCAACTAATCTACCTGACCTCTTACATTCCCATCATTTAACTCGCCCAACTACCCCAGCCCCCACCTACGAACCCACACACCCATAC
>BOPP01000003.1:6173819-6196236 GCA_017312745.1 Gryllus bimaculatus | reverse complement strand
CTCCTGCGGTTCGGAATTATAACGACCCTGCGGCGGGGCGCCCGGCCCGCGCGGTGAGCTCAGCACTTCGCCCGGACGCCTCCGCGCCTCCACGCCTCCGCTGACAACGCCTCCTCTACGCGCGTCGCCTTTGGCGGAGTTTCCGTTCAGTATAGATGTTATGGCTAATGTCTTAATATGACTGATTCGGGAATTACTTGGTCAATGTTCACATTATCCAAAACGAGTGGATAAAGCTCGAAGTAGAAACGACTTCAAAACATTGTTCGGGCTCTTCTGAATGAAATCGCATATTAGCCATTACGAGGATGCTAGGGTAGGTGAAGTACGCTATGATGGCGATAAATAGCAGATATATGATAAGAGATCGCACACTGCAGGTGGGAAATTTCGAAGGCTTCTGAGGGACAAGGTGTTTAGTTTTGAATTCCACTGTGTCATTCATAAATATCTATTTATGTGACACTACGTAAAATAACGTAGTAACCTAACCTCATATGCGTCTCACTCGTCGCTTCACTACGTAGTGCGTGTTGGAACGACGAGGCTCCAGCCTTCGTCCTCCGCATAAAAGCGCCTTGCGTCCTTGCTATGAATAATTTCCAACGCATTCTAATGCAAAAATGCTGAACGCAAACACCCAACACGTCACACACTAGGCCACTCACGTTGCTTGAACCAGCGCTCTGGGGCTACCAAAATTATCATACCAACATTAGCCGAATGATATCCAAAATAATCCGTTTATCGTCATTCTTACAGCGTTGTTCAATCTGTCTGGTAATGGGCGAATTACTAGGCTAATTCGCGAATTAGACATATTTCTGTCTTAGGCCATAACATTTATCTTCATACACTCATACGATAAACGAACGTATACAAATTATTTATACATAAAAGTCAATAAAAAGTCATAGTCATAAAGTCATAAAAACATTCAAAGTCCTCCCTACCCTTCTGTGCTCACTATAGCCATCTACACTCACTCGTACCACAAGTACACAATGTTTTCGTGTTTTCTCTTCATGTAACATGACTCCAGCAAAACACAATGAAACATGACTAAACGTAGGCTGTGTTGCGCGAAAGCCAAAGGAAACTGGAGGGAGAGGCACTGGAATGTCATTACAGTACGCGACAGTAACATTTCTATCTCAATACCGTTAACATTTGAACCGTCTACCTGTTTTTTGCTGTCATCAAATATTACCCTTTATTACACTACTACACTATTATCATATTAACAATAGAAGGATTTCTTGATAAAAACATTCTTTGTCCAAAATTGAGAAAATGTAGTTAATGATGTCACTTTGTATAGTGAACTTTTGAGCGAAGAAAAATGGGTACGCTAGGAAGGTGAGTTACGAAGTGGATAGTTTTTCTCATTTCCCAACCATTGGATTTTTAGACTACGTAGTACTGTTTTTCCACGATACCCTTCAATTTTCTACTTATCAACTAGGAATAGTACCTTCTTTAGCACACTATTTCTCAAGAGAACTTTAAGGAACTACAAACACGATGTCTGCTTATTGCCTGCTAATAACCAGAAGCTCTCCACCACCCGGCAGTGATATCGCGGGGGTCTGTGAGGTGTCCGTGATCGTTTCTTCCCGCTTGTGGTATTTTCCACGTTGCCTAACCGGACCATTGCTTTAGTACCGTTGAATTTTTGTAAAATGGTATTTAGTGTGCTTTCAGTTTGCCAATCTAGGAAGTTTTATAGTGTGACAAGCTGTTGTTTTGTTTGGGGTGCCTTGAGACCCCCGCGATATCTTCTACGTTAGCAAAGATGTCTTCGTAAAAGATCGTAAGTAAAGATCGTGAGAAAAATAAGAAAGGATCGTAAATTCTATTACTTTGGGAACGTATTACATGTTATATTTTTACGTTAGAATACCTCTGCGAAGTTAATAATGACTGCTATGAACATTTTAAGTCACTTTGTATGTTAAGAAATGAGTGGAAGAATATGTCCGCTTTTCCTCGCGGGAACAGACTATAGTTACCGTCCGAAAAAAAAGCAGTCTGCACGCAATTGCAAAATAAGAAAATGTTTTTCTTTGTTTATTGTTTCGTATGTTAGCAAGAGAATTATAGAATTTACAAAAACATAAAAATTGAAATGGACTTAGGAAGGTATAAAAATTGAAATGGACTTAGGAAGGTATAAAAATTGAAATGGACTTAGAAAGATATAAAAATAATCGCAGCACCTCAAAAATGTGGAGGATTTGCGTTTTGAAATTTTCCATTACTTTGAATTAGTAAAAATTTAATTTTTTTCTACAAAGCATGGGCTTTAATGTGACAACACACGTAGAGTAAAGACTGGTAGACAAATTAACTCCAATTAGAGAAATGTTAGATGCTTTCGTGATTAATTCTCAGAATTGTTTAACAATTAAATTAACTAAACAAATGTTTAATTACACGCACAGAATTGTTAATATACTGATAGAATATTCTACTAATTTAATTTTTTATAATTGACCGTATATCATGAAAAGAGCATGGAGGTCTGAAGACACCCCTCGTTACCACTTTTGCTTCAAAAAGTCACTCTACCACTGCATGGTTAAAGGAAATGGCTTTTGTGTCAATATTTATTTAGAAAGGTTCCTTAGAATTATTCTGAGTCCGTCGACAGCTCGACACGCCTTCGTGAATTTAATTTTTGCAAAATTTGTATGCATCTACTACGCCGACTACATGGGTAACCTTTAGTTTTTGCGAGTCAACACTTAACTTTTTAGTCAAGGTGCCAAAGAGAATAAAACACACATAGGCCCACGCATATAATATGAAATTTTAATTTATAAGTGCAGATGGAAAATGTCTGAGTTGTTCCTAATTATATAAAACTATTGGAAATCTCAAGACTGGTTATGACGACTAGATCCACCTGTTAGCAAATTATGCTCTCTAAATACAATAATACAACTGTACTCCAGGATGACATTTGTAAATTTCAGGTGTATAACTGTCGCACTGTGAAATGGTGTCATCAACGAATGTGCAAATGCTGAAAGAGTGTTTATCATTCTTATTCTATTGTTCACTAATGAGTCATGTCTACGTCTGTTTATACACTACAGATACAAAATATTCCGTGAGGTGTCTCTGAAAGCACTCCAGAAAACGTGGTGGCTAACAACGCTTGAGTGTACTATGCACAGACTAAGTGTTGATTCTGATAATAATATACTTTTTAAAATAATGCAATTCAATATGACAGAGAACTTTCCATGTCAGCAACTTTGAAAGTCACCTTTCTGAGATGTCGAAATAAAAAATGAAAATCGAAATCTTTAATCGTGCCCTTTAATGTTTCGTGAGGGGCAGCATACTATAGGCAACACTGCAGAAGATTCTGTTCTGCCATTGTTCACAACCATGTTAAATATATCGGAAAATAAATGTTTTCTTAATGTTTATATATTACACGAATTGCGAATTCGCTGCTATAGAAATTAGCGCATCGGACTATTACACCCACGTTTGTGGGTTCAAATCCAATAGAAGCCGTGAATTACGGCGAAAAAATTCTTCGTGCGCCTTCCCTCGAAGGGGAAGTAAAACCGGCTATCCCATGTTGTAGATTTGGTGCGTGTGATAAATCTGCTAGCCTAAAAAAAGCATCTGAACCATTCTAGTCGTCTATTTCGTCGCTCGAGTGATACTTTATTTCGCAGCTTGATGGCGAAATAAGTGTAGCGAAATTTTGTGGTCAAGCGGAAGAGCAAGCCTGATGGCCTGAGCCGCAGCACGTAAAATAAGGCAATGTTGAATTGAACTGAACTGAAAAGTTACACACAGAAGTGTTTGGAACCAATATTACTTGGTGTGAAAAATCTTTTTGAATCTCAGTGAATCAACATTACTAATTCTCAATTCACAGAGTAAAAATTAACAAACATTTTTTTCATAATACACAGATGATGAGTCTGGAGATCATGTGTCACTGCATTCAACGTTACAACTCTTTCAATTTGTGCACATACCATATTTTTATTCTTCGAAAATGATGTCTAATGAAGAAATTTTGATATTTTCTTTAATTTTATACTAAGTACATCTAGAAGATTACAATGCTCATCTAGCTTAGGAATTCGGATGAAAGTTTGGATAAGTTTGGAACTTCAAATTGTAGGGCAAAAAGTGAATTTCTTGTGTTCATTTTCGCAAATACATATGGAACACATCTCAAAGCAAACACACGTGCCAGAAGTTGAAAAATTACCCCTTTCGTACATGGAAATACCACAACTCGACATCAGGACTTTTTTCCATCGAAGTAAAGAATTGGTCATCTCTTCAAACAAAAAAAGCTGTTGATTTGCCGCTATTTCATGTCACGAAGATGACGTTGTTCAAATTTAATTCAAAAACATTCCTTCAGCTCACCATCAACACTTACAGATAGCCCCCGTAATTTCGCAGTAGAGTAATCGAATTCGAGTAAACGACTTGCATTCTTTCGGCGTGAAATATCTCTCTTTTCCTTGGAAAAGAAAAATTCCACTCATTCAATCAAACCCACCACTCAGGGAATCGAGGTATATTACGCGAACTATTCTCAATCCTTAGTAGTAATTTCGCAATTTTCGTTGTTTCGAACTACCGCGAGCATTTCACAACACGAAGTCCCCAGACTGGGTGTCCACCGCGTCGGAATTCTCTCAGCCCGCGAGCAAGGAATGCGGGGTTGCATGTGAAGTCCGCATCGCACGAATTCCGAATTCCCCGCCGCCTCCTTCCACGAAGGCGGTTAACGAGGTGTCCGGCAGGGGCGCGGGGGCGCGGGCGCGGGGGCGTGGGAAGAGCGGGCGACTTTTCGGTAATTTCCTTATTAAGAGGCGCACGCGCCCGCACTTCGTGACTGGCTCCCGGCGCGTGGGAGGGCCTCGCCTCGCCCGGCCGGGCCGGGCCGGGCTGGGCCAAGACCCCCCGACGGGCTTTCTCCTTGTCATACTGCGGTGATTCCCAACCGGAGGTCCAGTGGATCTCGGGAAGGCTTTCCACATCCGTGTAATGATGATGATGATGCCGGGTGAAATGGCTGAGGTCAACAGCTGTTGCCAATGCTGGGCCTTTGACCGGTAGGTTCTTGGTTTCGAGTCCCGATGGTGGCGGATTTTCGTTTCTAGCTGCATCTTATGCAGCCAATGTCTGGAGGAGAATTCTAACAGCTGCTCATTGGTTATTTTCTATGGATTCTCCGAGAGAGTGGTGGTGATGGCAGGGTAGTGGTATAAGGTGATGATCATTGTGAAGAGTGAATGAACAATTGAATACGAATGGGATGATGTTGACACGGAGGGTCGAGAATGGGGAATCAACCGTGTCTCTCCCAAATGATGGAGCCACCTACTACTTATGCACTCATATGTACAGTCTGGTACATCACGTACTATATTTTCTACGCTAAGCTTTATCCTTCCCATAATGATCACAATTATTAGAATCAATGCGATGTATTTCTCTCTTCCTTGGTCGAGATCTTATCGAACATTTCTGACTCCCTAAAATGAATTTGCTAATTTATTGCTATCTCACTTGGGACACAACGCTCTAACGGAAAAGAAAGCTTACTGTTTTGAAGGCGATATCATCCTAGGTTGATTCTTGTCCTTAATTACTTCCTTCTGTCACCGGGATTGATGTAATGTTTTTACATTTCTTGTCACGTTTCTCCACCATTGGCAGTCATTAGTGCAATCCTCTGTTATCGTCGACTCATAATGATTTAGAGATATTTAATTGCAATTTAATTATATTATTTGCGATAATCCAGGTGTCCCAACTTGACTGTTATGTTCAGTTTACATGAAGGAGTTTTTTTTATTTCAGACATATTTTTAATTCTCCTCTTTCTATCCCTAGATTTCAAAAGATGCACATCCGCGTTTGTACATTTATCGCCAATTTTCTTCCACAATCTCTGACAACCGTCGAGATAAAGGTGGTGAGGAAATTCACTGGAAGAGTGCAGTTTGTGCGGATACTATTTCTTTTCTTTTTCTTTCATTCTAGCATATTTGAAGCATTTCTTTGATTCAAATCAACACTTGAATTGAAGAGGGCGTTATTTTCTTTTAAGTAAACACTGATATATAATTCGGGATATTTGAAGGACGACGTCACAGGAGATTATTTAATACAGGGCATTAAGCGAATTCTAATTCATAGCAACTTTATATTACTCTATAACATCCTAAATAAAAATAGTATACACAGCAAGTATAACAAATTAACTGAATCTCGTAATATAAAACTCATCTTAGGAAGGGATCTTTTAAAACAGGATGTCAGTTCTAGATTCATAAATGCAGTCCGAAATGCATGAGCTAATTTATTATAATCAGATTCACCATTCATTAGAAATTACCCCTTCAGCAGACAATCAAGTTCATCATTTGTTGAGAGAGCTAGTTCATACTTGGAATTACCGTCACCCTCGTGCGTACTCGTGACCATCTGACCCCCAATTACATCCATTATTAAAACGACGCGCGCAGCACTCCACAGCAGACATTCTCCTCACATAAGAGTCGTCTGAAAGCCTACGACCACAAAGGCGTCAGGCGATGGCAACTGCCCATAATGCGACTCGATCCACTCACCCAAAGCAGCCAGCAGCGCCAATCGGCGGGGTGCGTCCAGCGACTGTCAACGGGTTGCGTCACCGTCCACCTGGGGCGCCTCTATCGCGCTCTCGGAACGTGTTTGAGAGTGTTATTGTAGCAGTGCTGGCTGCCACCTGAGATAATAAACGCGCGGTCCGGCGGTCCAGCGGGCTTCGTAGGATGCTGCGGCGCGCGCAGATGTCGCGGAACGGCCGGCGAGGACGCGCGAGGGAAATCAGGCGGGTATTCACGCGTTGAAAGGGCGCCCGCGCGACGTCATAACCTCGACGCGGGACGCCGAGAGCGTGAACAGGGGTCGGTAAAAGCTCCATTGCGGGCGGGAATGACGTCAGCATACGGACGCATTGTCTGCCTTAGTTTCTGGCGTATGTTCTTTCTTTATCACCTGTTCAATTTTTCTTCTGTTTTTTTTCCGTCCTTTCTTTTTTCGGCAGATTATTTTTGTCTTCTTTTCTGTATTTATCATTAAATTTTCGAATTATTAATAACAGAAAACTTATAAAGAAGATTGTTTATTGTTTTCATAAAAATTTCGATGTGTGAATGTATTTGTTTCTAGGTGATAGAATCTTATCACATTATTTTCGTTCATTTTACGAGAGATGCTGTGAGACAATGTTTAAATAATTCATTATTCGCTTTTGGGTCATAAATATTTGTTTTGTTTCTCCCAAACGCAACATGTGCCGTGCGCTTATGCTTAAACGCAATACTTAAATGTTGCAAATGCTTAAACGTTATACGTCTACCCAGAATTAAATGTGTATTTTAATGGGCTCTAACCACGATCAAACAACGGGACTCCCGAATTAAACTGAAATATGCAATGAAAATTAGTACGAAAAGAAACTAAAATTTTTGTAATTAAAATATTTAATATTCAAATATTTTTGGAACATGTTCACAATTCAAACATTTCTGTTGTACTTACATGCAACGTGTGAAAAAAATGTGAAGTTCCAATATTTCACTTAGAGCGTTAAGAACTTGCTTATTGTGTTTAAGAATCCACTCCGTATTGTATAAAATAATTGTGGTATTAATTTCTTATTGATTATTATCATTTTATGTAATGTGTCAATATACAGTTATAATGTGTCAATATACAGTTATACAGTACAATGTGTCATAATACAGTTATAAAAATGCAATACATATCAGGAAGTAGTTTTTAATGAGTAAATTGGGATTTAAATTTGGATCAAAATATAACGAATTTATTTATTAGGTGTTGTATATTGTCTCTTTTCCCTTTACAATATACTGTGTCGAACAATAATTAGTACATATTTGTTGAAGTACAATTAGTAGAAAGAGTAACATGATATGAAGAGAAGATAATGCCCTTTTTAATATATTGATATTTAAAAATTAATTGAACTGGATATTGCAGAAACGTTAAATTATACATTTGCTACATAAATGTGATGACAGCACATCCAGTGTCTAAGCTACACAACTTCTTAATCTAACTAGATCTTTTTCTCACAAAAGAAATTATTATATCTCTTTTAAAAAATGTTCATTTTGAGGTTCTCCAAAAACAATTGCGTTTTATCACGTTGCCTCTCAGCTGTGACCAATTACAAGTTAAACTCTTGAGAACTAATGTGTTCTCTGAAGCATCATCCAATCTCTGCGCAACGTGTTTGCCGACCCCTGACACGATGTTTATGCAGGCGACAAAAGGGGCGGTGGCCGAGTAGGCGAGATGGAAGGGGGTAATCAGAACGAGACCCTGAAGCACTGGCGCCCTCGTCATTGTCGTCGTCACTGTTTCGTCCCGCCCACCTTCCTCCGCCCTTCCGTCCGCCCGCCACCTCTTCTGCCCACCGCTACCCACATTTACAACCATTGTCATCACCTCCACCTCCACCACCTCCCCCATCTTCATCATTGCCTCGCCGGCTTAGGTGGCTTCAGGGCATCAAGTGATTTATCTGCAGTGTTTCTGACTGGGGAGGTCGTAGGATTAGAGTCCGGCGGAGGCAGAATTTTCGACTTCTGGCTTGACAGCTAGGTTGAATTTCGGCGCTGTCTGGAGAAGAATTCTAGTGGCCGGCCGCTCTGGTCGGTAGTTTTCCGTGGCTTCTCCGATCAATACCAGACAAATGCAGGAACAGTATCCACACAAACGGGCCACGAACCCAGCGCGAATTTTCCTTCTTCTTCCTTGTCCTATCCTCATCCTTACTTACAAACACAATTACATTCACTACACTACCACACATTTCGGGAGACCAGCCGGGAGCTTGTCCGGGCTGAACGGTGCCCCTTGGTGGGAGATACCTGGTCGGAGAAAACCTCTGTAGCGTACATGAAGGTTGGCGCCGGATCTTGTCAACAACGAAGAAAGGTCACTACCTCCGGCGATAAAAGCATGCTCTACACTTCACTGAATTTAGCAATAACGCGCCCGGAAACAATGTTCAATCAATCATCCTTGATTGCCTCGATTTCCGCTTCCGCTCCACATTGGCTCAGCCTCAACGCCGCCGCTTTTTACCTCCGCCACCGCATTACCATCACGCCACCCTTTACCTCCACGCACGCCTTTAATGCCACTGCTCCGCCTCCGCTCCCCGCTGCGCCTCCGCGTCTCACCGCCGCCACCGCTTTTACCTCTGCCCACGCTATTACCCGCCGCCCCTTTACCTCGCCCCGCTTTTACCTCCGCCACCCCTTTACTCCGCCACCGCCCTTTTGCTGCCACCGCTCCGCCTCCGTCCCGCGCTGACCCCGCGTCACGCCGCCACCGCTTTATAACCTCTGCCAGCCGCTATTACTCCGCCCCACTTCCTATCTCCGCCACGTATTTACTCCATCCCTCCTTCACCGTCCGCCACCGCCTTTAGCTGCCACCCGTGCCTCGCCTCCGTTCCCGCTGCCTCCGCGTCCAACGCCGCCCGCTTTTTACCTCCGCCACCGCTATTTACCTCCCCCCCTTTTCCTCACCGCCACCGCTTTACCACCCCCACCACCCGGCCTTTGCTGCCACCGCTGCGCCTCCGTCCCGCTGCCTCCGCGTCCACCGCCGCCACCGCTTTCACCTCCGCCACCGTATTACCTCCGCCACCCTTTACCTCCGCCACCCTTTTACCTCCGCCACGCCTTTAGCTGGCCAGCTGCCCGTCCGCCTCCGCCCCGCTGCTCCTGCGTCCACCGCCGCCACCGCTTTTACCATCCGCCACACGCTTTTCCACCGCCACCGCCTTTAGCTGGCCCTCCTCCTGCCTCCGTCCCCTTGCCTCCGCGTCCACCGCCGCCACCGCTTTTAACCTCTGCCACCGCTATTACCCCATCCCGGCACCACCTTACATTCCGTCCGCCACTCTTCCTCCGCCGCCACCACTTTACTCCGCCACCGCTCTTTAAGCTGCACTCGCCTCCGCCCTCCGCCGCTGCCACCGCGTCCCACCGCCGCCACCCGGCTTTGTACCTCCGCCACCGTCTATTACCTCCGCCACCCCCTTTACCTCCGCCACCCTTTACTCGCCACCTTTAGCTGCCACCTTCCTTTAGCGCCTACCGTCCCCGCTGCCTTCCGCTGCTCCCACCACGCCGCCCTTGCCCGCACCGCTATTACCCGGCCTACACCTCACGCCCTTTACCTCTTTACGCCCCGCCACTTACTCCGCCACCGCCTTTTAGCTGCCACGCGTCTCCGCCTCGCGTCCCCGCTGCCTCGCGCCAGCCCCACGCGGCGCGCCACCGCTTTTACCTCCCCCACCGGCTATTACCTCCGCCACCCTTTAACCCTCCGCCACCTCTTTTCTCCGCCACCTCCTTTACCTCGCGCCACGCCTTAGCTGGCCACCCGCGTCCGCCTCCGTCCCGCTGTTGCGTATCCGCGCGCACGCTTTCTCGCCACCGCTCTTTCACCTGCCCCACCGCTTTACTCCGCACCTCTTTTACCTCGGGAGCTAACCTCCGCCACCCTTTTACCTCCGCCACCGGCTTCTTTAGCCTCCGCCACCCTCTTCCGCCCTGCCTAGGCTGCCCGCTCGCCTCCCGCTGCTCTCCGCGTCCACCGCCGCCACCGCTTTTACCTCGCCACCGCTATTACCTCCGCCACCACTTTACCTCCGCCACCTCCTGCCTTTAACTCGCCACCGCCTTGCGCTCCGTCCCCGCTGCCTCCGCGTCCACCGCCAGGCCACCCGCTTTTACTCCGGCCACCCCCTTTACCTCCGCGCACCGCCTTTAGTCACTGGCTCCGCTCCGTCCCTGCTGCCTCCGCGTCCACCCGCCGCCACACGCTTTTACTCCGCCACCGCTATTACTCGCCACCCCTTTAAGCCTCCGCCACCGTTATTCACTCCCCCACCCCCCCCCTTTTTTTTTAACCTCCCGCACCGCCCTTTAGCTGCACTGCCTCCGCCTCCGTGCCCCCAGCTGCTCGCGTCCACCGCCGCCACCCCTTTACCTCCGTCACCGCTATTTACCCGCCACCCCCTTTACATCCGCCACCGCTTTTAGCCTCCGCCACCGCCTTTAACCTCCCGGCCACCGCCTTTAGCTGCCACCGCGTCCGCCTCCGTCCCCGCTGCCTCCGCCGCCACCGCTGTTGTTGTTGTTGTTGTTGTCGCCGTCGGCCGCTGTCCGCGCCGCGGCGCCCGAGCGGCTAATGTTTTGTGGCGAGGCGCGCGCGTTTGACACGCGGTCCTAATTTGATATTCATGTGCGAGTTCGTTTGCGGGCGCTGCCACTCGAGAGCGTCGCTCGCGGGATAATTGCTGTCTGGCGGCTGGGCAGATGCGCCGGACACGCGGATGCTGCGAGCCTTTTCTCGTGTTATTTCTAGCGGACGACGGGCGTTGTGTTGTGAATGACCGTGTCGCGTCCCTCCGCGCGTCTTTTCACCGCTTGGCGTCGGATGCGGCAGACCCGACGCTTCGTTGCCCGCGGGGCGCGACGGAAGTGTGTAGGGGACGCGTATGAATGAAGCGCAGGCCCCTTTGGAGGTAAAATTTCCTTTTTTTCCCCCGCGTAGAACAAAACCGCATAGTTACAGAGTACCTAGAGTTGAGCTACAGCTTACTCTCTGAATATAAAACATATTTTAAGAAAATGAAATAATTTATAATCAACTGTTTCCTTTTATGACACTTCATTAAACATTTTGTATATTATTACTAAAATTAAAAAATTTAATAACCATATAAAAATATGAAAAGAATGACTGTTTGAATATAAATAACAGATCTAAACAATATGAATCAAAAAAGAAAAATACGACCACATGAACTAGAAACTGTTATTTTAAAAGATAAGCAAATAATCCGGCCAGTCTTTTCAACAATTTTCCGAGAACCGCGGTTGATGTAAGGATGCGTCTATAGCCACAATATTCAGTCTAATCAGAGCTTTAAAAAAGTGCTACTCTGTTTATACCCGAAATTTCGTCCAAACAAAGTTATTGCCTTCTTTATGAGTAATTCAGTTCTGGGCATTACATTGCTTTGTTTGTTAACTAGTTGAAATAATATTCTGCGAGCTTTGACAGTCATGGAAAGTTTTACTACAAATCTGTGACTTGCTCTGCAGTTTTACTTCCGATGTGCAATGAAACTACCCCTTTCGAACCGTATTGGTTATGGTATTTTACTTATTAAAGTATTGACTTAAAATGTTGGTAATTCGACGACTTCTTCGTGAGCAGCATCTCGATTGGGGATTTTGTTCCGATTTCCCTAGATCCCCAGACCAAATACTGCGAAGGTCCCTTGCCGTGCTTCTGCGCAATAAGAGAATTTTTCTTACCCCCAAAAATGTCTGTCTTTGACGCATGGTTGATTTTGTTGAGCTAATTCTTTCATTTCCAAGGTTATAACATTTTCTCGTCTTAGGGAATAATTCATTCGGCCATGGAGTGTCTCTGTAGAAATCACTCATTTATTTATTTGATGAGTAGAAAAAATTCAGATCGTGTGAACTCAAAGATCCGCAAAATCTAACATTTCGGATTTACCGATAAAATGTATTCAGGTTGTAATGTGGCAAGCATAAATCTGGATGACAATGTCTCCAACATTTTTATGCCTTAAATAAGAATATCATGAGAAATTCTGTAAAAAACGTAGATGCTTGAAAGTTGAAAGGTCCCGATGTACAAAAAGGTCTCAAATATTTTTTAAAAAAAATAAGAAGACTACGAAATATTTCGGAAAACACACACGTAAAACTTATGCATTCTTCATACCTTGTGTAAGTGGACTTGAAGCATCCATTTACCCTTTTGCAGCAGAGTAAATCTGCCAGTGCTTTCTAGCACTCACACGCTTTCGTCTACCGTTTCAAGCCTCTTTCTCTCCCCCCTCCTCCCCCCTTCCTTCCTGTTCACTCGGAACGCACGCGCGTCGGCCGCTCGCCCGTCCATCCGTCCGGCCGTCCATTCGTCCATCCATCCCATCCGTCCCCCACCGTGAAATCACCGGGAGGCCTGCCGAAGTGCACGCTAAAATATTGACGAAACGAGCTTTGAATTCCTCGCACGCGTGTGTGCAGTTTGAAACACACACAGGAGGCAGGACGCGGTCCAGCGGGAGGGGAGGGGGGATACATTGGGAGGGGGTCGACTGGTGTGTTGTGGGGGCATCGGGCGGAAGGAGTGACAGTGGGAGGGCGGGATTCGAATTTTTTTTGCAAACAGCAAAAGAGCAAATGACAGGCTTGGTACATCTGTGGAATGTGTTGTATAGTGGGTGGTGATTCGAAAAGTTGAACGTGTTGAGCTAGTTGGGTGATTTTAGCTTCGCAAAACAATCGAAACTTCTCTCTCTTCACTCGGGCATTTACAAGTTGACGGCGAGACTCCGACCTTCAGCCTTCGCGATTGATACAAAACCTGCGGCCTTCAGCAGCAAAAATGCTGCTATCGAATGTGTGGAAATTGGGAGTGAAAGTGATCGTTCAAAAGTTCTTTACTTATCAAGAATATAAAAAAAAAGGTATGTTCTGAATAGACACATACTGAATAGCAGATTATAGCAGATTCCTTCCGGTTGCATGGTATCAGCTGTGTCATAGGTAAAGTCGCACTGAGAACAGATTACAGTCACAACATTAGGTATAAGGAACTGGGCGTAATCTTAACAAATTATTTGCATTTTTTAGTCAAAATCGAAAGTGTTTCATAGTTGTTTTTTCTCTCTGGTTATCTCATTGACATCTCTCACAAAGTCAGACGGTGCTTAGTATTCCGTTAATATATGCGTATATTCAAAATTGGTAAGATAGAAATATTTGAGTCCTGCAAACACAAAATTAAAGTATAACGCCTTTCACGCTAGAATACAGATCGCTTGTCTTGACGCACTTCGCTCGCTCGGGGAGCGTGCGGACGGGGAGCCTTACTCCATTAATTTAATAAAGTTAGATAATCGCAGTGTCTAATATAAACACATTGCAATAATTATGTATCGATAACCTAGATATACTTTTTTTCAGTGCAATAAGAGTGCAGCGTCATAAAAATTTTCGAGTGTTCTTGATAAGATATTGGCGACGAACTCACACGACTAATCTAGAAAGTAGTTCCACCAATATTTTTGCAATATTAGGAAAAGACACAATAACTTTGTTGGTATTATCTAAATTCGTATTATCAAAAATATATATAACGAATTATTATTTCAAGGCTGTCTGAACGTATTGCGCTCATTCGCCTTTAACGAAATAGCTACCAAAACGGGGGTTGGAAACAAAGTCAATATGTACAAATATATTATCGGTTGGAAGTGCAATGAGAGAATAATGAAAGCATACAATGAATCGTCAAGAGAAGATAAACTGACCTTTTAAATATTAGAATAGATATAATATTTAAAAATAAATTGGACACACTAGATAACTGCACGAAACCGGTTATAAATTTTACACATTTGTACATAAAAAGGAACGTATCATCAGCAACATCCAGTGTCCTAACTACACAACTTCTAATCTCACAGATCTTTTCCACAATGTAATTATTATATCTCTTTTAATAAAATGTTGCATGTTTAAGGTCTTTTATTACAAAAACAATTGCGTTTTCATACGACTTGTTCTACTAAGCTGTGACCAAAATTAAATAGTTAATAAAGCTCTATAACTAACTTGTTTCTACTTGGAAGCAATCATTCAATCTCTGCGCAACGTGTTTCCACCACCTGCACGCATGATAAACACGGCGAAACAACGGGGCGGGCACAAGTAGCGATGTTCACGCCGAGATGGAATAAG
This sequence comes from Gryllus bimaculatus, assembly GCA_017312745.1. Classification (NCBI taxonomy): domain Eukaryota; kingdom Metazoa; phylum Arthropoda; class Insecta; order Orthoptera; family Gryllidae; genus Gryllus; species Gryllus bimaculatus. Next base: position 6,181,357 of record BOPP01000003.1, on the reverse strand, counting down.
TCGGGAATAATGTACAGCAAACGAAGCACCGCACCGAATAATGGCGCTCGCACTGTCGTCGTCTACCACTGTTCGCTAGACTCCCCCGTTACTCCTCCACCTCCTACTCTTAAGCAGCGCATCCAGAGCCAAACACATCCACTTCCTCCACCGGCTATAAATTGGTAGCAAATTTACAACCAAATCTGTATCATCTCCACCTAAATCACACGCACCTTTCTCCTTTATCATCATTGCCCGGAAAACTTCTTGCGAGCTAGGAGGGGCTCCAGGGCATTTTAGTTGATTTCAAAACTGGAGTCATAGTATTCTGAGATCTGGGTAAGTGCGGGTAAATAGAGTTCCGGAGCGAGGCAGAAATTATTGCCGACTAGCTGGCTGGAGCAGTGTTATGGTTAAGATACTTTTCCGGCCTGTCTGGAAAGATATTTTAGTGGCCGCGCCGTAATAAACACATGCATCCTGTGGTCGTAGTGTTCGTGGCATTATCACTGTATAACAAAAATATCTTAATAAAATGTGTTATACTAAAGTGCATGGGACAGTATCCGTACAGTACGGGCCACGCACCAAGCGCGATTTGTCTATCAGTCCCACTTCTTCCTTCCTTAGCTCCATATCACTTTACCTCACACATACTTACAAACACCAATTGCCACTATTCACTACACCACCGTCACAACATTCTCAGCATACCAGCCGGGAGCTAGGTCCGGGCGAACGGCCCTTCCTTTGCTGGGAGATTCTTGAGTCCGGAGAGAACTCGTATGCTTACTCGAGAAAGGTTTGTCATTCCGAGACTTTCGTTCGTTTCACATATCCCTAAAGACAAGAAAGCTAAGAGCAAATGGTATTTGACATTATTTTAGTTATATTTGTTGTTTTTCTACAATTCAAAGAGAAATTTTGAAAAATTAGTGAGAAACAGGTTATTCAAATCAGAAATCTTTGGGTCACAACAATTGTATGGGTGGGTTCACTTTACGTTTAATTTTCTCCGGATAAAAGGCAATGCTCCTATCGACATTAATTGGGAACCTTTTGCAGAGACAACTGCGATCTCGACACCAATGTTCAACAATTTCAATTCGATCCTTGATTGCCTCGATCCGCTTCCGCCTCCAACTGGCTCAGCTCACCGCCGCATCCCTTGCTTACCCTCCGGCCACCCAGACTTTACCACGCGAATCCACGCCATTCCAGCCTTTATAAGCATGCTCAACCTTAGTGAAATGATGCTTTCCCGCGATACGAGCTCTCCACGGCCTTGGCGATTCCGCGTCCACCGCCTTGAGGCACACCAAATCATTGCTTTTACACTCCGCCACCCCGGATTAATTACTTAACCGAAATCAGCTACCTATGCTTTCTGTACCTGCTTTTTCTTCGGCATCGCTCTGTTGTAATATCACACACCATCCGGCTCAACTCCACTTCCATATCCGCCATTACTTTGGGCCTTTTTCGCTGGCCATCCCGATAATTATACGCCTCGCCCGGTCCCGGCCATAACCATGAAGTCCAATGAGCGCTCCACTCGACCGGCCACAATGCCAGTTAAGGTCAAGGCTAGCTTTTCCTCCGCCACCATTTTTGGCCTAATGACCTTCCGCACCCCATGTTACCTCCCGCCACCACTTTAACCTCCCGCCACCACTTTAGAACCTCCGCCACCCAGCGCGTTTTTCATTGCTCTTTACTGGCTACCGTAAATCTAGAGAGACCTCCGGATCCGGTCCTCACCGCGTGCACCTCTACCAAGTAGGGCTATACCACTGCACGCCTACACCAGTCTTTTAACTCCATTCCGCTCACCCTCTTTTACCTCACGCCACCATTTACCTCCTCGAATATAACTCACCGTTTTTTAGTCTGCCTTACCGCGCCTCCGACCTCCGTCCCCGCTGACTGACACTCCGCGTCATCACCGCCGCCACCTTTGCATCAACTGACCAGTTTTAGACACCTTTCACGAGGCACCGCTATTCACCTTTCATGGCGCCCCCCACTTCTTTACCCCGCACTTTCATCCGGGCCACTACCTTACCTCCGGCCAAACCGCCTTTAGGCTGGCAACCGCGTCCGCCTTCCTCCCCCGGCTGCCTCTGCGTCCACCGCCGCCACCGCTTTTACTCGCCACGCTAATATCGCCACTCTTTAACTCCGCCACCTCTTTTACCTCCCACCCTTACTCCGCCCAACCGCTTTAGCTAACCGCCTCGCCTCCGTTAACGCTGCTCCGCGCCACCGCCGCCACCGCTTTTCCACCATTCCAACTGCATCGCCACCGTATACATCCGCCAACCTTTTACGCTCCGCCACCTCTTACCTCCGCCACCAACTTCAACCAACAATGGGTTCCGCAACACCGCCTTCTACTGGCCACTGCAACTATCACGCCTCCGCCTCTCTCCCCGCCTCAACCACCCAGCGTGTCTGACTCGCCGAGCCACCGCTTTTACCCTCCGCCACCGCTATTACCTCGCACCCTTTACCTCCCGCGCCACCCCTTCTTACCTCCGCCCACTTACCTCCGCCACGCTATAGCTGCACCGCCTCCGCCTCCGTTCCCGCTGCCTCGCATCCACCGCCGCAACCGCTTTTACCTCCGCACCGTCCTTATTATCCTCCTGCCGCCACCATTAACCTGATCACGCCACCCAGCTTTTAGCTGCACTGTTGGGCCTCTGCGCCTCCGTCTCCGCTGGCTCCGCGTCCACCGCCGACCCGCGTCCACCGCCGGGGCACCTTTTACGCCTTTTACTTCCGCCACCATTCCGCTATTACCTCCGTCAGTCATAACCCTTTACCGCCACCCTCTTTAACCTCCGCCACCTCTTTACGCCATTCGCACACTTTACCTGCCATCCCCCATCGCCTTAGCTGCACCCCCAGCGTCCGCCCTCCTACACCGCTGCCTCTGCGCTGCCACTGCCGCTCGCACCGCTTTTACATCCGCAACCATGCGGCCTGCTATAGCCTCCGCCACCTCTTTAACTCGCCACCTCTTACTCCGCCACCCTTCATCACCCTTCCGCCACCCGGCTTTAGCTGCACGCCTCAGCCTCCCCGTTCCCGCCTGCCTCGCGTCAGCCGCCGCCACCGTTTTACCTCCGCCCCCGCTATTACCTCCTCCGCATCCTGCGGCTATAAGTCGCACCAAGGGGATTCCATCTTTTCACCGCGGCCTTCCGCCAAACCATGCTCGTCCCCCATCCGCCACCGGGGGACCTTTTTAGTGTCGCCACTGGGCTGTTCGGCCCCGTCGCTGGGCCATCCGCGTCACCGCTGCCACCGGCTAATTACTCCGACACTCTTTACCTCCGCCACTCTTCCTCCGGACACTTACCTCCGCCAACCGCCTTACTGCCCACCAATGTTCTCCGCCCTACCCCGACGCTGCCTCACGCGTCCACCGCGCCACCGCTTTTACCTCCAGCCACCGCCTATTACCTCGCACGGGCGGACGTGCCTTGGACCTCGTCGCCGGCCACGGGCAGTGTGTTTTTTTGCACATTCGGCCACCTCACGTATCTATTACATTACCTCGGGCCAACAAGGGGGTCTATCAGCTGCCACCCCGACCGCCGCGGGGGCCGGTATCGGGCCCTCCGTCCCCGGCGGCATCGCGTCCACCCGGCTGCCACCACCTCAGCTATTACCCCACGGCGCCCCAGGCATCCGCGAGCCGTCTTTTTGCATCCGCCACCCCTTTTACCTCCGCCACCGACTTTACCTCCGCTCATCCCGTCTCCCCTCGCCTTCCGTAGCCTGCCACCCCACCACGCTCCGGCGTTCGGCCCCTCCGTCCCGGCACGCATCCGGCGTCCACCGCTGCCACCGGCTTTTACTTCCGCCACCGCTATACTCGGCACCGCTCTTTTACCTCCGCACCACTTTACCTCCGCAATCGGGCTTTACTCACGGCCTCCGCCCGTCCCCGCTGCCTCCGCGTCCACCGGCCAACCGCTTTTACCTCCGCCACCGCTATTAAACCCATCTCCCGCGACCTGCCTGCCACTTTCATGCCTCTGCCCACCCACCCCGTTACGCGGGCACTTTAAGCTGCCACCTCCGGGGCCGTCCGCCTCCGGTCGCCGCTGCACGCGTCGCGCCACCGCTGTTGTGTTGTTGTTGTCCGCCGTCGGCCGTTGTCCGCTCGCGGCGCCCTGATGCGGCTAACTGTTTCGCGTGGCGAGGCGCGCGCGTCGCGTGAGCCCGGTCCTAATTTGATACAGCTTCAGTGCGTACCGTTCGTTGGCGGGCGCTGCCACTTGAGAGCCGTCGGCTCGCGGGATATGCTCTGGCGCGCCGGGCGATGCGCCGGACACGCGCCGAATGCTGCCGACAAGCTTTCTCCGTGTTACCTTCTAGCGGACGACGGAGGCGTCTGTGTTGTGAATTGACCGCGCGCTCGCGTCCTCCCTCCCGCGCGTCTTTTCACCGGCTTGGCGTCGGATACGGGCAGACCCGAGCGTCTCGCGTTGCCCCGCGGGGCTGCGACGGCAGTGTGCATTGCGGGGACGCGTATAATCGAATGAAGCGCAGGCCCCTTTGGGGTACCAATTTCCTTTTTTTTCCCGCGTAAGAACAAACGGCATAGTTCTACAGAGTACCTAAGATTGAGCTACAGGTTTCTCTCTGAAATAAACATCTTTTAGAAAATGAAATAATTATAATCAACTGTTTCCCTTTTAATGACATTTCATTAAACGATCCTCGTGCTATCATTATTACTAAAATTAAGAAATGTAGTAATCATAATAATATGAAAAGGACCATGAGATTACAATAACAGATCTAAACAATATGGAATCAAAGTGAAAAATACGACCACATACTAGAACTTGGTTGAAATGTTATTTTAAAAGATAAGCAATTAATCGGCCAGTTTCTTTTCAACCAATTTTCTGAGAACGCGGTTGATGTAAGAAGCCTCTATAGCTACAATATTCAGTCTAAAATGCAGAGCTTAAAAAAAGTGCTTACTCTGTGTATACCGAAAGTCTTGTCCAAAAAAAGTTATTGCTTCTTATGAGTAATTCAGTTCTGGGCATTAACATTGCCTTTGTTGTCCAATAGTTGAAAATAAATTCTGCGAGCTTTGAGAGGTCACGGGAAGTTTTACTACCATCTGTGATGCTCTGCAGTTTATTGCGATGTGCAATGAAAACTACCCTTTTCGAACCGTTATTGGTTATGGTACTTTTACTTATTAAATATTGACTTAAAATGTTGGTATCGGCCGACTTCCTTCGTGAGCAGCACCTCGATCGGGGATTTTGTTCTTGATTCCCTAGTTTCCCTAGACCATTTTGCGAAGGACCCTTCTGTGCTTGTGCGCAAAAACAAAATGTTCTTATCCCACAAAATGTCCTGTCTTTGCCGGCAAATAATAAATATGTTTCGTTCTATCGCAGCAAGAACAATCGAAGCAGGGGTTGATTTTGTTGGACAATCTTTCATTTCCAAAAGGTTATATACATTTTTCGTTTTAGGTATAATTCATTCGACTATGGAGTGTCTAGAATCACTCTTATTTATTGAAGGTAGGAAAAGTTTAATATCGTCTGAACTCAACGATCTACAAAATCTAACATGTTCGATTTACCGATAAAATGTATTCAGGTGTATGTGACAAGCATAATCTGGAGACAATGTCTCAATCATTTTTTATGACTTAAATAAGAATTCATGAAATTCTGTAAAAACGAAGATTGCCATTGAAAGTTGAAAGGTCCGATGTACAAAAAGGTTCTAATATTTTTCAAAAAATAAAAAGAGCTACGAAAATATTTCGGAAGAACTACACACGTAAATTATGATTCTTTAATAAACTTTGGTGTAAGTGGACTGAAGCCATCCATTTACCCTTTTGCAGCAGAGTAAATCTTGCCAGTGCTTTCTAGCACTCAATACGCTTTCGTCTACCGTTTCAAGCCTCTTTCTCTCCCCCCTCCTCCCCTCCTCCCCCCCTCTCCTCCTCCTTCTTCCTGTCACATCGAAACGCCCGCGCGTCGTCCGCCGCTCGCGACCATCTTCCGCCGTCATTCGTCCATCCTTCCCATCCGTCCCCCAATATCACCGTGAATCAACGGGGAGGCCCCTGCCCGAAGTGCACGCTAAAAATATTGACGAAACGAACGCTTTTAATTCCTCGCACCGTGTGGCAGTTTTGACACACACACAGGAGGCAGGACGCGGTCCACGGAAGGGGAGGAGATACATTTGGGGAGGGGGGTCGACTGGTGTGTTGTGGGGGCAATCGGACGGAAGGAGTGCAGTGGGAGGGCGGGATTCGAATATTTTTTTTTTTTTTTACAAACAAGCTAGACCAAATGACAGGGCTTGGTACATCTGTGGAATGTGTTGTATAGTGTTGTGGTGATTCGAAAGGGTTGAAACGTGCTGACTAGTGGGTGGATTTTTAGCTTCGCAAACAATCGACAGACTTTTCTCTCACGGGGGGGCATTTACAAGTGACGGCGAGGCCTCCGACCTTCAGCCTTCGCTGATTCCATTACAAAACTTCGGCCTTCAGCAGCAAAATGCTGCTATCCGATGGTGGTTGGAAATTGGGAGTGAAAGTGATCGTTCCAAAGTTCTTTACTTTTATCAAGAATATTAAAAAAAAGGTTCAAATCGTCTGATAGACACAATACTGAATCAGATTATAGCAGATCCTTCCGTTTCAATGATATAGCTGTGTCATTAGGTAAGTCCACTGAGAAAGATTACAGTCACAACATTAGGTAATAAGGAACTGGCGTAAATCTTAACAATTTTTGCTTTTTTAGTCAAATGTTTCATAGTTGTTTTTCTCTCTGGTTAGTCTCATTGACATGCTCTCACAAAGTCCAGACGGTGCCTTAGTATTCCGTAAATGCGTAATATTCAAAATTGGTAAGAACTAGAAATCTTTTGGAGTCCTGGCAAACACAAAATTAAAGTATACGCCTTTCAACGCTAGAATAAGATCGCTTGTCTTGACGGCACCTTCGCTCGCTCGGGGAGCGTGCGGACGGGGAGCGTCGGGCGGGGGGCGTGGGGGCGGGGAGATGCGTGCGGAAGCGGGGAGCGTAGCGGGCGGGGAGCGGGCGGGCGTGAGCGGGTGCGCGCGGGAGCGGGCGGGCGGGGGAGCGTGCGGGCGGGAGCGGCGGGGCGGGAGCGGTGCGGCGGGGGAGCGGTGCGGGCGGGGAGCGTGGGGGCGGGGGGAGCATGCCGGGCGGGTGGGCGGGGGAGCGTCCGGGGGGGGAGGCACTGCGGGCGAGGGAGCATCGCGGGCGGTGGGCGGGCGGGGAGTCGTGGCGGGCGGGGGAGCATGCGGGCGGGGGAGCGTGCGGGCGGGAGTGTGAGGGGCGGGAGCGTGTCGGGTGGGGGAGCGGTGCGTGGGTGGGGAGCGTGCGGCGGGGAGCGGTGCGGGCGAGTGCGTACGGTGGAGAGCGTGCGGGCCGGGGAGCGGGCGGGCGGGGGAGCGGTGGGCGGCGGGGGAGCGTGCGGGGTGAGGGGAGGTGCGGGGGGGGCGTGGCGGGCGGAGT
>BOPP01000003.1:6147849-6167356 GCA_017312745.1 Gryllus bimaculatus | reverse complement strand
GTGGGCGGGTGGGCGTCGGCGGCGGTCGCCTTGTGGGCGAAACGGTTCGTTGCGTCGATCGGACCGCAGCCGCTGCCGCTGCCCCTCGTCGGGCGCGGATCTCCACATGTGAGCAGATAAACCGCAGCGCAGGAATATAAAAGCTTGCTTGCTGGTTCCCTTCATTTTGACGGGTTTGGCATGGATGAATCTTGTTCATTGAATGTCTGTGCCCGGAATTGAAGATTCGGGAACTACTTTTAAAATGGCTTCATGAAAACATGTTTTGGAAAGTAAAATACGCTATTGAATCCTGCAGTGATTCACTCCATGTTCCTAATGTTAAAGTATTTGTTATTCAACTATTTGGACGAATTTAACAAAATAAGCCTAAAATTAGTTTTAAGTCCAGAAGAGATTTCAGAGCTCAAGAAAACGTGTGCTGATTTGTACTTCTCCCCCATACGCCATTTTTATCGTTCTTTGACAAAATAAGTAAAATAAAATAAGATAAGGACTGCAATGAGAAAAATGTATGGGTGGTTTTAGGATGAGCAAATCATACTAACGCCTACATTTCGTCATTCAATAAATCTATTGGTATGTTTTGCGACCCTAATATGTGTAACGCATTCTTTTTAATTATCGCGTGGGCTGAATTGAAGACGCGGCCTCAATAGAGTAGCATACGTGAAACGTCATATGCTCGCTGCTGAGGGTGTATGGTTACAGAAATGGTATACTAACTAAACACACAATTTACTTTTATTCACGCACAACAAACCTTACATACTAAACTTATGTTGAAATTAAAGAGGAGCGAAAGTTGTAACCGAACAATCCTGCCCGCTTCGTAACCGTTCCGGGCCCATTGGTTTTGCAAGCCGGCTCTAGTTACTATGGTTACGACACGCGCAAGACTAACACGAGGCAAGGCTTTGCTAATATGGCCCAGATCTTTGCAACCGTACACACTGCAAGATTTACTTTGATGTGGTTTTGTACAGGAAGTAGGCATTCGTTGAAACATGGCGTAGTGTACCAGGCTCTCCATGCATGACCCAATTTTTATTATTAATTTTGAATGTACGCATACTTTGACGAAAATGTAAGCAGCCTCTAACTATGAGTTTCTCAATTTTGTCATCAATGACCAAAGGTTTCTTTAGACTCTCAAGAAGACAGAAAAAATTCAGATGCAATGAAACTGTTTCGAATTTGACCGAAACAATAAGTATTTGATCCTGTTAATCCGCATTTCTCATACCTGAAGTTACGACTGTAATCTCATACAATCAATGCTTCTTTTTGCTGCTCCAGGATCCCATTTTCCACATACTCGACCACAGCAGTTTTGCTGCTGTGTGCCACTTGTAGGATATACCACTTATTTACTCGAGCACAGCCAGCACAGAGACGAAGCTAAAATATGAGATCTCGTGTGAGAGCTCACTCTGCCATATTAGATCTAGTTAATGAAACTGAAGCAGGTAATATTCAGGACTTTTAATGTTAAACGAGATTTTTTTTTTTTTTTTTGAGAAATGTAACGATTCTTTGGCTATGTCATCATGGCATCTCGGCTATCTTGCATTTGATACTGAAACTATAAAAATCACTGATGAAAGACAGAAACCCAATATTTGGCCACCCTCTTAAACATAAAACATCTTTCATTTGGCTGTGCATAGGGAGCGCTTACTACAATACATTGAACCGAATATACTAAAGAAAACGCTCTCTAGAACAACAACTAAACGCAACATACAACCTACGAAATGTCTTTATTGTAAAGAAAATAAACAATTTCTCGATCTCGCGAGTGTTACGTGCGGAGAAGGTGCCGTTGTATGATCCATTCGGAGCGAAATTTAGCTTTGCTGATGGCGTTCATACGCGCTTAGTTCGGCAATACGTTTATTGATCCGAGTAGGAATCTTCACGTTTGGTAGAACTCGCTCATTTACGGGAGATATAATTTATACAACTAAAAGAGTTTCTTAGAGAAAATGTATAATACATACAAAGGTGTAATTTAATAAAGAAATGAATTGACTATGGAGCCCCCAATTTTGATAAAGAAGGTTCACAAATGTCATTCATGCTCAGAATTAGGAAGTGTATAAATGTTATGTCAGTGATCTAAAATACAACTTGTACTCCAATAGAATTACTTCATTTAAAATATTGATATTAAACTGATGAAACTATAATGTAAGCCATTTTACCTGTTAATAGAGTTAAAGTGCACAATGAGTCATATTATATATTTTTTTAAATATCTGAATATAAATGTTTTCTGAAATTACAATTCTTCTGCAATATCCAATGCCTGCTAGAGTACTACTTTTCTCGAAGCAATTCTTAAATGTTGCTGCCCTATTCTTAAATATCTAGCCCAAACCCACTGGCAAATTACTAGTATGAAATGATAATTATTGTACGAATACACTGAAAGATCCTCACTGTATATAACTTCAATTAAGAATGTAAACAATAATGTTTAATGCATTAGAAACTTACTTTATGTGATGGGAGATAAAGAGGCAAAAATGAAAACAGAGATGGGCAAAATAGCATAAAGTATGAGGAAGGGATTGGGAGAGGGAGGGGAAATAAGTTATTAAAGCAAGTTTGGTGCGAAATAGATAAGGACTTAGGGACTGACAAATCTGATTGAGTAAGAGAACGTTTTTGTAATAATACAGGTTTTTCTTAAAGGAGGTGACAAGGTGAAGAAAAAAATTGATTCAAAGGGATAAAGATGTTGAAATACAATACAGAAGATGAGAAATCAAATAAAGAAGATTATGAAAAGATAAGAAACTCCACTTATAACAAATAGTTAAAATTATTCTATTGAATGATATTCCTAATTATGTAAAAGGAAAATGTAAGAAAACTGACAAGCAGAATAGTGGGATGTAGGTTATAAATAAAACTAGAGCATGAAGATATTGTCTGAATAGCGAGGAGAAAAATGTAGAATCTGTGAGATAGAAGAGGAAGACTTGGAACATATTTTTGAGCAAGAGGCAGAGATGTCTGGTTGTTGGGAAAATACAATAAGGGATAGTTGAAATGTTGAGGATAGGGTGGATATTAGAGGACATAGGTGAAATGATCAGTATGTTTGGGAAATACAGGAAAGTGCAAAGTACGTAACGTTTTATTTGTAATATATTCAGTCTTATTGTATAATATTTAGCAATTTCAAATGTTGTATTTAAAAAGTTGTAAAAACAAATTCACTCATTTGTTTATTACAAATCTTACATCATTTCCATGGCATATTACCCACATACCCTCTGCAACACAAGACATTTGACACATTCTACGGTGGCTGTGTCCACGAGACAACGTACACAAATATCCAGTTCTCAAAAATCTCATTGCGGGAGAAGATAACCCATATTTGCTTTCCTGGCTGTGTAATATTTGTGTCTCAGCTGGAAGAAACCTTTCCTTCCTTCCCTGAGGTATTCCTGAGCAAGCTTGTCCTATGTGTCATCCCCCATCTAATCGAGGGGCGTTTAGATGCGAAACTGGATGTTTGATTTGGCTGCTATGTTGGACATTAATTAATTTTTATATTACTTTACTTTCTAATTCCAAATTGGCGTTAGTGCTTTTGACGAAACGGAAAATTTAATTTCGCCTAAAACGCCCAAATGTTTTTTCAGGATCTTTTTACACAACGATTATCATTGCGATGAATGCCGACGATTTTCTGCACCGAAGGAATCCAGTGGTCGAATTTAAACCTACGACTTGGGATGAGTAGTCCGACGTTATAGCTAACATCAACACCAATCTTTTTTCGTATAATGTTTGTAAAAACAATTTCTCTGCATCCAGCTGCGAAAATTTTTTCAGTATAATTCAAATACTCCAACTTTACGCAGCGTTTACTTTGCTGCCAGTATAAACTAAGTGCTCGGGCGTCATTACCCTTGTCACACAACAGAGATTTATTGACTTAAGTAAAAGCAGCACTTTTCATAGTGGGTCCTAACACATTTTTTGTTCTTACAAGAGCTCAGGTACCCTCCTATAGAGGGAATATTTGAGGACGGTCCCATACTCTTAACACTTTATATGAAGTTGATGTGTGAAGCACATTTATTAATGTGTCCACATTTGCTCTTATCACTAATAATCACAATAGTAATAATAATGATAACAAAAATAAATTATTGTGCATCTACATCCGAATCGACATGATGTATGCAATTTAAAACTAGTGGTGCTACAGAATGACACAACCTTTCCCGTATTAGTTTTATATTTCCTTTGGTTTCGGTTAGTTAAGAAAACTACTAAAATTTTCAAAAAAAAAGACATGACATTAATGAAAGAAAAAATTACGGACAACCAATTTAATTTGAAGGGAAAATCTCTATCTCTAATTTTGTAGAAGTAAGAAGACCCCGAAAAAAATTCAGTTCCGAAATTTTTGAAAATTTAGCGTGAGTTAAGAGTGAAAGTTGGACATATCTTACTTTTATAACTGTGTTATTATATTCTATCAAGAAATATAAAGAAAAATGTGGAGACGTTTTTGAGAAAATTTTGAAAATGCTTCTAAGGCTTCATGCAAAATACCCCCAAAAACTAATGAATGATTTTCAAAATCGCAGAGCTTCAACTCAGAACAAATGAACAGGGGTTTCAAATTGGAAAAAACTCCTTCACATGGTTTAGGCGCTAGTAATGTTCACATTCACCAGACGGACAGAGGGACGAACGTTTTGAAAAAAATCTTCTTTGTTCTCGTTATCGTATTTCCATTGAAATCTCGAAATCAATTTTCCACAGCATTACATAACTGTTCATATACTACGTTTATTACACCGTATATACGTACGTATTCGGGAAAGCAAAAATATGTAATGTTAAATTGATTTTTGAAGCTTAATCTTTCTAATTTTTCCACTTTTAAAGACTTGTTATTTTGTGAAATTAATTTGCAAGGATATCGTTTGGGAAGAGCTAAAATCCGTAGACTACCACGAACCCTCATTTTTAAGAAAATAGGCGTTGACGTGATTGGGCGATGGTAGGATTGTAGGCTAGATGAGTAGGATTGTAGGCTAAATATGATATTTTTTATATTACTTTTGGATATGTGTCCCTGGACGTGGACAAATGAGAGAGCTGAATAATGAGCATATGACTCTTATGAAGGTCGGATTAAAAATGACGATCAACAGTGGAAAAATTGGTGTGGAAAACACCAGACCTTTGAGGCTTCCAGTTGAAAACCCACATATCTTACTTCAAGATCCATGTGGTAAGATCGGCATCTAAACTCTGATAACCAAACCCGCCAGCTTGCATGTATCATATTCCAGCGGACGAGAAACATGGCCTTTTCCCGGCTATAATATGCACTGCACGTACGGGACTAATGCCATACGAAATTGATATTTGGAGATAGAAAGCTAAAGATCGCGAAACAAATATCCTTGAGGGTCGAGCTTCTCTCGCGAAGCCTAGGGGAAAATTCCTCTCCTTCACTCCCGTCTTCTATCCCCCCGGACCGCACATCAAGCTGGTAAGTAGATGCGAGTGCGCTTATGACTGTGATGCAACGGTCAACTGACACCACACGTTCGGCGCTGAATGAATGTGGCACAATAACACTCGAAGAGTATCGACTAACAAGTGCCAAAGGCATGGCGACATCAAGTTGAATTTTAATTTGGATGACGACAGTCATTGATTATGGAGAGGGTAGAGTTGCAAATCAGGATTTTAGTGCGTGTTCAGAGAAAGTTTTTTTACGCAGATTAGCTATGGCCCCTAAGACTCTGACAGGGACGCATTAATCACAGCTGTTCATATCCCAAAATCGCGGCCAATCAGTCTGTTTTGGATCGCAGTAATAGCTTGCCGCAGACCTTTCCCCTTTGATGCCGGAAGCTGCACAGTTCTCTTTTAATTTCAGCGCGCATTGGAATTTATTAATATACAAGTGCAATATACTGTTCAATAATTCACTATTAGAGACCCCATAGTGTTTCATGCTAACCTTCATCGGACCCTGTCTACCAACCTCTCTCCGCGTTGGTTGAATGTTTTGAGTGGGAGGGGGGGTCCCGTTGGTTGCGAGACATACCAGAAGGAGTGTTGGGAAGCGTGACTTTCGACATTGCTAAGCAAGGGAATTATGACGCGCGATCACGGAAAGATGGATGAAGCGACGTGACAGACGCTAAATAATGAAGTGCTATCAAAATCTAATACGAGTGGAAAAATGAAATTATCCATTTTTGGGTTGTTAGCTCTTGTAACACGTCTACACACGTTCAAAATTTGTTTTGCTGATCTCCGAATATGGAATCCTTTAGCAATATTTTCTGTTATGTATATATGCAATGGAACAAGAAAAGGACATTCGCTTTTCACGTTATTCATTAAGGCACACAATATTTACTTTGCAATATATAGGTATCTTATTACAATAAAGGAAGAAATGGCCCTTTAAGGGGTGTTCATAGTTTTGAGTTAACTCTAGAAAACACCTCAATGCAACAAATAAACACTCAATTTCCTAAACCTCCATTCTATATTCTTATTTCTAAACCGATTCATATTTCACCGGGTAAAATATTTTGCAGGGAACAAGTTTTTTTAAAATAAAAAATATAATTGTTATTTCCGAAAGTTCATCGCTCTTTTATTTAAAAGAGACAACGTCAAAGCTCTGAGAATTTGATAGCAATGTTTTAATTTGTGTAGAATCTGTTTGAAAATAACTCATACTTCCACAGTCCCCTAAGAAATCAAAATTCTTTGTTTCGTTATAATCTAGCTGAAGTACCTGCGTCACCCGTGTATTTATTTATCATAATTATCCTGCCTCAACTGCTCCCCTCCCTCTCTCCTGTGTGCAGCTGGAATTAGATGAACGATTGCATCCTCCCGCAAACACTCAGGTCAAACTAACAATTTTCACCGTTAATTACTCTAAACCTATGTTCCATTGTTGGAATAAACGAGAGTACATTTTGGATTTTGCTCTAAGGGGTTAACAGAAACTTAAAATTTGAGTAAAAAAGTTATGAGCGACAATTCCCTCTTTGTGTGAAATCCGCATCGAAATCGGAAAGACTGAACAAACTGGTAAAAACAATTGAACGCTTTTTATTAAAAAATGTGCTTTTAAAAAATGTATAATGTTTAACAAGAAACATGACATTGCGTGAGACATGAAGTCACAGCCATAACCACTCAAAAAAATCATAGGATTATAGCATTTCTGTTTGCGCACGTTCTGCCCGTATGTCGGAGGCAGTGGCGCGCGTGTGGCGTCAAGAACATCGAGAGCGCGTAATGCTGGGGCGGGGGGGGGGTCGCGAAGGCGCGTGGTGGCCTCCTTTAGCAGCCAGCCACGGCAGACCGGTTGTTATCCCGCGGGAGGGCGAGGGTGGCGGAGGTGCGGGTGTCGCGGGGATGTCGAGGACGGCGGGGGCAGGGCGCGGGGCGGCGGGGGCGGTCGGGGCGGCGGGGACAGGCGGGGCGGCGGGGCGGCGGGGGCGCGTCGGGGGGGCGGGGGCCGGTGGCTGGCGTAAGCCGGAGGGCATCGCCGCCGGTCGAACAGGAGGTCTGGCAGCCGTAGGAGTGAAATCAGTGGCGGGACAGCGCAGGGCTGGGGTCCGGATGACGGCGGAAGGGGTGCTTTGTGGAGGCCGGGAGGGGGAAAGCGTGCGGTGACGAACGGGGGTGTCTAGATCGGAGGCGTCGTGATGGGGTGGTCGAGGGCGGTAGGGGCGTGAGGGTGGCGGGGGCGTGAGGGTGGCGGGGGCGGTGAGGGTGGCGGGGGCGTAGAAGGGTGCCGGGGCGCTGAGGGTGCGCGGGGGCGTGAGGGTCGCGCGGGGCCGCTGAGGTGGCGGGGGCCGTGAGGCGTGGCGGGGCGTGGGAGTGAGGGGGGGTGAGCGCGGGGCGTGGAGGGTGGCGAGGGGCGGAGGGTGGCGGGGGCGTGGCAGCGGTTGGCGGCCGGCCGTGAGGGTGCGGGGGCCGTGAGGGTGGCGGGGGCGTGAGGGTGCGCGGGGGCCGTGAGGTGGCGGGGGCGCGTGAGGGCGGCGACGGGCGTTAGGGTGGCGGGGGAGGGGGGACCGTGATGGCAAGCGGCGAGGAGGCGGGCGGTCGCAATTACGCGCCCGGGCGTCGCTGACAGCCCGCAAATTGGCGACACTACGGCGGCGGGGGATACGGGCCGCGGGCGTCCCGCGGCCTCGCGCCAGCTCTCCCTGGCGCCGCGACGCGCTCGGCCGGCCGCTGGGTTGGCTGGCCACAGGCGCTTTAATCGCCCGATTTGTTGCAAGTTACAGTCATTTACTACAGCGTGTGCCTTGCGTTTTTCTACTAGCTATTTTGTCTATTTCCAATATTGTACTGGGTGATACTGGTACTGATGTCGACGATATTCTTGATGATGAAGATGAGGAGGGGGAGCTTGATGATCTATAATTTGGTTACAATCCAAAACCATTACTGCCTAGATAGTCGAGGCAATGTGTGTGTATGTGTGTGTAGTTGTGTGCGTTTGTGTGTGTGTATGTGTGCTCGTGAGTGTGCACGTGTGTGCGTGTACATGTGCGTGCGTGCTTGTGTGTGTATGTGTGTGTGTGAGTGCGTGTGTGTATATGAATGTGCATGTGTGTGTGTGAGTGCGTGTGTTTGTATCGTGTTGTTTGTGTGCACGCGTGCCGACCTTCAGATCTACCTGAAGCTAATGTGTTTCTTAGTTGCCATTGAAATTCCATTTATATTTCCACTTTGTTGTGAAATGTGGAACTAATTATCGATGTAATAGATTTACGGAGGGATGGTTGTAATAGACGGATTTCGATCTCTCGACTATTAGCGGACGGAGCCAGACGACCGAAACGATGATAATGAAACCTTTGGAGAGTCGCACCGGACGCTCCCTGTTTGGCCTGGCGTTTCTTATGGAACAATCTTGGGCTATTCGTGTGGGGGAGAGTGACATTGCCAAATAATATTGCTAGTTGATAACCGCTAAAATATGGGAGTAACTGAGAGGAAATCGACAGAAGTTACTATTATGTAAACCCAAGACTTAAATATTTTTCTTTCCGACCCCCAATTGTTTTGGCTTAAATATAATTAACAGGTCTTTAAGAATAAATTAAAATACTTTTTATGTCAATATATTTATTTAAATTAAACCAAGCAGTGAGATCAGTATATTTAGATGTTCTTGAAACAATGATTCTGAAGCATTGCATAACAACAACAACTTCACGCCCTCAGACTTTCCTGCGATCTGTGTCGAAACTACAATTGATTGCTACTCGCAGAAAATAATAATGAACAAATGACCGTGAAGAATCTTTCTTTCTATTAATTTTCAAATTTTATAGACATTTAGTATTTATGCTGTAATACCGGTTAAAAAGGGTCCTACTTCATTTCATTTAAAGCAAAAATCCCGAAATTTGGTTTAGAAGAAATTACTGAATTCTTTTTTTAAGCTCTCGTATTGTAGTGGCTTGGTAGCAAATAGTCTCGACAGCGTGTCAAAATGTTTTAGTGTAAACAAGGTAAAGAGACTTACCCTGATATTCATGGCTAGTCTTAGATATCTACAGGAGTTGCTTTTATTAATACAAATGCCAGGTGACTTGGCTCCTATGTGGGCAAAATTCGCAAAACTGCGAGTCTAGCTATGCCAGGTCTTCCGGTTTTCACACGAACAAGAGATGAGATTTGTTTGGAACTCGATTTGTTCCTTGTCATTCCTATGTAGTGAAGCAAAAATCTTCACTTTGAACTGAGTGTATAGCTGGGGAAGCCTGTATGTGTTTTAGAATCTCCTGAATAGTCCGAGGAACAAACCGCAAGGTGTGTTGCTGATATAAACACCAGAAAATCGAAACTCGTGTGTCCTAGGTATGAAATATATTCGAATTATGTGAGAATAGATCAGTAGAATAGATAGCAACGAAAGCGCCTCAATAATTGACTTTATTAATGAATGAGATTTGCAGATTAAACACTTCATATATTTGATTGAGAATTTCGTAATGGTAACAATAATATTTAGCGTTCTGAGGTGATCTACAATAATATAATTGGATACGAGACACCTTTCTGTTTCAAATTCATGGTAGATCAAAAATTCCTTTAAATTAGGTGATAACGACTTTTGTACCAGAATAAACTGAGTATGTTGTTTCATGGCGCAAATTTATTTACTTTTTAAGATAACAATTGGGTGACGTAGAACATTGTGTTTATTTAGTTTGCAGCGATTTGTATAAAATATAAACATTCTTTGCAAACAGAACTGGATAAGTGTCAATTTTATAATAAAAAAGAAGCAAGAAAAAGTTGATGTATATAAGAAGAGATTGTTTAATAAATTAATTAAATCAAGATACAAAGATATTGAAAAGTAATTTCTTGGACATAGAATGTGGTTAAACAGAGAAATATTGACAGTGGCGTGTGAGATATTTTCGTAGAATTTGTTGTTAAGAAAAGTTGAACCGGACGTCGAAGAGAGCAGACGTGCGTATGAGTGATTTTTTTAAACAAGATGAACAATTAATTTGGATGCGGATAGAACAATATGAAATGCACTGTGGTGTTTTTGAATGTGAAATGCTTATGTAATCTTTTGTCCCTTTCATAGTGTTCAACCCTTTCTTGACACGTTCGAGAAAAAATATTAATTATGAGTATTTCGATTGATGATGACTCTTATCTTTAGTATTGCTGACATATATCTAAGTCAAATAAGACAATAATATGAAGAACTCTGGTCGACCCGCAAACTTTTAGTGAGATCGTGAAGTAGAATTCTAAGCTATTTAGGATTTAGCACTAAATTGTAAGCCGATCTAACGTCATGTTTGCACTAATGACCGGCCTTCAGTTAGTGCACAGATTTTACGTTCGCCACGTCGATAAAGGTTATGTTCAACGGTCAGTATTAACATAGCCAATACCGGACAGCATTAAAAGTTATTACAACGAATTTCACGCATAAGGTCAACAACATGTCAGACGTCCCCTCGTCCCATTTAGCCTCCGTTTAAAACCTCCCTAATTGTTGTACTCTCACACTAATGAGTAGTCCCGCCCATGTCAACAAAATATCTGACAGACGAAGGGTGAGACCCCTGGACGGGAGGGGCTATATCCCACACACCCACACAAAAACTCATATCACGTGTAAAAATTGTTTGACAGGAATAAGTCACCAAATAAACAGCACCCGCGCGGAACCAACCTACCTCAGCGAGTGTTTTGACGTGCGAGCGTCATACATTGAAATCTAGCAGACGTGGAAGGGACGGGTGGAGCATTAGTTTCACGCGTTGTCGTGCGGCGTCGCTGCTGCTGCTGCCAGCCGCTGGAAATCTCCAAGGGCGCCCTCTTAGGGAGGGCGTACAAACAAGCTCCCCTCCGCCCACCGAGACCACACATCGGACTCGCCCGCACACCGCCGACGCGTTGATTATTTACGAGAGCGTCAGCCTCGTAATGCTGACGGAGCGTTGACATCGCCATGATCTCTCCCCCGCGCCGTCACCCTCTGTCACACAACGCGGCGTTGTTTACCTTCTCGAGGCAGTCCGCTTTCTAGCGTCGGTACAAACGTAGGTGGCTTTTTTGCTGCTCGTTTGAAGATCAGGTGACGTAATGAGTTTGGAGGGGGCGTTAGTGTCACCTTGGCAACACGTTTGTTCTGCTTTTAAACACCAATCTCTTGCGTTGAATCGCGGTTGAGAACCGGTCTACACACACGCGCGCGCGCACGCATGTACACAAGCACACACATTCGCGTAGACGTGCATGCAAATGCACACGAACGACCATGAAAATACCCTACACTTCCACGCACAGCCGTCACATAATCACATGCACGTTCACACACCCCCACTCTTCAATACTCTCACACCCTCACCGCATTTAAGCACATAGAATGCTGACTTACATACATTCACAATTGCCTGGAAATTTTCTGTTTCTTTACTATATCCAAAGCTTCTTTCAGGCTTTTCCTACGAAATATATGATTTCGAAGGAGTAAATTATTTAAAATCTCCCAAAAGTCTCATCATGCTGAAACAAACGCGGATCACACATGTGGAATTTCATCTGCGATTGAAATTGATGTTGCGAACACAAAGTTTTACTGGCTGAAAGTTTTTGCGAAAAACATCTAAAAATTCGTTGTAGGGTATTGAGTTTTCACTAGAATTTTAAGAAAACATTTTGTTTTCTTTCGCGAAAGCGGCTTGAAGAGTTTTGTTTATTTTATAAACAAATTTAAATATTGTACGATTTGTAGAACATTTGTGGAGATTTCACGAATGCACCACATCTATCGTTAAAAACCAGAAGAAACGTTTATTTATTTATTTATTTACGTCAAAAACAGTTAAGAACTGTGTGTGACGTGCTATGGGGCGAAGTTAATTTGAAGTTATTTTTATGTCTAAAAGCAAAACAAGGGGCCATCTCAGTATTTGCTCGAGGGTCAGGGATTCTGGACGAAAACCTGATCGAGATGGGGGTCATTGACCAAGAAGCTGAAGTACAATACTTGTTACAGGTACCTTTTACAATTATACAAATTCCAATTATGATATATAATTTTACCATTAAATGCTCATGTTTTAAAATTAATTATTAAACTTTACTTTGATGCTCAGTCTCTAATTGTATAGAAACAGTTGTGCAGCAGAAAATATTTTACTTGGGACTTAAACTTTTGTATTGAATTTAATCTTTTAATGTCATCTGGCACGTTGTTGTAAAATAATGTTCATGTATTATAAGTCAATTTTTAGTAGTGAGCTGTTGATACTGTGACCTGATGGATATGATTACTACGTCGAGTGTTGAGTTATAGACAATGGCTGAAAGTTGTTGTTTGCTGAAAAAATATCCCCGCTCTTAAATTAATCATTGTTGACAAAAACCACGGATTCATATATGAAGAGACAGGGTAATGGTAAAATACATAGATTAATAAACAGAGGCTTACAAGAATCACATGGGTGGGATTTTCTTATTATTCGTACCATTCTTTTTGTAATCTAAAAGTGTGGGTGCTATAAGATGTATTTCCCCAGAATATTATACCATATCTCAGACGGGAATGAACATTCGCGAAATATACACAACAAGCAGTGTGGAGGCTGACTGAATTTGAAAGAATTCTGAAATCGTAGCATATAAAACTTAATTTAGTGCTCAACTCATTTAAATGGACGTTCCATTTAAGGTTTGACAGAATTGAAATACCTACAAATTTTGTCCTTAATATCAGTGAATGGCACGCCGTTCATTTTTAGTGAAGTGCCGAGCTGTTTATTTGAAATGGAGAACTGCATTGAAACAGTTTTATTTTCATTTACTATTAATTTGTTATTACGAAACCGATTTGAAAGATCTGATATTGTACTATTTACGGTTTCTTGCAAAGAATATGGGTATCGTCCGCAAAGAGAACTGCTCTTCCGTGTCTAATCGTCGAGGGCACATTGTTTACGTCAAGTAGGAAGAGAATAGGGCATAAAATTGATCCCTGCAGATCTCTACATGCAATTGGTAAAGACTCAGAAAGGTGTGTAATGTTCCATTATTCCATTTTTCATTCTACTCACCGATATCGTTGTTTAAGGTACGAACATAACCAATGTAGAGCAACACCACGAATTCCATATGAAGGTAATTTTGAGAGTAAAATGTTATGATTAATGTCGTCAAAAGCTTTTGAAAGATCTAAAAATATTCCAATAGGTGCTTCGTTTTGATCCACGGGTGAGGCGACATCTTTAAGAAAAGAAAATATGGCTGTTTTCGTGGCCTCTATATGATTTTTGCGAAACCAGTATGTTGACATAACTGCATGGAACAAACACGTTTCGTTATTTACTAAGAAATGTGCTTTTAATTTGTACCGTAAAACAAAAATCTATAATTATTTGGGAATTAAAACAGAGGCAAATACCTACGAAAATTTCTCCTCTGATCAATTTTCTAAATTATTACTTTTTTTGTTGCACACCATATTTTTAAAAGGCGACCGCCTCTGATCTTTTAAAGAAATATCTGAAAAAATTTCCTATGCGCATAAGGATACCATTAAAAATTGTGAGTTAACGGGTGTATAATGGCGGGCGCGCAAACCTCTAACAAACAATCCGGAAATTCATCTAAACCGGTTGAACGTCCTTGAGAACGTTTCACACATGTAAATTGCAGTATTATGTCAACAACTTTCTAACAAACTTTTTGTAGTTCACTGGATATTAAAAGAAAAACATCATGCCAATGTTTTCAAATTTTAAACGTGGTATTTTCTAAAATTATATACTCTTCTCAACCCCAACATGCTTAATTCTTTTCGAAATATTGCTTATTTTTTTAAAATAAATTTTTGAGTTTTCAGCGAGTTGGATATTCTTTTCAAACTAATGTAATTAGAGTATGTAATAACGTAATGAGATTATTCATTCTTTATCTGCTTAATATCAAAGACTACAGAGTTAGAGGTACAATTTTATCAAATTAATTATTCAAATTTGGTAATGCACAATGAAATTGACGCAGAACATACTATTTTTGTCTTACTCGAAATGAAACTTTTGCTATAGTCAATTATGCATTAAGGGGACTAATTGTGAAAATGGTTGCTTGAAATTTGAAACATCAAATCAAACAATGTTGTTTAAAAAGTTAGGTTATATTAATAAAAACAACGAATGAATGAAGTAAATGTGCATCGTCAGAACATAATGTTTTCAAATCAAAGTTTATCCCTTTAAAATAGTAGAGTATGTTTCTCAGTAACTAGTCCGAAAGTCAGCATAAAGAAATATGAGTGCAGTAAATACTGCAAACAATTTTGTAATTGGTGTTTTTTTTACCTTGTTATCTTTCAGCCAGGAGTGTCACCTAAAATAGAGATCAAAGAGAACAATTATTTTCATGGAAAATGAGATGAACCGAGGACATAGAAAATGGATCAGAAGGTAAACATTTCTACGTAATAAAGTTATTGATAGGACAAACTGTAGTTATTCGTTTACTGAAAATATTCCATTGTAAACTAACTTGCTCATCCCCAGATCGTATGGTCGCAGCGCTTTGTCGCAATGATGTGAGCGTGCAAGGCCGGTTGGGCGTTGGCCAACGCCAGTGGAAAGGTGCGACTTGTGGGAAGGTTCCGCTCTCATTCCTCCCGCCCCTCAGACGCGCGCGCGGTCCCGTTAACGCTGTGACAACGCGACCGGTGACGGAGCGGGGGCAGAGGCGCAGCGGGGGGCTGTGCAATCCGAAAGGCGACGCGCTGTCTGGGCCTGTCGCGACGTCGCACATTGGTCCGAAATGCAGTCCAAGGGGCAATAAATAAGTGAATAAATAAATAAATACAAAAAAGAAGTAAATAAATAAACACAAAAATTAAATAAATAAATACAAAAATTAAATAAATAAATACAAAAATAAATAAATAAATAAATACAAAAATAAATAAATAAATAAATACAAAAATAAATAATAGTTAGTCCAGGATAGTCAGGTAGCTAAGGTGGGGGCGCCATTGAATGTGGCTAGGGGTTGGTGGTTTCGAGCATTAACTTTTCGTATGTGTCTATTCCACGTGATCGGAAATTTACAATTCCAGCTTTCTTAAATTATTTTTTTAAATTATGAAACTATATCAAATTATGAAAAAATATATTATTAGGTAAATTTACAATCTATTTTACTTTTAAAAACTAAAATTTGTAACCATTACTTCTTTCGTATTAAATGGCGATCCAAAATATGTTCGTAAGTCAGTTGGGAGAAGGGTATGGTTTTATAATATCTATCCTATCAGAATACCAGTCTCGCCACGTAAAAATAAAGCAAATTCGATTCAATTCAATATTGTTTCTCATCAATAAATTTCATATTAGTTGTTGAGCATTCTCGGTTTTTTGCGAATGAACACTACGCTGTTTATGTGATTTTGTGACAACTGTCCAAACTTGAAAACAATCTAGCTTGAAATTTTGTGAAATTATTGTGAGCTTGAAACCGTTCAATTATTCTCGACCAGGAGTTAACCGTTCTATATGTTGTTGAGTTGCTGCCTGAAGTTAACAGTTCCGTTGCTAGCCTAATAATAATTAGTTAATAAACTTAAAAGGGCTGAAATCTGTAGTTTCAAAAAGAATTTGTTTTAGGAGATAACGTGGAAATCTGAATTATAAGAAATTAAATAGTGAATATTTCAACGGTTATTTACAGCCCCTGAAAGGATGTAAATACAATGGGAATAAATCACATGAATCAAATCATATCTAAACAAAATAATATAAAAACGACGATTGTATAAGAAATGAATTATTTAAAATTTTAAATATAAAAAAACATGTTATTACTTGCACGCTTTTTAACTGTTGGAAATCTCTGAAGAATGTAAACAAGAAGATAAAAGCATTCAAAGAATATTTTTAAATCTCTTAAAATTATAATTATTGTTTCATTGCCTTGTTTCAAAATCATATTCCACGCGCGTATTTGGAGTCATTTCGCCCCACTGTGCCATGTCGCTATGCGGCGGGGACAGTGGGGAAAGCCGGTGCCGTTATGGCGCAGGTGCAAAGGCTCTGGTTTTTCCGTTTCTCCTCTGTTTCGTCTTCCTGGATGGCTGAACCACCCGAAAGACGAGACCTAATTTACGCTTGGGCAAACAAAACTGTGCTGCTGCTAGTACTTCTGGTGGTGGTGGTGGTGGGCGACGGTCTGTGAAACAATGCCTACCTCTTGCTTCAATCGGTGAAAAAGTGTTTGTTGATTTTACTGGGAGAAAATAAGTTTGTTGTGTAAATGATTGTTTTCTGTAGACTCTCGCTGTTGTGTAAATGTGGCATTGGGCGTTGAAGAGGGAAGCAGGTGACGAGATGCTACTTGGCGATGAGAAGAAAAGTATTTGCGTTGTGAAATTCCGCACTCTCAATGAAAAATATTATTCTTGACACATCTCAGATAATTGTATATCCACGAAATGATATGAAATATATGATTTAGTGATTGAAGTAGTTGAGTGAAAGTTGTGAAAAACGAGAAGGTAGAAAATGGAATTCCATTTAGGCATACATCAGCAAAATTCAGTTTTGTATGATTGGCTTCAGCACAGTTTTTGCACAGCCATACAACGCAAAATAGTAGAAAAATAAAACAAAACGTATTTTATTCACGACATGATTTTCAATTTCGTTGTATATTCTCATTTCTGTCTCAAATAATATTTAATGGAAGCAAAAGCAGATTCACTAATTTTACCGATCACGTCTATTAATTTCGCACAGAATGCATATGGTTATTAAAGGTATATGAACATAAATCTGAATTCAAGTATGGAATACAGATAAACCATCTAACACGGCAGACTGCCACTATATCCTCGTAATTCTCATTATATTGATTTGACCTACAATCCTGAATATTATTCAGAACACAAGTAGTGCGGATGTTGAAATATCCAGTAATTACGCACCGAACTCGTTATTATTGCGGGTCATTAAATCGTATATTGGATTTGAAGCATGCAGTGAGCTATGTCATTTGTTGTGACATGGAATTGTCAAATAAATAACAGACATTTGGATATTCCAACAAAAGTTTCCTTCACTTAATACTCACGCGCGTTTTACACTAAAGGTCAATCTAAGAACATAATTAAAAAAAAAAAAGATTTTAGAAAAGTAATATTAAGTTTCGAAACCACTTTTCAGTTATGCAAAAATATACGTATTCAATGTGTATTTAGAATACTTATTAACGAAATAAGTGTCGTAAAACACAGAGATTTCAATTTATGTTTGGAAACTTAACAATTGACGCCGTTAAGCCAAGTTTGATAAGCTATTTTAATAAGAGGTCGTTATACGAATACCACACAGCACTTCGTAAACAAGTGTAGTGAGCGTCAGTAATGAGTGTAGTGTGCCACAACCAGGGCCGGATCAACCCTTGTGGGAACCTCGGAACGATCCTTATAATGCAATCCACTCTATTTTTAATCTTGATTTTTGTCATATCCAAAAGAAGAGAAAAAATAAAACATGAAAAGTGACCATTTCTGCTGCATATTTTAACTAAGTAGTAAAAGGTAAGCCACTGAAGAACTACATTACTATTTTCAATTTGTAGTATGTTCAAAACGCAAAGCACCTAAACTAAAGAATCTACACTGAGAGCCATAACTGCCCTCTTCATAGGATAAACAATCATAATGTGAATCATGACCCACTTGCGGTCGGAAAAATGTTTTTTCTTCGCCTATCAAAAATAGTAAAACACTAACTTATTGTATAGAATACAGTTAAAATACTTTATTTGCATTTACTTTCCCATGAAAAACTATCCACATATTTGAATTCTCGGCTATTCGGGAAACGATGCGTCGTTGGCTGGGGTGCCGACGTTTTGCCTGACATGTCGCAGGCTTCCTCACTGCCCTGAGGAAGCCTGCGACATGTCAGGCGAAACGCCGGCACCCCAGCCAACGACGCGGCGGCTCCCGTATAGCCGAGAATTCATGGATTCGAGTCGCGGAAGCTTACGTATATATCCACATATTTGTACTGAAACAACGTAACACATTCGAATTTTTAATGGTGCATATATTTGTTGCATTTTATGTACTACATATTTAATCTTTCTGAATAAATTTAGTTAATAGAAATACTATTTTCAAATTACGGGTTTAGTATTTTTCCATTACAGAGGGTGAACCGAGGACGAAATTATTTACTGCAATTGGGGAAGGGGGTACCAACTTTCTATCTTATATTTTTATTTCCGGTTTTGAATATATCCTAGTTCACATTTATTGCCATAATTTCAATGCAAGTAACTTTTAATATTCCATTTTGTTAATTTTCATTTCTCGGGTCTCTACAAAATGCATTTTTTTCTTTCTCGGTAGCACTAATTTTTGTTATCATGTTTTATGGAAAATTCATTTTACCTAGTGGCACTGACAACAACGACGCAGTCAACATTGCTTTCATTACCAAAAATATACATTTGATTCATCTCCATTTATCGCCTGTCTATAGTTTTGGCCTGTGTCCATGCTGCATTACATGCTTTGCCCGAGACATGTAGATATAGGACAAAAATAAGTACATTAACTCTTAACTTCAGGAAATCAAAAGCTATTTTTATTGGTAAGAGTACCGATCGCTTTCCGTCTCTCTCCGCCTGTCTGTCTGCGTGTCTGTCTGCGTGTCTGTCCGCCTGTCTGTCCGTCCGTCCGTCCGTCCGTCCGTCCGTCCGTCCGTCCGTCCGTCCGTCCGTCCGTCTGCCTCTCTGTCTACCCGCCTGGCTGTCTGCCTGTCTGTCTGTCCGTCCGTCTGCCTCTCTGTCTACCCGCCTGGCTGTCTGCCGTTCCGCCTGGCTGGCTGTCCGCATGTCATGTAAATGTAGCATGAACAGTAGTCTCATGTAAATGGCTTCATTTAAAGTGGCCTCAAAAATC
>BOPP01000003.1:6109264-6136992 GCA_017312745.1 Gryllus bimaculatus | reverse complement strand
ATCGCCCATCGCCCGCCGACAGCAGCCCAACACCCATCACGCTGCAGCCAACAGCCATTGCCTATCGCTCACCATCAGCCGCCAACCGCTCACTGGAGGCTATCTATCGCCGCTTCCACCATCCCTGACTACCGTTCCCACCCTCCGCCACCCCTGCCTCCCGGCGCCTCCTGCACACCAGGCGTTCCCCGCCAAGCACCGCCGCCGCCCGCGCCATCCCCGATCTTCGTTCTTGCCCCCAGTCCCACCGTCCCCGCTGCTGTCCGCCGCCACGCCATGACCGTCCCCACGGTTACAACGCTGCTGCTCTTGTTCAATTTGTTGAAATTACGATTTTAATGGTTGAAAATTAGACTTCTTGTGAGAAGAAAATAATTTCGAGAAGAGTTTATTCTTATTTTCAGTATTGTGAGAAATTGGAATACTATCAACTCCGTAAAATAAACACGCATTTGATCTCTGTGACAAGGTTAGTACGCCTGGATTCAATTTGTGAAAATATCAATGTTACGAAAAAAGTATTTAAAAAAAATATTTTTCTATGGTTCGTTACTTGAAAGAACTACCTTTCTAATTTCACGATTTTAAATTCTGCAGTCATATTTTCAATTACGATTTGAGGGATTTTAATTGCAACCAGATATGATAATAATAGATCCATGTTACGGTTAGGAAATCTGTCGTGATTAATGGCTTCCAGTGGCTGGTAGTTGTCTATTGGAAAATTTGTTGATTTGTATGGTTTCTATCCATTTGTAATATAAATTTAAAGTGTGTTCCTTCCATGGCTACGCGGTTGTAATGATAAATTTTGTATGAGAAACAAATGACTGTGTTCTCTCGCCGACGCCCGCTAGATCGCAAATTTTGTTTTGATGGAATGGAATCTCTCTCCGTCGTCAACCGTACAGGCCGTGGTCATGTTCCTGACTTCAATACGGTTCATCTCTCACTGACTACACCAACTCAACACAATTCTGTCTCCAATCTACCTCTCCCCACTACAGCCCCATCCATCCCGATGCTCTTCAACACATACCATCTCATTACTTACCGCTCTCCTCTTCGTCATCGTGCTATCCTGCCCCGTTTCTTCCCTTTCCCATCACCTCCTCTCATCAACGGTCACCAAGTTATCATTCTACTCCATCGTAGCTCGCCAGCCCGCTCTGTTATCATCCCACTCTATCACCAGCCCATTCTATCACCAGCCCGTTCTATCAGCTGCTCGCTTTATCACCAGCCCACTCTATCATCAGCCCGTTCTATCAACAGCCCGCTGTATCACCAGCCCCTCTATCAAAAGCTCACTTCATAACCGGTGTGTTTCATCACCAGTCCACTTCATTACTAGACCGTTCCACCACCAGCACGCTCCGTTTCCATCCCTTTGTCGTATTACCAACCTCGACTCCGTTATCACTCCTCCGTCTCCATCACCACCCTTGAGCCTCCGAAGCGCCCTCCACAGTTATTCACCGCCCGCGCCGGCCTCTCCGCCAGGCACTCGAAGCCGCGCTGTTCCGCCCCCTCCGCCCCCGCCACGCCCCGTCGCGCACCGCTCCGAGCAAATATTGTGGCAAAACCCGCGCGGCCACTTCGCCCGCGATATTCCGCCGCTGGCCGCCCTGCGCCGCGAGACAACTGCGAGGCCACGGAACGATGATACCGTCCTTTGCACGCCCAAGAGCGCGACGCTTGCGCCGGAATTCCACTCCCGACTCCCGACGGTGGCAGGATTTTCGACTCTCACTAGCTAGCTAAGTCAGGTTCAGCCGATGTTTGGACGAGAATGCTAGCTGCTGGAAGCTCCGATCGGTAGTATTACGTGGTTTCACCGATCAGCACCAGGCAAATGTCGGAGCAGTCCCTAAAAGCGGACCGCACGCGGTTTTTTTCTTCGTCTTCCTTGTCTTATCATCACCTTTTACTTACACACTTAAACTTACAATCATTATACTACAACACATGTCGGGAGACCCGCAGGGGCTTAGAGCTTGATCCAGCTGGGATAGTGCCCCGTTGGTGGGAGACACCCGATTGGAGAAAACCCCGCTAGTCGACATCTCACCATCCAGCGGACAATGATCGTCTTCACATCCTGAGGGAAACCATGCACTACGTTTACGGAACTGATTGCCTTAGCCGTGGACGCGCTAGGGAACACAAATATTCGATAAATCAATCCAGCAGTGACTTTCTTGGCGACACTTGCTTTCATTCTGGGCGACGTGTGAGATAATGTATAAAAGAGCAGAACCTTCAATGAAAAAACTTTTCTAGATGGGCGAAAATGAATAACAAAGGTCCTCAATTCAATATAAGCCAAAACAAAAATAGATTTCTTGGTGTGATAGTAATTTTTTTTCGCCGAGAAATAACTCTTTATCTATTTCTTCATTTTTTCCTTTCTTACGAAAATGTTTTATTTTTATAAAATCGATTATTCCGTTTCATTCTGATACTTTTCTTCAATTGGATAGTTCTTTCAATCTTTCTTCAAAGGAGACCTTAATATCCTATTTTCAATCCAAACATTCGCAGTCAGATTATTGTGATATTTCACCCAGAAATATTACAGTTTCTTGCTTCAATTTATTGGAATAAAATTAAATTATATCATTTACTGCGGCTTTAAAATATTCTTGTAAAAAATATTGGTCACAGTCGTGCCGCGTATTCCTATATTTTTAATATATAAATCAACCTAGCAACATATTGAAAATTGAATGGCCATTGAAAATTAACACAGCAGTTTAGTATGTCTTATAAAATAAAAGAAAATTTAACTTTTTTCAGTTAGATTATACAAAATATGCTGTAAATCGGTATTTTAAACGTGTATTCTCTTAAAGTAAAATTTACAATATAAAATAGAATGTGGAGCCTTGCAGACAAAAGTCACCATACGACGTACCAACCGAGCACTTACACCACTCCTGCCACAGCGCTCTTTAACGCCTACTGCCAGCTTTCGATAATCCGAATATCACGCCCGTGTTTTAGAAACAGTTTCTCGTGTCACATCTCCTAAAGCGTTGAAACCTTCTGGGCTAACCACGCGTTTTCCCCGTCCTTGATTATTCAAAATAAACAATGTAACCTCCTCTTTAACAAACCTTCTTTTTTTTCAACCGGAGGGTCGCACGTAGCGGGTAATTCCTTTGTCGACGGCAGCGTGCGGACGTGTATCAACAGCCGGGTGCTCTTTGTTCGCATGTTGGCGATTTTTGTGATTCGTTGGTGGTCGGCTGAGCTGCAAGTAATCTCCTCAATCGCCTTTCTAGCGGTCCCCCTTTTGCCCGTGCGCGGTGCGGCTCGTCGGCGGGGCCATAATTACGGCGGGCGGTCAAAAGGTGCACAGCACCACGTTGGAAGCCGTCTAGCCGATGGGCTGTAGGGGCAACACTGTTATATCTACAGCATTGTTGGCTTGGAGATTGTAGGGTTCGATTCTCGATAAGGCCGGATTTCTGAACCTTGCAGAGCAGGGTCCAATTCAACTACTGCCTAGTGGAAAGTTGTATTGATTGGCTGCTGTGATTGGTTGGTTTTCCTTAGTGTCTACGATCGATGCCAGGTGTATGCCGGAGTAGCACTTAAAAAACGGTCCTCAGACCGCGCGGGATCTTTCCTTCCTCAACCGTGCTCCCTTCTTTCCCCTTACGCCCAATTAAGCTTACGTAAAGTAGACTATCGTACGCTGAGAGCTTCTTTCGGTTGGGTCCGTGCTCCGCGTGGGACGATACCTGGAGGAGGGAAACCCTGCAAGCCGACGAGCCTGACAGCGTCTGATCTAGCGTTCCAGCAGTGGAAGATTACTGCCATCTCTCGAACTGTAATATTCACTTACGGTACTCATTAGCAAAATAGTGACGTGCTCTTAATCAATACTCATTTACACACTCGAGTAGGCGAAGAGTAGGAAAAACTGGGTGAATTTAGTCCTACTCTTCAAATATATATATATATATATATATATATATATATATATATATATATATATATATATTTGGCCTACTCTGAACATTGTGACAATTAAAATAAAATGTGAAGCCTCTCTATTCAACAAATTTTATTGTGTCAATGGATTGAAAAAGAGGAACTAGTAGTTCACGAGAAAGTACTTCAATTGTGGAAGAATTATGTAAACATTGTTTATTCGCCGAAACTGGATGAAATGGCAAATATTGTATTATGTCCTCCATTATCTCTATCTCCAGTATTATAGACTCTCAGCGAGTTCATGGGAATATTCGGGCAGTAAAAGGAGATTGTGCCTCCGAATGGACGAATGTGAGACGGCCCCTTGGAGTTTTTGAAGGTAATGTGTGAATGGCTTTGTGCACATTCACTATTGAATACATGAGCATGGAATGAAATGGGGTGATGTGTACACACGATAGAGTACGCGGAGAGAAACGGGTGTATTATTTGAACAATAACGCATTATAACAGTAACTGTAGTGCTTGTCGATATGCGTTAATGTGGGGAAAGGACCTTCTAACTGCTCCAATTGAATATTATAGATATAGATTGAGTTCGAGGCAGCTGTGCTATTTATCGAATTTTGAATATATTTTCAAAGGAGTGGATTCTGGCACAGTTATTCTATTTCATGATTCGTATTCCTTTTTCAGGGTGCAGTGAATGTCTGGGTAATCCAACTTCTCCATTAGATATTTCACTTTGTTAATATTACGTGTCTGTCAACCCATAAGTCGTGGTCGCCATTCAAGAAACGCCATTTAGACCCGTTTGTTTTTCCTTGTTGGGGAAAATTTATCAAGCCAAAGATATATTTTTTGGTAAAGTAAGTTTTTTATAATTTTAGGAATATCATAGAGAGTGAGTGGTGGTGTGATAATGAAATGCATTTACATGTAGGGATAGAACTTGTGTTGCCCAGACTTTGTCGCCAGAATCTCCGAATGAAACGTGACACATCACTTCTACGATCCTTACCGAATGATCCACTGTGTTTTTGCTGACGTCATATCCTCTGGCTTCCCCGTCACGTCTGCATCTTTGCTTCAGAGGTTCTGTACGCAGGGTTGTCCTGACGAGAAGCCATTTAACACAGAAGGCCATGTCATAACAAGTCACGCCATGTCAAAAAATTATATATAAGATAAGCTGATAGGCATACATACGTACACAACTGCAAATTTAGAAAATAGTTTTGTAAATTGTAGGTCGTGTCCTTCTAGGATATTTATTGTAACCACATGGGGAAATATCATACATCTGGAACAAATACTGCATTTTCAGTTATGCTGTTTTTATCATTATTTTTGTGAAAATCAAATCATATGTGTACTTATGAACATAAAGTATTCTGAGGGTAAATTAATTTAATCGCTTTATGTTAATTATTATATATCTTGTAAATAGTATTTTCATGTCCATACAACTTTTAGAATAGGTAGGTCTTTCTTTAATACTTTGTGAATGTGCGACTGTCGAAAATACAATACAGCGGTGTCGAAAAACAGAAAAGACGGTAGTGAATACTCGTTTTCTCTTCTAAACCACGCTATAGAGATTGCAACATCTTCGTATTCCGTAATATCTTTTAGTCGCAGAATATGTGGGAAGAAATATTATTTTTGTCATTTGAAATGTCAAAATGAATGTTTAAGGAGTAATGAAGATTTGAACACACATGATGAGATGTAGAAGCAAATTTTGAAATATTTTCCTTAAAATTATTCACTCGCCACACATTTTTCCCCTACAAACGACACAAACATTAGCAAGAATCATAGTCATACTCATGGACGCTTTCAAAGATTTCAACTTCGAAAGTCGGAAGCTTTTCGATTGGATCTTTTTGAAATCTTAGAACATTTTGGTTTCTTCTTTTTTCACGAGTAGTGTTTGATTTGGATCCGATCTTCTTTACAATAATATATGCAGCGTTGTAAAGCAAGCCTCCTATTTTATTGTCATTGAAGTGATGTCCGCTCTCTTATCTCAATTCTCACATGTAGTACTTTTATTTATTTATTTATTTATTTATTTATTTATTTATTTATTTATTTATTTATTTATTTATTTAGTTAGTTAGTTAGTTAGTTAGTTAGTTAGTTAGTTAGTTAGTTAGATTATAGGACAGACAATATTATAAAAATTTGAAAATCTAATCACTGATCGGTTTCTGATTCAAGTTTTATTACGTTTTATATAAATGTGAGCCCTTGATTTTAAAAAATCTTAATTAGAATACTGATGAACTTTCTTCAGCTTTATGGAGCATACATTCTCGAGAATGCTTCTTTTGAAGTATCTCGATATCATCGATACCTCAGATGACAATAAAACTTGAATTACACAAATTAAAATGTTAGACAAATTCTTCATTACTTCATAACTATTTTAAAAATAGATTCTATACTAAATATCATAACAACTTCATAATAATGACGTTAATGCGTTTGTAAGCAAAGTAATCGTTTCCTTTCCTCTCAGTTTCCTTAATCCTCAGAACACATGTTGATGTCCTACCATTCCTTTGTAACAAAATTGTAAATGACGCCATTTCCCCCCTCATCAATATATTAAAAATAGTTTTGACGTTGAATTAATACAAGAAATGAAAGTACTTAAGTAAAAAATGGCATGTGTGAATTATATTATTAAAGAAATGGAATAGAGATGTGTTATCAATTGTTTCATTAACGGATTTCATAAAAGAAAAAACACAATAATATCTAAAAATTAATAGAATGAACACTCATCTGTCGTTAGTGGATCATAACTTCGTTTTACTTCGCGAACTTTAATTGATTTATCGAGAACAGTCGTCATTTTGTGTGGTGCGAACAATCATGCTTGTGTGAGGTTACAGTTAGCGAAGTCCTGACGTGAGTACCTAAAGTGCGAAGACCACTTAGTGTTTTTGAAGATCTGTCAATGTGCATAAATAGGCAACTTTTAATGGGTTTTCATTCGGATTTTATTCGGATCGATATTTTATCTACATCCACTAATTAATTTTTTTGTAATATAAGTACGTACAAGCAAAGATCATGTCAAAACGGCAAAACCACACGTCATGGCACCTGTCTGAAACTTTCCAAAGCCAATACCGCAGACGACGCGGTACACGCAAGAAGTAGAGCGCCGTAGTTTCTTTCAGTAACCCGTCTGGAGTATTCTTACCCGCCGCAAGGGTTTCCCCCGCCTGTCCACCCCTGGCCCTGCCTCCCCTACAGTAGCAGGCGTCTGCCTCGCCCGCCCGCCTGTCAAATTAGGAGTTATTGAGCTCCTGGAGCAGGAATGTGTACAAACAACAAAAGCCGATAGCTCACGGCCTCCTAAACACGGGCGGGCGGGCCGCGGTAAGCCGGCCATGAAACTCGCATCTCGCTGCCAGTCACGGCCGTGAATCGCGCCGCGTGGACGCGCGCATAATGGCGGAATGTGTCAGCACCCGCCTGCTGGCCCGGCCTCTTGGCGCTGCCTCGCAGTGGTCGGGGAAGGGATTCTGGCGGCATGAAATCGAACCACTTGTGGCACATACGCCACATCAGTCATAGCAAGCAAAAACAAAACGCGCCAGTTATACAAGGAGCAAGTCTCCTGCGATGCTTAACTTTTTGTTTCTCGATTTTGGGCGACGACTGTCATAATTTGTTATATTTACCCAAGTGAATGATAAATAGGAAGAAGACATGATCAGGTGTCTCAAGTACAAATGTCTAAGGAATGTAGAGGGATCGAAAGTTAGCACATTTTCCCAGTGAACATGAAGTGGGTAAATGTATATAACGGAGATACATATGTGATATTTCCCCCTGATTTTTAGGCAACTTCGTATGCAGCGATGCTCGACAGCACACATTACGCCGGTAAGGCGATTTCATGTACCTCCCGAACACCTGTACATAATTGCCTAACGATTAGGGGCAAATGCTAATCAATATACACATGGTGGGCAATGGTGTGATGTTTACGACATTGGCATCATTACAGTAATAAATATGAGGCGATGTTTTGTCGTAAGTTTTTTGCTGCAGAAAGCTTTTGATCGCGTTGCGGTCATCTTCATGCTACAAAAAAATATTTAAATAATTTATATAAAAAAATAAATATTTAGATTTATTAAAATTTTATTGAAATATTTAATTTTATTAGTATATTAATTTATACATTCGAACTTTTAAATTGTGTGTGATAGGATACTTTATAAACGTTAGAGGAAAAATAGAATCTAAGACTAATGGAATAAAATAGAAATATCAATAGCGCAAATAAAAACTTATTTTTAAAAGAAAGAATACATGAAATAGTAAATATACAAATTAAGCTAACTGTTAATGACGGTAAACTAAGAAAATTAACTTACATTACAATAATAATTAATGTCAATTTCAAAATTTCCACACACTAAAAACTTTTTAATACAAGAATTTTTGAAAAACTATTATTAGAAAATTATGTATCAAACATGCAATACATCTGGTATGTAAACTTTAAGTATGTGAGGGAGATTTTAAAAAACGTGTATTTTTCTCAAAATGTCGTTAATGTAATATTGTTCTGTGTCTTTGGTAACATCCGTTAAAAATGTTAAAAGAAAAAAATTGGAATGGTGTTTGAGAAAATTTGTAATTATTATTTTTTTAAATCGTTCTCTATTTCATTCAAAATTGCATGGAAACTGGAATATTTTTAAAGAAATACACATAACACTAATTCTTGAAAAAAACTTTCAATTGAAGAAAAATCTCCATCGCAATAATGTAGTTGCGTAAATAGAATGTAAACAGCGTGTAGTTGTGGGCGAGTTTCTTCCATTACTCACGTTTTACGTACACAGTGAAAGGTGCGAGAATCTTGAACGCAATGAATCCTATTTCGACGTTTAACACAAAATGGAAGATGAAACCAGCTCTAAATCAACGTCTACACTACCATACAGTGAGCAGCAGCATATTCAACATCAGCTAACTAGTCGCGTCAAAGCCCCCGCAGTCTGCATGAAAATTCTGGAGGCTGTTCTGAGGGGTCTTATCTGCGATTTCCTCAGATCAGTTACCGGATCCTGAACCAATATCAGTTCGAACCGTGCGCGATCCTTCGTACTTGATCTCGCCCTCATTCCATGGCCATCCCATTGATCTAGAAAATCCGGGACACTGCAATTTCAGACAGCTCCGAACCCCCGAGTCACTGCAATATCGCTCGTAATGGGATAATGGAAGTAAAGAAAATAGCTACAGCGTCTGGTGACAACCATATTGTATCTGTGCAAGTTTTCTTGAACTCTCGTTCTTTATTGGCGAGAAAATAGAGGGTTTAGATATTCGTCGGATGCTGGAATTCCTGCAGTATTACCAATTACTGGAATTGAAACCTGCAATTTGTTGCCGCTGCAGATAAGTTCTATTGCGTGAAAGCAACACTTCTCTTATTATCAAATGTTTCCAACAAGAGTAATCTCCAACTTTTATTCACAATTCATGTATTTCTTGAATTGTGAATAAATGTTATTAGTGAAAAAAATGTGATGTGGTTGCTGGAGATCAACAAAAAATATGTATCTCGGATGATAGGCTGAGTAAATTTATACGTGATATTCTCCGAACGTAACCAAAATGGAATACTTCTTGGCCATTTTATTATAAAAGTATCATTCCTAGTTTGTTGCGATTTGAGAGCTTTGTACGCTCTAAACCATCTCAATTGCTTCTTTGATTTAGAATAATTACCATACAATTCTTTCTGTCATGAAGAAAAATATATCATCTCTAAATCTCGAATACTTACGACCAGTTAATCAATAGATCACCAATATTTTGTGATTAATTAGCAAATTCGTGTTCTGATAAGTCCATTTGAGATATATTTTTGCTGGTTCACTTCGTCTCTTATATTATGTGTAATGCGCAACATGTCACCTATTAAACTTGCTTATGATGGCAACTTAGTTGCCTACTATGCAAAACTTTGAAATGTGAAATAGTGGTGCTAAAAGAGAAACGATGTTCAAATGTTCAGTTAAAACTCTGAATGCAATAAAGGAAACAAAATACTTTTGTCTGGCCGAATCAGCTTCCATTGACACTAATGTAACATACTGTAGTACACAATTAAGTGATTTTTATACTTGAATTAAAATGAAAGTCAGTAAAACTGTCTAGCAAATACTGAATGACAGACATATTAAAAGCGAATTTATTTATCTCATAAGATGCCACTCACAAAATAAACTTTCACTTTAACCACTTATCTCATAAACTACTCATCTACTCATGTCATAACCTTTTAATAGCTATTTGTGGTACGAGTGATAAAAGTGATATTTTTTATTTTACGAGAGGCGCAATCCTATTACCACATGTATCATATACCATTTTTAACACAGCCCTACTGACTCATTATACCTCAATTCAAGTGAACTTAATGATACAGTAGGGTTAGTACTATATGATGCGGTCAGACGAAAATATTTTGTTTTCTTTGTGGAATTCACAGATTTATCTGAACACATCGTTTCACTTTTAGCTCTAGTGCTAAAAAGTGAACTATTAGAATGCTAAGAATTAATGCATGCATTTGGCATTTTGGGTCGTTAGTCCGACTTTGCAGGCCAGCTAATGGTGTCCTCCATGTCTTGGCCTAGTGAATTTCCCATGCGTCATGTTGCGAACATGACGTATTTCCTTCACCATAATTAACATGATCTGTCTGCCTGAGATCTTCAAGCAACTACAGAAACAGAGATGATTTTCAAGGGAAGCTGCAACTCTATGTTCGCCCCGACCGGAAATCGAACCCGCGATTGCAGCACGGGAACCTAGTTTGCTACCTAGAAGCCACGGTAGGGCCTAATAATTAATTTATCAGTTGAATGTGGCATAGCCGAAGCTGTAAACTCTTTTAAAATAATTTTCATATGTTGAAAATTGGTACATGTCGTGCATGACTTTGTTCATATAAGTTCTTACAGTCTAGTATTGGACATACCAATAGCTGTTCATGTTATAGTCCCGTCAAAAAATTCCCAACCCCCAATGGCCTTGTATATAATCTCAATACGAGATATGAACTGGTAATTTTGCAAATTGTAATCACCGTAGAAAATACTTGCAGGTATGGATGATGCGCATAGAAGTTGTTACAGCAACATTTCGTAAAGTTTTTTGCTAATATGCCCAAAAATGAACATAAAGTATCACGTAAAGGGCTTTTCTTTGGCATTATTCTCTAAAGAGATAATTCACAATTAGTTCCGATAATTCAGACGCACAATATCTTCAACTTTTTTGATTCTTTCCCAGATTCGCTTAACACCTCCATATTTTTGTCCCTAAGTTTTTAAGAGTTAAAAACTTCAAGTCTAATTTGTGTTCACTTCTACTTCTTCAATTCCTCTATTAATCATTTTGTAGGCGAATCTTTATGAACGTTACAAGGCGACTGTTTTGTATGTTTATGTAAATATGGTATTAGGTTGTAAGTTTTTAGTCACATTCATTTGGAAATCGGTATTTCTACACTTAAGAATGTAAAAGTCCTTTCATTCTCTAATATTACTCACAATTTAGTTTTCTCAGTATTCACTTTAAGTTCATCAAATTTAATAAGTTCCCAGGCAATATTGGTCGTAGGATTTTGCAAATTAAAAACATGGTAATACGGATGAAAATGAAATGAAATCGGCCGCACGATTCTTTTGTTTGTTTTAGAGATGGCAACAACCAGTTTTGCCATCCTCGTGAAATAAAATTATGACGTCGTGGAGTGAAAATTGCTTCTGGTTAGACGGGGTTAATCGAACCACCAAAATAGATCTATTTAGGAGGCATCTGTGCATTAAGATCAGAGCGCCAAATCACGTTTTAGAAAAGTTCTTAGAATATTGCAGCCGGATCCGCAAATAAATTATCGTATCCCCACTAGGAGACCGATACGCGTCGAATGACACACCCCATGTCTCGTTTGGTGCACGGGAAGTGGTCTAACCATGAGAGACGGCACCGTACACGCGCAGTTATTCAAATACTGTGTGGGGATATGTGCGGTATTGAAGGTGGGCACAGGGCCCCCTCTGCCCCCGAGTTGCGTGTTGGGCCAGTGTGCGCGTGAGCAGCGCCTTGCTCCTTGTTAGCGGGGGCCAAGGCAAGGCCCCGGGCCTTTGTGGGCGCGGGGAGCGTGATTCGATACCCGGCGCCGCATTCTCCCCCTGTAAACTGCTGTGAAGCGCGCCCGTCAGGCGGCGTGTAATGAAATTAGCTAGTGGAGTGGCCGGCTTGTTTGCTCTCAATCAGCGGCGTGAGTCGAGCTTTTCAATTTAAATAAACGACTCCATTAGAAGGCGAGGATTGAAAAGGGAGGGGGGCTGCGTGTCGTAAGTTAAATATAGTCACAATTAAGGTGCCCGCGTACACTTGCGCTCCTGAGTTCGGGGCTTCTCCGACCGCTGTGACTTGAATTCCCGAGGCCTTTTCATGCTGCTCCTCCCGTTTCGTGCGAGACATTATCGTGAGGAAGGGCCTAACATAGATACAGCCGTCATTCTTCCATTGTTGAGTTTGTATTGTGCACGGCGTGCCCCGTCCCGTCATTTGCGTCACTCACATTTAGAATTTAAACGAACTAGCGGTATAATGAAGATGTTGCTGAGGATCGTTTGTGTTGCTTGACAAGGATTCCGATAAATTAATGTTGTGGGTGAGTTGGAAGATTGAAGTGAGCAACGGATTGGGGAAATATTCTTATTTCAATAATGTTAATAATAATAAGCGAATTATATTTACATTTAATGAATTTACCTAGTCCAGAAAGATGATCCTGCCTTCTTGTATTTTGATAATAGAGAATTAACATCTTACGATAAATCTTACGAAAAGTATCTTCTAAATCTCATGAAACCCTAAAAAACTTAATTCATGGTATTAAATCACTCAACATTTCTTCATAATTTAAAGTCTGACTTGTCCGGAGACTAAATGTTTAAGAAATACAAATAGTATATATGGTTCTAAAATTTAGCGAGACGAATTTCCAAAATTATTAATTCAGCATTTTATTAACAGTAATTATAGAATTGTCAGTATTTCTCAAATTTCAATTTTTCTTTCTTTCTTTGTTACGTCTTTGAGAATGGTATTCCCAAAATGATACATGACGTTCCAGAGAATATAATTTTACTATCATTAGAATTAATAAAAACATCCAAAAGGTAGCGTGAAGATTTTTCCTTCAATCAGTTCATTGACACACAAGGGGCTCAATTTCCTATTTTTCATTTGCGCTCAACTATTTGGGCGTAGACTGGCGCTCACTCTTGACATCTCAAATTACACTGTTCACAACATCTACTATAATAAAATAGTATTATTCTTCTTCTAATAACATAAGATAAATAATAACGAAGAACCAAGACCGTCATCGAGCTCCGCGAAATCAAGTGCCCGAAAGCAATAAACATCATTGATTTCCCTCACCTCTAGCCACCCGAAACATTCGAAACACGTCAAGACACTGTCAACTATCAAGTGAAGTCCAAAGCTAGTCCAAAATCCCCAAAATTTAAAGGTAAATGGGAAGAAATCCACTGAAGTGACTGTTTTGTAAATCCAAGAATGTTGAATATTTTCCTTGACTCTAACCCCAGTTGCTTTTGTCTGAAATATAATTAATTGGCATTTTAAGATGAATGGAAATAATTTTAATTTCAATAGATTTGTTTAAATGAACCCTAATTTTTTGAATTGTTTAAATGAACCATTATTTAATTAAATGAAGCTTATAGTTAGCACAATTCAATTATCCTTGAAGCAATGCCTCAGAAGCATTGTCTACAGTAAAGTACAAATTGGGGTAAATGAACCACTAAACCGGCCACAGATGATTGTTCAGACATATTGTAGGTGAAAATGCTGTAGCAAAACCTAGCGTGGAATGATATGTAAAGAAGGTAGAGATCTCATCGGAAAAACATACGTTTTCTGTGGCAATATGCATGTTTGTAGAGTCATCCTTTGTGAACATAACTATAACTTCACATTCACAGACGTGCCTACGCCACATGTCGAAACTACTGTCGATTGAAATTCACAAAACAAAATAATTAATAAATGAAGGCTGATATGTGTTAATTCTATTAATTTTTATAATTTTATTAAAATGTAGACTTATATTATAAAACCGGTAAAAAATAGCAAGTTATTACTATCCACTATACTTCATGTTAAGCCAAAATGACTTAATTTGGTGTAGTAGAAAACTGAATTTGCTTTCTAAACGAAACTCCCTAGCGTTTTAAAACTCTATGTAGTATTAGAGTAACTGCTAGGAGATGTGCGTTCGTTCGTGCGTCCGTCAGTCACGGCGAGACCACGTCCCTTCTGCTAATCAAGACGTTTGAGGTGTCATTCGACGTACCTCGCTCTCCTGGGTGGGGAACTGATGATTTGTTTTCGGATCCGGGGACAAGATTGTAATAATTTTTCAAAAACGTGTTTTTGAGTGTTTTTGCCCTCAAATTGTAGGCGCTTGGCGAAGAGGGGAGACGTGCACGGCTTGAACTTCTCTGTAGATAACATGATTAAAATTTAACCAAAAAAGAGATCATGTATTGTGATTTTAATAATGTATTTTATCTAATTTTCGAATTATCCTAGGACACCACTAGGGTCAGTTTTTGCAATTTATGAAATAATTAGTGAAATCATTTTGTTCCCTTTTCTACATTCTTCTCGCCTTCCACCTTCTTTCTTTCAAACATTCGCCTGACCCTCACTGCGTCGAACAGTTTTTTCTCACAAAATTCCCCCCAAAGCCTTCTTTGAGAAATCGTATTTAATCAGCGAGTTTTTTTTTTTACTAACCATCAGTTTATCTTTTACACAAAGATTGGGTGCTGTTACTCGCATCCATTCAAAACGAACCCGCCGTCCAGAAAAAAACCGATTCTGTGGTGCTTTTGGAAAATGCCACTCTTCCCCCACAAAAGGGGCCCGGAGGCGTCGTCACCACTCTGTGCGCGCGGGCGCTGGCGAAGCGAGGCGCGGCGACGGGGTTTGACGGCTGAGGAGCCATCAGCGCGCCAGCGGCGGGGGGTACTCCGCTCCCGTTATAGCGCCGCTCTGCTCTGCTCTGCTGTGCTCTGGTTGCGCGCCGGCCGCCCCTCAAGGAGCTGCGGCTGGCGGCCGCGTCGCCAGTGTATCGCCTTTTGTGTGCGGCCAGCGGAAGCCGTCAGTGCCAATCACAGGTGACGCGCAGCCCCGCGCCGCCCCGCGCGTAACGAGCCCACAAGTGCGCGGATGGGGGAGAGGGCTGGGGCGATCGCGGGGGCGGAGATGGTGCGGACACAGGCCGGATTCGATGCGCAGGTGCTGGGAAGCAGGCGGTCACTGTAGGATTAGAGGAGAAAGGAATGACGAAGGTAGGGAAGAAAAAGAAAATAATTATTACGGAAATACCAAATCAAGGAAAGCAAGAATAAGGCAATCAAGAAAAGAAAAAAATGATGGACACATTTTTAGACACAACCAATTGTTAAGTACCATCAATAATACACCAATAATATAATTTTAAGTTGTTTTTTTAATAACTTTATAAAATACCGATAGTTCAGAGAAAGTGAGCTCGGCGTGATTTTTATTGGGGTAGTTTGCTCTATTCGAGAAAAAAATTTAAAATGGAGCAGTTTTTGAAAAAATAAGTTAAAAAAGATTGTCTACATTGCAAGCACATTTACGCGGAAACTACTCATATTTTCGAAACATTGAACATGACCTTATTTACATAGGTGGCTTTGAAGGTCACATTTCATTAAAAAATGCTCTTTCTTCAATATTGTTGTCGTAGGAAGCCGGCGAACAAGTTTTAATTTTTTTTAACTTTTTCAATTTTTGAAAATTCAGAGGGCCCTTGGGGGTGAAAAGCTAAAATAATGCAAAAACTACAAAATCTTCAATAGTTATTCTGCTTATGTCAGAAGGAGGCCAATGTACACCTCTTCAGTGTCCATTCAGCCTGAGACAACAATCACCACCTCCACGACAATCTCACACAACAAAATCAAAATATCAACGTCACTGTTCGCACAAAGTCACATAACAAAGTACGTTTTTTATGAAATTCGGTATCACATCAAGTATATTGTTGTACACATGACACAGTGAACGTTAATATTTTGAAAGCTCCGTATATTCTTGAGTCTTCTTACGGAGCTGGTTGTCGACAAAAATATTTCTTCAATTTCAACATCTTTATCATTATAATGGGAATGGAAATAAATTCATAATTTTATAATGCAATATCTTAATTATAATATGAAAATGAGTATGTCATTTAATTGTAAATCAAAACAGAAGGGATTTCTTCTTTGATTTCGTGGTGTTGAAAGTTTCTGGTGGGGCTGAGCGACACCTGTTCTGTCTGGTTTCTGGCGCGTGCCTGAATTTATGCTTCCCTCCCTGAACCTACAGTTGATACTGCTTGATACTTCATAGTTTCGAAGGGACAAATGACGCGGTCGTCACCATGTGACCACCTTCACCCAATGAATGTTGTAAGGAAATGACACTCCTAAGTAGTATATTTCTCGTTTGTTGCGTCCAAACGTCAGTTCAGCCCAGAAGAGCGTATGTTAAGGTCTTAAGAATTGTTAATTTCATATTAAATTTTCTGAGTGTTGTACTCATTTACACACTACCAACATAAAAATTATATCAAGTTTTTAAGAATAATTACTTCTAAATTCACATTAGAAACATTGTCACATTAGTACACGTTCACAAACTACAAATAATTACCTTTTATTATGCTTATTTCTTACACACGTACGAGTATATGTTATTTACAATGTTGTTCTTTTAAGCCCTATTTTCATAAACTAACGTAGAATGTAACAGAAGTTATTAAATTTAGAACACTCTAAGAGAGTAAAATACATCTGAATGCTTGAACAATTGTTTAAATAATCTATTATTTTTCTCAATTAGTATTATTGCCCATATTGTCCTCATTCAATATTTGGGGTGTCTCACAAAAAAATCTCTTGTTGAATACGTCTACTCGCATTATGCTATGTCATTTGAGGTGGCTCCCGACCTAATGAATTCTAGCGCGCTCCCGGGTGTCTCTCTGCACAAAAGGCAACCGCCTGATCAGGTTTGAGCACAGTTTCACGGTTTCGGAACGTCCTGGCGCGAGGATTAGTCACGGCAATTGTGGGTGACGCTCAGCAGACGCTCAAAGCGACTCCTTTGTCTGCTTCCTGGAGGAGGCTTGGCCGTGGGAAAAGTGTCGTGCTTAGAAATGTTGCAGACGCAGAAATGTAAATAGGGGATAAAGGAAAGGAAGTGTGGGTGGCGAGAGCTTTAGAGCTACCGAATTAGCATTGGGCTCTCTGATAAAAAAACACGTGTTTTCCTCCCTTTTTATCCAAAACAGCTTGGAATAGGGAAATATTGCTTTAAAGAAAGAAATTTTACATGGCACAATTCAAGATAACAACGGGAACACGTGTTGGAACATTCAAATACTATTCAGTAGCATTGAAATGTGACTAGTAATTACTTACGAGTGTGTATAAAAATGAAAAGGAGTTTCCGAATAAAATTATGCATAGTAAAGTTCACTGTTAACATGAATTATGCAAAAAATATAGAAGTCAAGACGAATTACATTTCAACACACTTATGGATTCTTCCCATGTTGTTTAAATACTTTTTGCCACCAGCTTTATGACCCAGGTGATTGCGGTGGCAACAGTTTCTCATTAGGAAATCTGAGATCTTTATAAGGTAGGCATGTGTTAATCGTGAATCTGCGGGGTTTAATGTAGAAGAAAATAATTTCGTATGATCAAAATAATTACGCGTACAAAAGCCAAATGAATGGGTGGATAC
Source organism: Gryllus bimaculatus (assembly GCA_017312745.1). Taxonomy (NCBI): domain Eukaryota; kingdom Metazoa; phylum Arthropoda; class Insecta; order Orthoptera; family Gryllidae; genus Gryllus; species Gryllus bimaculatus. The sequence goes on along the minus strand of BOPP01000003.1, from coordinate 6,119,118 downwards.
CAGAACGGGTTAAGTGGCCTTTTATAAATTCTCAGAATAACGTGTTTACTTAAGGCTACATGTGGCAATGCATCTTCATGGTTTTAATCAACAATCGAAATGCTGTGGTTTTAATGATGAAACAAGCACCTTGACTTTACGGTGATACGAGTGACATAATTAAACAGATTTCTCGGAATTTTTTAAGGGGCACTTACGCCGTTTTTTCTTTATACCCATTCAAATAGCAATGCGTCGGTGGTAGATCGCTAACGGTATGATGCGAAGAGCATAAAGCCAAGTGATTTCATTCATGAGTAAGAATATATTATTACACGTGGACGTAATAAGCTTCAGTAAAAGTTCCTCAGTGCGCGACACGTACAATGCAGAAATCTGTCCAAATTGATCATAAATCTGGTAAACGTACATTCTGTAGTATTCTACTGAATAATGCGGAGTTTTGTCTAATCTGAAAAAATAGTCCCTAAAATTACGTATTGAGGAAGTTTTACTCTATTTTCATTTAATACCTTTTGTCACGCGATTAAAGCTAATAATCGAAGTTCAATATTTTTAATACTCTATTTTTAAATCTCGCTTTTCTAAGATTGATTTCTGGGGAATGTCTAAAGCTTTGATTTAAGCGCAGTAATATTGATAATTTTAAGATATTTACGAGTTAATAAATTACATAACTGAGAAACAATGTAGTTGTGCCTTACAGGAAAAAGGAACTAAGAGTTCGTAATTGCTTAACCTATGTAATTCAATAACCAAATATCTGTATTCACCATTTCTAATATTATCTTGGGTTGCTGTCGTACCGAGATCAGTGTGATCGCTGTGGATTAATGACTGCACGCATATTTTTTTAATAATGTAAATGATTTTATTTCGGCAATTGTCCTAAGAGGGAGTGGCATAATTTATATTTTGGTGTTATTAAATGTTCTTATTTTTTAAGTTTTTTCTTCGGATTCTGTAAACATGCACACTTACCTCCCTTTTCATCGCACATGCTACCTTTGAGAGGGCATCCGCCCTCTTAGCAGAAGAGAGCGCTACGTGCCCCGGGGGTACGGGAGCCCCCCGTTGCGCTGCGCTGTCTCCGCCCCCAACCTCTCCCCCGCCTCCACCTCCGCCACCGCCAGACGGTGGAAACGTATCCGGCGAGAAAATATACACAGTCTGAAAGACTATTTGAAGTAACATACTGCGTGGAGGGCCTCGCCCCTGTTGTACAGTGTTTTGAAAAGCCCTAATTGCTTCCTTCCTTCATTGGCCGCCCTCCGAAGCGCTTTTCTTCTTTTTAAACACAGAATTTCATGAGACGTGAACACCCAGCTCCGCTCTCCACCTGAAAGGCCGACCTGACAGCGGGAAGAAAGAGTCGGAAGGTGCGGGCGCGAGGGGGGCGAGGGGAGAGGGGCGGGGGAGGTGGAGGCGGGTGGGCGCGCAGGCCACTCGACGCCTTTGTTGTTGCGCCACTCGGAGCCGCGGCGGCGGCGGGCGGGGAGGGGCGAGGTGGGGCGGCGAGCTGCGGGCAGCACGGGTGCAGGTGGAAGGAGTGGTGGAGATGAAGCCAGTTGAAGAGTGAGTTAGGAAGAAGTAGGTGGAAGCTGGAGATGGGAAAGGTGGACTTTGAAGACCTTTGAGGTGGAGGAAAATAAAGCGGTGGGTGTAAGGAGGTGGAAATGCAAGCAAATAAAATGGGAGAGGCGAAGGAAAAAGAAGTGAAGAAGGTAGAGGGAATGAAAGTCGGAGGGGAGCAACAGAAAGTCAAAGAGGTAGAGGAAAGGAAGTGCGTGTGTGGGTGGGGGGGATGATAATGAAATGAAGTTGGTGCAGGAGATCGAAGAGGAGATGAATGAAGACGGAGTTGGAGGACAAATAAGAGGAACAAGAAGACATTAAAGGTAATAGTGTCAGAGGTCGAATAGAAGGAGAAGCGACGATGTTGGAAGAGGCTGAGTGATGGAGATGAAGGAGAAGTACAATCAGATAAATATTGATTAGAGAAAGATGAGAGGCCCATTTGGCTAGAAGAGTAAGTAAAGGAAGAGGAGTACATCAGGAAAGCAATGAAGGAAAAGCTGCCGTGAGCACTGAGGCGTAAGGTTCTTTGCGCTGTCTTCCTAACGCATTTTTCTGAAATTAAATTTATTTGGTAGAAATGGTCCTCACTCTCAAGAAAAATGTCCGTGCGGTTTCTTCTTTGGACCTCTCTTTAATAACGTACCTATTTCAATCCAATACTATTTCGTTCATCGTTAGTGTTTAATTGCAACTACTTTTCCAAGTATCAAACGAAAATCTGTAGTATAGCCATGAAGAAGGCCACAGCTAGTTGGTCGAATTGTCAGCACACTTGACCGAGACGCGGCTCATTCCGAATAGCCAAGAATGTAAAGGGAGATGACCCCTTGAATTCCAATACATTATTGAATATTTTGATACAAAATTGAATATTTCTTCAGATGTCATGATGATGGCCTACCTCAATTTCTGCTACAAAAATGAATTTCAAGTTTTTATATTACTAAAACGCCCTTAATACTACCTTTCTTTTAATCGCGATTTGAACGATTAATACGTAAAAAGCTATTGTGAGAACGTTGCTTTTCCATCATGCCCTCCCCTTTCATTCGTTTTTGTTAGTTGTGTGAATTCTTTCCTACCTAAAAGCGAATATTTTTAGGATGATCTCTGAATTTGTTTCAATTTATATTAGAAAATTCTGCTACTATTCAAAATGACAGTTTTTGGATAATCTCTGCAACAATAACGAAGGTCAAACTATAAATTTTTCAAAATTTTCTGCGGATTGTAGTAAATGTGTCGTGGTTTGTCAGTCATTAAATTATTCATGGCGATCTTCCGTGGTATATTATCACACTAAGTTAATACGTACTATGTATTTGAATATTTGAAATGTATCTGGTACAAGCTTCTGTAACCTTGATTTTCATATCCCACCCATACATAATCGGGTCCCGTTCATTGAATTGAATTGAATTGAATTGAATTGGATTTGATTTGATGCCTTATTTTATGTGGCGAGACTCTGGCCATGAAGCCTGCTCTTTCGTCTGACCACGCAAATTACGCTACGCTCCTTTCACCAACTACCAGAGGAAGGGAGAGAAACAGGCGATCTTGAATTCAGCTCAGAGGCTTCATTTAGGCTTGATGATCTTTTACATGCAAGTAAATCTACTATTATGGGACAGCCGGCTTTACTTCCCCTCCGGAGGAAGGCGTACGAAGGATATTTTCACCCTTGAAAATCCACGGTGTCGATCGGATTTAAACCCGCCAACTTGGGTACAACAGTCCAGTACGCTAACCGTTACACCATCGCCGCCGTTCATCCTATTTTTTAACCATTACACAAGTAATCACAAGTCTAGTCCCTCATTTTAATTGCATCCCCTCCATCACCAATCTGGTTCAACTCTAATCTAAAACCACACGAACCTCTTTAATAGTTAAACGCCTTAAGCCAGCCCATTCTAAAAATAAACATTAAATTTTAAAATTACTCGGTTTTGCAACTGAAGAGCCTGTCGGCTGAACGTTGTGTTGTCTTTCGTGTCATCAATAAAAAAAACCCACTCTTTAGAATTACTCTACAACTACAAAGATGCCATCCTCTTCTGACTGTTCGATGAGTAGCAGCAGCAGCAGCAGCAGCAGCTGGGAGCGCGATGCACACAGAGGGCAGCAGAGCGCGTGACGCAGCGAATCCTGCCCGTCCTCACAGCCCGTCCTCTTACGGGCGTCGTGGGCAGCGGCGCGGGTGCGGGCGCGGAGCGCGCTCGCTCGCTTAGCGGAGTGTAATATCGCGACGTGACGTGGAGTGTTTGATTGCTCTTCGAACGTGTTTTCGAGACGGACGGTTCGTGAACGATTGTCTGCTCAAGAGTCTCCTGGAAACGGGGTAACGGTCGCGGGCTCCGCCCAGACGCGAAGGCGTTGGCGCTGCGAAGCTGTTCGACCTCTTTTGTCGTAACAGCGCTACTGGCATGCGCACCTCAAGCACTATTACTCGTGTGGCACGTACTGCTCCTCCTAATAAATTTAAAACGTGACTGGCTCCTTTTTGTGTGAAGTGTTGAGAGACCGGAACGGCGAGTGCTCGAAAATGTGTTTAATCGCGTTAATCAATTTCTCTGGCGTAAATACAGTCTTTTAAGCTCACGACTCATTTGTTTGAATTATTGGGCAAATTTGTTTGGAAAGATGCTGCAGTGTTACGTACGTAGTAATTTCTCGTTCGCAAATAACCGTAGGAGTAAATTACTAGAACCAGCTCTTTGTACCTACTGCTTTCCATAATGGAAAACCTTCCTAAAGCAAACACAAGCAACAATGGAGGGATTATAATGCTGAAGCTATTAAATTTCTTCGGAGAAGTTTCTTACGAGCTCCGAGAACCTATGCACACCTATTCACTAGCCTGAAACTATTGTCACAAATGAGTCAACCAAATTGTATCTCTATGATTACTCGTAATGAACAAAGGTTTTCACTCCAGTGAAAGGCATAGAGGCCCTACAACATTCACTGTAATAACTATGTAGGGAGGTAATTAAGGGTCAGTTTTCACTACAACGGTCCGCAAAATGTCATTAATGCAGCGAATTATGTAGGATATATCTTTTTCAACAAGATAGATTAAAAATCATTCTAATTTGAAATAGCTGTTTCGATATGCATTGGAAGCATACTCTTAATTATGAAGTAATATTTATTAGTCTTTTGCACATCATTTAGTCGTAAACTGCGTGTCATTGCATTGCCATTTCACCGCCCCCTTTTGCGGCAGCGCTGCTACTACGCACTCGCTTCGTGGTGTTCTTGTTCTGCATTCATTTATTTCTGTGTACCCCTAACAGGTACTTGGACGTCTTCCGAAGTGTACTTGAAAAGAAACTAGACCCACTTTTGGCTGACACTTCAGCAACACAATCAACGTTACATGAAATCTCCGTTAGAGGTAGGGGGGGGGCACTGCTGTCTGTGTAGTAATAAAGAGCTGTTCCACATACATAACAGACTCGTGGATCCTTATACGAAGACGTTATTTTAATAGTGGTACAACTCCATTTAATTTTCTCGTATACGTACGTATATACGGAGTAATATGGAAAATGACTGAAAATGAGCTCAAAATTTCGCATTTTCAGAAACGCACAAATGTCATTTTCTCATAAACGACTACAATTTCCCCCCAAAACTTTTCCAGCAAATGGTGCTACTTGCACTCTTTGATATAACACAAAATTCATTGTGATGAATTCTTTTTTTTTCCAAAAATACACAATATTTTTTTAAAATATCTACTCTGTGAATATACGAAATTTCAGCAATTTGTAATATTTTTTTGTATTTTTGAGGGAAAGTGCATCAAATGACTTTCAATGAAGTTTTTCGAAAACAAAACATTTCTGTGGAAAAGAGCTTCAAATTTCGCATTAAAGTGACGCTAAAACGCCATTTGCTTAAAAACGACTCCAAATATTTAAGCGGAAATTACCGTGTATGATGAGGTTTATAATCGTTAATATTATGTAAGTAATATACCGGTTCTATCATTAGGGAACCGAAAAATTGAGAAAATTTGAAAACATGTACTTGGGTGACGATAGAGAGCAACTGGCCAGAGGATGGGGTAAGACCGAAGAGCTAACCTAGACTAAAACAAATTAGACAACTGACTAGTACGAAAAAGTCTGTGCCATAATTATCACTACTAGATTTTATTGATGTGCTTATACAATCTATTCACAAGAGATAAATACTAGGGTCACTCCAAAGCAAAGACCTAAATATATTTTATTTTAAAAATTCATGTGCATTACTTTTGGAGTGACCTTTGTAATATGTTTGAATTCAAGGAAGACACTTGAGTTAACATTACATTAGTGTTTATTCTTTTTTGAAACATAATGGTATGTTCAATCTGCAGATTCGCTGAAGCGCATCTGTTAATTATTAAGTTGGCTGCCAACTGGTTATGATGAGATTTAAGTCTCTGCTGATAGCTGTAACTGAATTTCGTGTTTTTTTGTATTTATTTTCAAGTGACACTGGCATTTGAGACAAACTAAGGAAAATTGATTATAGATGTTCTAACAGATCCCCAAATTGGTGGCATAGATGCAAATAGGTTTTATTATAGCCTTACACAAAGGTATCATGTTCTAAAGAGAGGATTTTGAATGCCTCAAGCAATTGAGTTACCATTGCAGCTGTCTCAGTGTATTTGCGCTAATGATTTTTCTTCTGAAAATGATCCAGTCAAGTAAGACATCGACCAATATTGAAGACAAGCTATCCGACTTGGACAATTTGTGATAATATTTTCCCGTTTAATAAGACTTAAAGGCCCCTTACAATACGAGACCGAACAATACGATATGATTTGAACAGACTGCTGTTCACTCGGAATTGGAATGCTCGTATAACCGAAACGCTACAACTCACTAAAATAAAATTAATTTCACTAAAGCAAACTTTCATTGAACTCAACAACAAAAGCAAACTTTCTTTGAACAATGCAATAGAATTATATTTAACAATAATTTGACCGCTCATTCTCTATGCGTCACAATGCCTTGCAAACAACATAAAACGCACTCAAGTTATGCAAAATAAATTCCTGAGAATAGTAACAAATGCTCGATGGTTCATAACAAACAACTCCACAAAAAACTAAACCTACCAACTATCTCCCACCACATAGCACACCACTCTAATAACTTCTATTCAAATATAAACTCAATAGCCCCAGCCACCGCTATAATCTAGCATCAATCAACTATTTTCCGAGCCGTATTAAAAATAGATTTCCATTAGAAGCATTCCTATTTTTTGCACAGAATAACTAAAATAGTGGGTGCTCTATGAGTATCCAACATAATTTCAAGTTAGTATAGTTAAATGTTTATTTAGAATAAGAATAGTTATGCCAACAAAATACATATAAAGAAGTAAATAATACTGAACTATGTGAACATTAAACAAAAAGTAAATATTAAAAAAAAAACGAATTTAGATCTTATCCTGCTTGGGGCGGTATGTCGCTGAGGCGATTTATCTGGTTGACAAAAAACAAGCAGCAAGCCGACGTGTAGGTGAGCGTCGGACCTCGCTATCCAGTAGGGGAACTTCACGGCCAAAAAAACAAATGCCCGACACTTATGGGAATAATGACCTTCGCAGTTGACGCGTTCAGAATCATCAATCAATCAGAATGTGTTACTCTAAACCCGTTATCATAAAAGATACGTCTTGCGTTAAGCGGTGTGAAGCTAGCGCCCGTGCTTCCAGACGGACGCGCGAGGGCGGAGGGGCGCGGAGGGGTGGCGCGTGGGGCGGATGTGGCGCGGCGCGCGCTGTTTTGCCGGTCGCGCGCGGCCGCCCGCGATGACAGCGCCAGCGGCGAGCGGCGATCGAACCGGAAACGGCGCGCCTCGGGGCGGCCGCCACCTGGCTTCCGCACTTCCGGCTGTCGGTGGCTGCGATGGCGGCCACTTAGCGCCGCGTCCGCCCGCGGCCGTTGGGCGCGCGCCAGCGGTGGCAACTGTTCCGAGTCCCGCGCGGGCTCTTGCCAGTGGGAGGTTGGCTCAAACGCAAGACCGACTTCGGTGGCTCACGGCATGTCACTTGACCGAAAGTTCCTACCGTTCGAGTCTCGATAGTAGGAGTTCTTGATACTAGCTAGATAGCTAGGACGAATTCAGCTATCTGGAAGAGAATTCAAGTAGTCGGCGGCTCTGATCGGCAGTTTCCCGTGGTTTCTCCGATCAACACCAGGCGAATGCTGGCGCAGTACCCTAACAAACGGGCCACGGAGCGCGCCCGATCTTTTCTTCCTGTACCTTGTCTTATTCACCCCTTATTTAAATATATTTGCATGCACTACACTACCACACTCTTCGGGAGACCTGTCGGGAGCTGAGAGCTTGTCTCGTCTGGGCGGCCCTCCACCGGTGAGAGATACTTTTGGGAAAACCCACAAGTCGACGGGTAGTTGAGCGTATCGGATCTCGCCATTCACTAGGAGGAAGATCGTCGCCACCAATCATTCAATCAATCGAACTCAAACGCAATGATTGAGAACGGTCTATCCGCAATCGCTCTCTGGAGTTGCCCGCGAGCCTCATGCCTTTCTCTAAGCTAGAACCTCTGTCGAATACAAAAACATTGTAAAGAACTCTGCCTTCACCCTCATAGACTAGCTTCAACTAAGTTGTACCCCTTCTCCTGGCATTCCAACCACTCTTTTTTATTCGTAACTAGTGTCTTGGAAGGTGTTGCCTTTCTCTCCCTCGCTATTTCCTCTCCTCTAGTTTGAGAAATTGGGACCCTAACTATCGATGGACCTCTGAGACAGCCACGTCCCTTCTCAGCTAGTTCCTTCGTTATCACCTTGACGCCCATGAGACCCTTCGATCCTCTGCGGAATGGGCAATGATAAGGATGTGGTTGGGAATGGTTAATGGAGCATGCCGGTGGAAAGCATTATTGTATTGCGGAAACGGGAGAACTCCGAGAAAACGTGCCCTGTCGAACCTGCGCGAGCGAACCTTCTCTGTCCTCTGCAAATTCCACTTGGAGCCGTCTGGGATCGAAGCCGTGACGCAGCGATGAACGGCGTACAGCGTGAATACTGGGCTACGATCCGCCCCAGAACAAAATTATGGACTAGTTGACTTTGAATATTTGGAAAGTGTGGGTGTCTGCTTGCTTGCTTGCTTAATTGATTAGTGACTCCTGAGTTTGCCAATCACATAAATCTCTCATCTGACCACGTCAATTCCAAATTTCATAAGTACCGTGCATTTCTTATCTTGTGAGATGGCAGTTGGAATATCCGACCAACTTTCGGTACTTCTTTCTTTTTCTGACCCTGCTCTGCACTCTTACTAATTTTCTACCTAGCTCATTTCGTATTTTCTAGATATTCCCCTGTTTTAGTTTCTCTTATTTTATTTCCACGTACGCCTACACTGCAACCACCCAATTGTTTAACCATCCCACTTTGGCATCGTTTTCACTTCGTATTTATTAAACTCCTCCCCATCTCCACATCTGTGAAATCTCCGACTTCCTCTGCTTGGTATGTCTAATACATTATGTTCCTGAAGCAGTTCGCTAGTATTTCAGCTCTTTTTATTTTCTTATGAGGTTCTCCACGCTGCTGTCAGGTAGGAACTGCCGTGGCTAGGTGAGTTGTGTAGTGTATATCGATGAAGTGAAATACTACAACAAATATCTAAATCTTGGTGTTTAAAAGAGTCTTTCGGAAAACCTTGTAATTCAGCTGGGACTCTTACGGGAGATTAAAGTAGTAGGTACTTGATGTAGCCATATCGCTTCTATTAAGAACTTTGATTCACCCCTGGGGGAATTCCCTATCCAGCAGTAACACACTTCGTAGAGTTTGTGTCTATGGTGTCTTGTGAATGGTAAAGACTAGTTGCCTTTCTAAGAACATCGTATGAAGAGGTGACACAGTTATAATTCACTCACATTCTCCACAACATATATTTGTGAAATTTATCTCCATGAACTCCATGGGAATCCTTCGAAACTCACTTCGAGACAGTTGACCTGATCCCAAGCAATTTCTTCATTGCCTCTCTGAATTCCCTTCCTCATTTCTCAGGGCTTCAACCGTCTCTCACCTGACATCCCATGTTTCTCATACCGCTTTGGTCGTGACCACAATCGCTCCCATTACCTCCCGCACTGGTCACCGCCGACCTGTTCGTGTGCTGCCAGTGTTATTATATTCGCTTCAACACCCCTGCCGCCCGACACCTCATTCCGGCGCGTGAAGACACGGGCGCTGAGGGCATCGT
>BOPP01000003.1:6066286-6109181 GCA_017312745.1 Gryllus bimaculatus | reverse complement strand
GGTGGTATCTCTTAGCCAACGGTGCGTAGCAAGTGGTTGTGAGAAACGTTTTTGTGACCTTGGAACTTGCACGCAGTTTACCACTTTAGTTCGATGCGTTGGAGGTATATGCAAAGGAGATCGGATATACGAGTGGAGTATTTATTGGCACATACTGAGGGCTGTGAATTTGTGTTTGTTTCGTGATTTCAATAACGCGACGATCCATCTAAACAGAGGCTCGGCTTACGAAGACTAAGGACCAAAAGTTGATAATTTGGCGAGCTGCAGCAACGATATACGTGTACATTGAGCAAATCAAAAAGAAAATGTATAACAAATGTTATACGAACCTGGGATTTTCTTTTTTAAAATTTATTGCAAATTGTGGAATGGCTTAAAAAGAGCTTTATGTCCATTTTCACAAGAAAAAGAAAGTTTACTCCCATTTGCCCTGAGAGGATTGCCGCTTCTCATTAACCTTTTGTTCTTTGCTACATTCGTTTGTTGTACAACAACTTAACTATAATGAACGCCAAATAACTGTCCCACTTTTACAACACCACCAATGTTGCTAAATTTACGCACAAGCATCCTCTTTCAGCGCAAGCTTCAGAATTTGCCTGAAATATGCTAGAGTCATATTCCTGTTTGTTTTCCCCGTTCGTGTATCATGCCAAAGCATTAGTCTCGCATTTGTCTATCTTTAATTAAGATCTACTGAACTTACGATCCTTTAGTAAATGTTTCTATCGCAAAGTGAGGCGTTCTCAAGCGTACTCTGACATGTGAAAGTCGAAATTTCCGAATTTTGTTTTCATATTATTTTACCCACTGATTTCACTGTATTCGCAACAATTGCAAAAATGCTTTATCGGCGTCTTTCTAAAGCTAGAGATACTAAATTTTCTTCTCAATTAAATCTGTGTTCAAAATTATATCATAAAAAATGTACAATTTTTTTCAAAATATAGCTATTTTTCAATTACTTTTGCATGAAATAAAAGAAATTTTAAAACCCAGATTTTCTTAAATATGGAACCAAATTTTGTTCTTAAACATTGTGTGCGGATAGTTGTAAATGCACTGAATAATGTTCCATAAACACCATTTTGATGTACTCTTTTGATTTGTTAAAATGTCATATGTACGTGTTTTGATGCATCTCTCACGTGTTTAAAATTTGCATTAAGAGCATTTTTATACTTTATGGCATTTGTAAATACAAGCGCTTAAAACGCTTTCCAATGAAGTTTCTCGGAAGTTCGAAATTTTTCTAAAAAAATGAACATAGAATTTCGTATGTTCAGAAACGCTTGTTCAATATTTTCTCTAGAACGGCTCCACATCCTTCAATTAAAATTTGCCATAAGGTCCATGGCCCACCCTTCCGTAATTTTATTAGTCATATTGAATTTATATTATTAGGGGACGGAAAAATTGAGAAATTGAGAAAAAATGTATTTTGTCTACAATTGCATAGAAAAGCGGATTCAGCCCTCTGCTGTTCGCACGTGTAGAAGGTTATTTTTTGTAATATGCATTGAAAGTTTTGACAACTGTTTTGTTACCGTTAAAAATATTTATAAAAGTGGCATTTTATTTTGTAAGTAGGAAATGTTGCGCTACAACTCCGATGGGTCGAGTGGCACCATCCTACAAGCAAAATAAAATCACTTTTACCACGTGTGTCCAACGCGATTTTTTATTGTCTCACTGCATGACTTTCACTTCATTTTTATTCAAGTGCACACATCACTCAGTGACTAGTTAAGGTCAGCAGAAGCTGATGCGGTCACACCTAGGGATTTTCGTTTCTCTGTTGCATTCACGGTTTCATCTGCACACTTTGTCATCGTCCCACTTTCAGTACTAGTGCTGAAAATTGAACGTTTAGCACGTTAGACTTGCCCTGAAAGACTTAAAAAACTAGCTGTCTAAAAAAGTACTTCACGCATGGAAATATAAAGAAGTAAATAGTCGAAACCCTCCGAAAAGCTTGCACACTCATGGCCGTATAGAAAATTGTATTACCCGAGATAGCAAATACCTTATTCCAATGTAAAATTGCTCTTTTCAAATATAATTTTTATACAGTTGTATAAAAAATGTTCATATTTTCTGAGCAAAGTGTGTCTTTTAAGTTCTCAATTGACTTTTTGCCTCGACCTATGCTTTCGAGAAAAACTGAATGTCAACTATGAAACAAAGTTTTCACTTCGCACTCGTAATATGTAAATAAGTATTAAGTGCCGATTGATAGTATCTGGAAAGAGGTTGGGGCAATTCGAATCGGCTAGTCTAGACTAAAATGATTAGAAAACTCACTAGTGGAATGAAGTCTCTGCCATTCTGTAGACTTCTAGTTATTAATATAATGCGTCTTTTTTTTATTCGCAAGGGCGGTACATTTTTTCGCAAGCCGATGTGAAGGACGGTGCAGAATCTCACTATCCAATGAGGGAGAACACCGCCACCTACCGAGATAACCCATTCACTACTATAACGGGTCTAATGACCATAGCTATTGACGTACCCGTAAACCTCACTCAATCTCAGATCTTGTGGCGGACATAAGATAATGCAATTAATAGTTGCTTCCTATAGTTATTTACAAATACTCACACTTTGAGATTCCACCCTTCATTTTATCTAATGTTCCTAACAACTGAAATGCCACATGGCTGAGCGTTGTCTTGTCATAAAATGTTTGCAATAAATAAAAATATCCGTATAAGAAAACTTGAATGAGCCGGGTCCCGTGGCGTAGACGGTGGCGGTAGCCGTTGTCTACACTGAGGCTGCAGGTTCAAACCCTGCGTCTGCATGGACATATCTGTATTTGCCCCTTCATCTATCATCATCCTATCAGCACATAATTCATGTCTCAGGGTTAACTACATTGTTTAATCAATGGATACAGCCGAAAACTGCTTATCCTCATAATGAAAAAAACACGTTAATATCTCCGGGATAAATTTGACTGGGCCTCTGAGAATAACGTATAGCGTGGACTTAGATGGCCGATAATCGCATTAAAAAATGTCTGAATGAGTGCCCGTCAATGTAAATGTAGTGGACGTACTTTGCTAGTTCCCACCGAAACACTTCTTAATTCTGGCATGGCGCCGAGAGGCGTCTGACAAGTGGGTAGCGGTGTGCGTATGTGTGGGGGGAGGTGGGTTTGCACGAGGGACACGGGATAAGGCGGCCACGTCGAATGACGTTGGCGGCCGCCCTCGTAAAATCGAGATCACTGACGCCTACGCCCTCGCTCCCGTCGGCGGCATTGCTACCTCCACCGCCGCCGTCACCTGCGCCGTAACCGTATGCGCCCTCACCGTCATTTCCATCGCTAACGCCCTCCTCATTGCCTTCTCGACCTTCTCTATACCTTCTTCTTCGCCATTGCCTTCTCCTTCACCACTGCCTTCATCCCAATTGCCTTCTCCATCGCCATCACCTTCTCCACTGCTGTTGCTTTCTTCATCCCGATTGCCTTCTCCATCTCTATTGTCTTCATCCCAATTGCTTTGTCTGTTGCCATTGCCTTTTCCAATGCTGTTGCCTTCATTCCAATTGCTTTCTCCTTTGCCATTGCCTTCTCCGTTGTTATTGCCTCCTTCTCCACCCATATTGCCTTCTCTTTCGGCATATACTTCTCCATTGCCACTAAGGTGAGCAATTATCATGTTTCCACTTCTACCAGTTCTTATCCATAGCACTCTCTCTCTCTCTCATCATCCCCCATCACCGTTACCACTATTATTGCAGGCACCGTCTTTGTCACCGTCGCCATCGGCTGCATCGTCGCTGTTGCCGTCACTGACGTCTTCACCAGGACTCTCATTGTTAATCCCTCCTGTCATACGTGAAATGTCTTTGCTATTTCTTTAGAAACGATGACCTTCGTTATCTCTGCTTCATCAGTTTCATTGATTACGTATCCCTGCGTCATTTCCCACCTCTCCGCCAACATTGCGTGCATGTCAATCTCAGTTACGTTCACCACATCTCTGCCAATTTCAACACAACCACCCACACGAAAGCTGTCTTGAGAACTATGCAATCCCGTCATTGGCACGGTGCCACGATAATAACACTACTTACACCTCCACAATGTTATCGCCACCGCAGTAGCCTCCATCGCCATCGCTACTGACTCCAAACTTGTCACTGCTCCTGCCACCTCCACTTCAAGCACAAACGCCAACGCCGCCGCCACCGCTGTGAAGATTCATTTGCTTCCATATCTCAAGGCACGTCGGCCGTTAATAAAGACATTTGCGCATGCGCACAAAGGATGATTATATCACTTTGGGCGCGGATACAAATGCTGGACCTCCACGTAACAGCTCTATCACGGAGCAGGGTTGAACAAAGCGGAATGTTGAATGTCTGGGAAGCAAAGCCGGCTCGCAGCAAAGGGCATCCAGCGAAATTACGATGCGTTATTATTCTACAAGGCAGTAGTACCACCATCACTTTTAAGGTGGGCTTCATATTGCAAAGTTTTAGAATTAATCTTTTATACTAAGAATGTTCAGGTGTAGGAGACTTGTATAATATTTACCGATTCATAGATTACCTCAACTATCTGACGCGGTTAACCATTTTGAGAAATAATATTATTATTATTCTTACCGGCCACTGGCCATTTGGGATGAAAAATCATGTTGTGTTCTTATTTTGTGTCAAATGGTTGTGAAAAGCCGCTTTCATATTTTCCCAAAAAGAAAAGGAGTTTTGGATTTTTTTGAGTCCATCCCTGTTCCCTCCTGTATATAGAAATAAAATATGGCGTATACACATTCTTTTGTAGAAGAATGTAATAAGAGTTGTTCTCAAATAATAATGTTTCTTAACATGTAAATTCTCCAAAAATTTCCTCTTTCGTCTAGAGGAGGAAGGTATGCCCTCACCCAGTTGCCTTGATTTATTGCGAAACTTCTTAATGATGATAAATTATCAAACTTTTAGTGCAATTTTTTTCATTGTCTTTGAAATATTATTAATTGTAGAATCTGATGGGTTTTAACACAAAAATAATAATTTATCAACGTGTTTGGTCATTTATTAAGTAATTTTAATAAAGACAGAGTAGAGAAAACGCAATGATTTCAAGCAGATATTCACGAAAATAAGACAATAGCCTGGCCATTTCTGGGGTCTTCTACTATCAATTTATTCATCTCTTATCCTCAACTACCTCGCGACATACCGTATCTTCCACGATATTTTTGCTTTCTTCGAGGTTTTGAAAGTGGTCACTCGTACCCGCTGGAAGCGTGGGTGACGTATCTCTTGGCAGTATTCCATTCCGCGCGTGGTGTTGGAACTCAATAGTCGGCTGGATGGAGGAAATAATAACAGCCGCGCCATGGTTACCGGCGAGCGCAGCCGAGTCGAGCGGCCGTTATGATTCGTAAATTGAGTTGTCCTGTGGGTTCCGCGTCGGCGCTGGCGTCGCCATAATGGTGACAGATGAGCATCGCGAGTCTGCGTGCCCAGCGGCCATCCCGGGCGGGCTGGCGGGAATTGCTCGGGCAGTTACAAATGACTCCCGCGCCCAGCACGTTAATATTGTCTGGTGTTGCTTAGTTTTTTGAAAAGAAGCGCTCTCTTCTTGATATAGAAATATAAAATGTCATTAATTTTCCTTTGCCGTGCTCGTATGTTGCCGTATTGTCCCGCGGGACATGAAAGATGCTCGAAAATAATTTGTTTTCGAGGTGAAATAACTGTCTCGATAGATGAAGTCCTTTAAAACGTCATTATAATAAGGGAAGGATTACTATTGTCTCGGCTGCGTGGTATCATAAATTTCACAATCCATTAATGTGGAATGCGTAGTCTAATTTGACCGGTGCTTTGGATGTCAGGAGAAAAGTCAGATGCGGTTTTCCAATTTGCAACAGAGCGAATTTCTGTTTCGTGTATGGTATAAAGGACCTTAGAATTAGATTCTTTAATCTAAAAAAAGAAACAAAAAATCACTTTTAGAGCAGTACTTTCCGGTAATAAATTATGAACCCAGTCCAACATATTCTGCACCTAGAAACCAACCCATTCCGTGATTTGAAGGAGAAAACATTGAATGAGATCCGCTCCTTATAACCGCAAAAGTACTGCAATATTTTTAACTATATCAAATATTAAAGTTTTTAAATGAAGCTAGCAAGAAATAAACGAAACTTTGGAGATAATCAGTGAGAGAATAAAATTTATTCTTCCAATTTGACTGGTAAGAATTATTTTGGCAATGAATAACTTTGGAATGCTAATCTCGAAATAATTAGATGGCTAGGAGTTTTGTTGCCATTTCGCAAACATTGTACAACAAACTGTAGAACAACAGAAACAAGAATCAATAATTGAAACTAAAAATATACAAATTCATTTTTTAAAATTAAGGGTGAGTTAGATATCGAAGCCTTTCCTTTCTTAGTTTTGTGAAATGCAGAAAGTAAATGTTGTTATGGTTTAAAGAAAAGGATGTATCCTATTGTCCCCACTGCGGAAAGTAAGATAAACGGAGACATTTTAGTTTACAATGAAAAGTAAGTGATACTTTTCATTTCAAACACCCAAAAGTATAAATTAACTATTGTACTTTTTTGTGTGTTTGTTTTAATTTTCTAGCCTTACGTCGTAGGAAGAGAGAACATTGTAATCGTGGCGATTTCTTTTCAGAAAAATATTTATTACCGAGTCTTGAAAAAGTGGATAAATCTCAAAAGGGATTTAACCAACTCGACGACAAATTGTTGGAGCGATTCCAATACTTTTCCTTGACTATACGTATCTAAACTACGCATTTCCGAAGAAAATTAAAAATTCATAGACCAACTCTCATTGACGCTCGCAATACACGTTCGCACAGTGTCCTTTAATTTATCTAAATTTCAGTCTGTTTCAAACCAACATTCCTCATTTATATGCTATTTTTTAGTACTAATGCAATAATTGATGTTATTCTACGGACATCGATTTGTGACAGCCAAACGATTGACGGAGTTGTAGCTGTGATAAACTACATAAACCCGAAAAGAGCACACAGATTATTCTGCGATTCGTACAGAGGATCGGATTAACCGAGTTACAACGTGTTGTATCAATATCCGTGTTGTTACCTGCGTGGAACATTTGTTTATGAAAACAGGAGTGAGTGATTATTTGTGGTAAAACAGCAATATGATTGTCAGTTGCAAATATATAAACAAATACGCCTCGATCACGTTTCCCATAACTGCTAGCTAGTGATTTCGCGATGTCTATTTTTAATTTTAATGTTTTATATCATACGAGTTTTCTAACGAGTACGAGTATTTTATCAGAGATTTTATAAACTATATTAGCATCATATTAAAAGTTTTTCAAGTCCTAGGATTCTGTATTAATCCAAAATAAATACACAATTCAACTAAAATCTTAAAATCTATTACATAAAAAAGTGTATTTTAATAAGCAATACACTGCACAGACACAAGAACTCATAAGTTTTGAATAAAAAACAAAAATTTAAACGAACAAAAAGTATAGAAGAAGAGGTAAAAGAAACGGTAAACATTCAGAAGGCGGTGAATGGTAATGAATAGTAATTGTCGTACACAAACTTCAATGACAAGTCGCACGTACTAAGTATGGGCAGTTGTTCGGAAAAAAATATTCAGAGGTCAATTGAAAATCTGAAGTAAAATTCTTTTACGTGTTCCCGGACTGGTCATTCCGGCCCGGCCACACCTAGTCATGATTTTCTGTTACACATTCTCGAAAATAGCGTTTCGTTGCGATGAAATTGTGAAGAACAACAATGAAAGTAATTATGATTCGTAGTATGATAATGTTTGTACAATCGTGGGAAAATATTTATATTTCGTGAGTGAATGAATGTTTCTTACATTATCTAGATTGCTCAGAAAGGTCATTTTTTCGTTTTTTATGAGTTAAATAAAAAATATCTGGAAAATTCACAACGCACATTTCAATGACTGTGCTTGATGAATAACACATACTTGTTTGGTGTGACATTGGATATAATGTAAATATATTTGGAAATAACGTATTTTACGAATTTCTAAATAACTGTCGCCAACTACTACTTCTTGCGATATTTCCAATATTTGGTGTACATTTATTTAACCATATTTCTGTCAGATAAACTGTGATAAGCAATTATCTTCTTGATTGACGACAGTAACGTGGTCATCAGCTCGAGAAAAACTAACAGCAAATCTTTGAGAAAAGTTGTGTTTTGGATATATAAATTTCTCACCAACATACATTTTACAAATACTACAATTTACTCTGTTCGAGTTTTCACTAATTAAAAAAATACATTTTTTTAAGTCTTTGGTGTCGTTTGAGCCATTTCTGAGAAGTTAAAAATTAATGATGATATAGAATACATGGCAGTTCGCCATTCCGTCCCAAATATACAAAACATAAACCTACTACAGTTGTTTTAAAAGCACATAAATAAATAAATACAAACATAAACAAAAGAAGTATATAATACTTAAGCTTTACGCGATAATTAAACTTACACCTCCTTGCAGCCGCCGATGGAACAACGACGCTTTCTGAAAACCCCGGCGTTCTCTTTCATCCATACCTGTTCATACGTTGAAAGCCTATTTTTGGTATCTATCCATGCAGAAGACACTTGTGTGTTTGGGGCAAAGTAGTACATATGGAAATAGGTTTTTTTAAAAATAATGTATTATCTGTGTTCCGCGAAAAGGAAGGAATAACAGAAAATGTTAAAACTATTTATGACCTCGTCATAGCTCAAAAACAAAAGAATATTTTAAATCAAAGACGCAGAAAATTGTAGTACGAATATTGTTAAATATCTGCAGCCATACTCTTGAATTTTATGAACTTTTCCTTTCATTATATTGCAATTTATTCAGGGTCCCACCGTCTCTCCCCCTCATCACATTGCTAATCTCCAACTACCGGAATGGTCTAAGTTATAGTAATGATAAGTAGAGTGTGTCCATACGTTATTTACTGTTAAACCCTTTCCATTCTATTTGGGGCAAGTGATCGACTACTTCCGGGCACGTCAGATGCTATGGTCAATCGTCCTACTAGTTTAATGAATGTTCATATCCCGGGAGGAAACGGTGTGAAGAAATTGACCCACAAATTAGCTTGCGGGGTACCTCCCACTGTAGGTTTCTCCCCTTGCGGGGTTCCGCACCAGCTGAGCAAACACTCTTCCGACTGGTCTCTCGATATGTGAGGTAACGCACAACATTTGAGTTTAAGGGTGTGTGATTAGGCGGTGAGAATAGCAAACGTACGGGAAACGAAAGAAAGAGAAAGGTAGGAATGTCAAAACCCGACGCAGCCCGCCGATACAATGCTATTCCGGAGAGCGGCTAAATTCCACCTAGCTATCTAGTTTTGTGTTGGTTTGTATGCGTCTCTTATGAATGGAACGATACCAAAATCAAACTGTCACAGTAGTTCCCGTTCTGTTCGGTACGGAATAGAATTCCGTACCGGCCGCCACTGCTGACAACTGTACTTTGTTTAAACCTTCTTTTTATGTTCTTGCATAGTACAAATAAAACATTTTGAGATGAAAATAATGAATAGACAATCACGCTGAGCTAACGTCAAATAGTTTGCATTTCTCTTTTTAATCTTACCTATTATGAAGTGTGTGGAAGTGAGAACGCGAGAATGCCAAAGCTCGGCGAGAAGCCCGTGCAACTTGCCAACCGGCGCCGCGGCTCTCCACACCTTCCCGCCGCCAGGGCCCATCGCTCCCCACCCTCCTGCCGCCGACAGCCACCCACGCCCCAATCCTCCCATCCCCCTTCACACTTTACTCTCGCCCTTATCCACCTGCGGCTCGAGCCACAACCCGCCCTTTCACTCGCCGTTCCCTGCTCGTTGCCTCCTGGACCCAGCCCCACTGGTGGAGACAACGCTAATAGGGAGGTGCTATGGTTTGAGCCAAGGCACTGGCAGACTGGCTGTCTGGAGGAGAATTGTAGCGGCCTGCTGCTCTGATCTATATTTTGCCGTGTTTTCTTCGATCAAAGTCTGGTAAATGCCGGGGCAGTACTCTAACAAACGGGCAACGGAAGTGTGAGATCCTCCCTTCCCTTTGCTTGCCCTATCGTCCCCGTTACTTATATACACACTAACGTGCCCTAGACTACAAAGCTTACAGCCTTTCTCAGCTGGGGCGGAGCGCCGCTCAGGAAAGATCCTGGAAAACTACGCAAAAGTGTAGGTCGGTATCACGTTCCAGGGTTGGATGAACATACTCTTCCAGGACCAAAAACGCACTACACTCACGGGACTAACAAGAAAAGTATGACGCATGAGCAAACATGAAATACTCGCACACACACTCACTCACTCAACTCCCCCTCAGCCAGGTCCTGAGACGAGCACCCCTTGTCTTCACTGCCGGTCGCTGGCCTCACCGTCGCCGCCACCCGCCGCCCGCCGCCCCGGCCGCCCTCCGTCGCGCGGCCGCTGTTTGCCGCGGCACATCCGGCCCGGCGGCCCGTATCAACAGCGGGGGAGGCATGAAAATTGCGTTACTGGCACGAGTGGGCTTTTAGCCGCGGGGATAACGATATTGAAGATATCAGGAACAATGGCGCGGCAGCCCGCGCCGCCTCCGCGTGTTTGGCTTGCGGCTGCCGCGCGGGCGCGCGGACACGAGGCCCAAGGCCGGGGCACCGGCGGTGAGCTGGGGGCGTCGAGGCGTCGGGGGCAGCGCGGCGGCGCGGCGAGGCGGGCGAAGCGGCGCGGGCGGCGCGGAGCGTCGCGGGGGCGGCGCAGGTCGGTGGAGGCGGCGCGGGGCGGCGGGGGCGGTGGGAGCGTGCGGGCGTGGGGCGCGGGGGCGTCGGAGGCGCGGGCGGCGGCGCGGGGGCGCGCGGGGGGCGGCCAGCGACGGGGGCGGCGGCCGCCGGGGCGGCGCGGGGGCCGGCGCGGGGGCGCGCGGGGGCGGCGCGGGGGCGGCGCGGGGCGGCGCGGGGGCGGTTTGACACCTCCTTTTCCCCTGGGGCGTGGCGCCACGAGGGTCGTCACTCTTTTGTTTTGCGGGAAGTGCTCGCGCTTGAAAGGCGGAGGTATAGGGCGGGGGAAGGACCAGAGGACGGTTTAGAATTATTAGTGGAAGAAACGACTAAAATTGTTAGGATGAGGTAGCATTGGGGAAGTATATTGATACGTACTGGTGCTGTGACAGGCCGAGGGTGTGGGGAGAACAATGAAATGAAGAACAGCTGAATGATACAGGGAGGTTTTTGTTCTTGTGTAAAAGTCATTCAGGTGACATATTTAAAACAAAATCTTTCATAAAATGCTTCTATTTATGGTACCTGTCAATACAGTTACGTTGTATAATTGAAATTTCGCGTCTTGTCTTATTCACATTTGCATAATCGCTAATGCAAATAGCCAAAAAACGTAAAAATGTCTGTAACTAAGGAGTCGGCTGCCCTGTGGTTTCTCAACGGCCTTAAAAGATTGATTCATCGCCAGCTCATTGGCTCCTCTTCAGTGGTTTTCGAGGCACATGACATGTCCGCCGTGACATCCACATATTTAGAGTCGCCAAATTTATTTCCTAGGATCCACACAGCCTTCAGCGCATTGCCAATTAGACTGACCAATTCTTCCTGAATATCCTAGAGAAACCCGAATAAAAAATAAAAACCGACTTGTCATGAGAAGAGAAATTAAATGAGCTGTTCTTCACTTCTGAACGAGTCTTCATTTCACTCAAACCGTTCCGTAGACTTAATTTTTCAAAACAAAATTTTTTTAAAAATTTTATTAAAATGTGCTGGATGGATCTCTGGTAAATGGCCCTTTCCCCAACAGGAGACGTCGAATGCCATCTCCCTTGTCGCAAAAGGTAGCCCGGAAAACGTCTATCTGCGAGTAATAGACGTACGCAAACCTACAACGCACCAGATTACCCGTTTACTACTATAAGATAATGCTTGTGAAGTACTTTTTGAATAAAGGGTCACGCCTACTATCGGTTAGGATGTACAGATAGCCGATACACCACTTTTACTGAGAACCATAGAAGTGGGTATTGTCGGAAAAGGCTAAACGAAAGGACATTCTTCATTCTAAGGACTGCATCTTTGTAGTACTAAATAACAAGGGATAAAAAACAAAACGTTTTAATCTGGTTGTTGTTGACGAGTGTAAAGGAGAAAAACTCGGCTGAGATGGCTCAGTCAATGATGTTGTTGCAACAACTTCACTGATCTGGAGGTGAGGTTTGAGTCCTGTCGATGGCAGATTTGCGACATAGCGCGCAAACCAGAGGAGAAGTTATCTTCCGGCTGGCTACTCTTGTAGGAAAGTCTCCGTGTACTTTTTTCTGATCAATACCAAGCAAATGACGGAGCAGCACCTAAACAAACGCACAAGGGACGCTTTCGTCACTGCCCTGAGGAAGCCTGCGAAATGTCAGGCGAAACGTCGGCACCCCAGCCAACGACGCGGCGTCTCCCGGATAGCCGAGAATTCACGTATCTATTGTTCCTCCTCCATGTCCCCTCCTGACCCCTTACACGTATTCTTCCAAGCTCGACACTACTCCTCATATCCGGAGATCAATATAGAGCTTAGAACTTGTCCCGGCTGGGACGACGCCCCATTTGAGGAGATACCTGGAGAAGAAAACCTCGCAAAGTGCAGGTGGGCGCTGGTACCCAACTTCGGGAGAGGAATACTCCCACCTTCCGGGATATATCATGATCGTGGGACTATTGACCAAAATAGTTGGCGCACGGGGAAATTGAATTGGCCACCAATGGCATAGTCATTCCTTCCGCCGTTACGCGCGGCATGTGCGGGTGTCAGGTGCGGGGACCTGCGGCGTCGGCGCCGCGTCGCGACGTTTCCGGGGTGAATCCTTGATGGCGCTCGCTTGCCCCGCGAAGGAAAACATTTTGTTAAGCCCGCGCCGCGCGGGGCATCTGGTTGGCGCGTGGCAGCGGGTCCGGCAGCAACGGGCAACGGCCCACAGGCAGTACACAAGCAGAGAGTGTCTCTGTGAAAATAATAATGAAAGTTTGATGAAAGATAATTACATTATGTAATGCTAATGTAATTAGTAACGTAATTAATACTTACATATGGTAAAGGACATAATCTTCACAAAAGTTTACTGAAACTTTTGTGGAGATTATTTCCTTTACCATATTATGGATACAACAAGATATCTGCTACCACCACAGAATTAATACTTACATTATATAATTATGTGATGGGAAGAGGAAGAGAGTAGCAGGGACGTGTGCAGGCTGCCATCTTAGATTCATTCTCAGTGTGGCATCTTAATAACCACGTACGTGGTTGATATTATGAGGAATGGATGAAAAATTATAAACAAACATCGAATCTTACTGAAAGTATTTATCCAAAACTGTCGGTTTTATCTATTCTGTTTTGTTCTATTTTTATATTTTATTTGTCGTTAATAGTTTGTATCTGTTTTTTCGGTTGTTATTAAAAGGTTGATCGTTCAAGGTTTTCAAAATGTATCATGTTAATGTAGTTCTGATAATAACCCAATCAGGAGAAACGCTGGCAGTAAAGATACAATATCATACTTTTTCTGACCCAAACTCAATCCATTTCATGTAAATAACGAAAGTGTTTGTCCATAATGAAAATATACCTAAAGTTTCAAGATCAAAGACGAATGGTTAGTTTCAATGGTTACAATATACTCACTACGTCGGTACATTTTAGTTTCACATTCTCAACTTTTTTGGGCCACTTTCTTCTGTACCAACTGTCGAGTGGCAGCATAAGGAACATTGTCATGGAACCACGTTCATAACATCTTACGCGATTTCTACCTTCATCGAAGGAGCCCGCATTTACTACAAATTTACCGGGCAAGGAACAATTATGAATTTAGGTTGAAATAAATGGAGCTATAAAATAGCTACATTCCACGAACATGAAATGAAAACAGTTGTATCGTGTTCGAACCCACGCCCCTCTGGAAACCGGTGACTACCTTGAAGCGTCTGTCTAAGCACTTCGAGGTGGCTTCAAGATTTAATTTTGGAGGGGTTCTAAGGTGGTCTTCAATGGGATCCCTGTGTGGTTTGAGTTCCAATGTTTCCTTTTAGCCATGAACTGGGTTACGCTTATTGATTTAGTTAGGGTGATTTATGACGTTAATTATTTTTATAGAGGTTAGATTTCTTTCATTGTTCTAGTGATTTGCTAAAAGAAAGTAAAATGTAATTGTTGAGGCTGCGAAATCTTGCTTAGATGAATTGGGAGAGCATTAGCAAAAATTGCATCGAACATCGCCTTCTATGTTCTCATCAGACGAGAGAGTTCTGGAAAAGAAACGAATACACACAAATGACAAAGATTATTAATTTGCCGAAAAATCAATGAGTATTGAAGATATTGTAATGGTTATCTCCATCTGGACGAAAATAAACATTTCCCTTACGAATTTCACGCATGGTGTTTATGCACGCCGTGTTTTGGCGTTTGAAGTCAAGTAGACTGCACAGATGTGCTGGGCAATCTGACAATAGGTTAATTTTTCGTCGCGGCCGCCCAGGAGATGGTGCGATTTTTTTGGTGACTCTTCGAACTAACAGAAAGTAGTTGACAATCGGTTTCAAAGAACATTGTACAAAAAAATGAGTATTTGGTCAATTGGGAAGGAATTCTTGCTGTTTTTGTGCAAGATTAGATCTCCGTGGCGGGGAGTTTGAAATGTATGATCTTTTCTTTTAAAATGTCTTCAAAAAGCAGCAAAACTGAGCTATTCAAAGCGTTGCAAATTTGAATTAATATGGCGATCCATGTGCCAACACTAATAGGCTTGTGAGCTTCTAATTGTGTGTGGCAGAAAAATATTAACCCGATATTTCTCGTTAGTTAGACGGGTTTCTGGCTAGTTTCTAGCATCTTGATTCTCAGACAACTGCGGGCAAAATGAAGACGCGCCTCGCGCTGGGCTTACAATGCGCACTTCCCAGAAGAACATCCGGGAAAGGAAAGATGTCAATGTCGGAAATGTGGAATATCTCCTTGCCCACTGAGAGCCGAGGGCTTTGATTGCGTCACGAATCGGAGCTCAGCGCTCACGTAAGCGCCCACCGCTCTACCAAGTGACCAGAGACCACCGTTTTTAATTTTATTTTATTTGCGCAAAGAAGTGCGAAAAAAATAATCTGAAACTACAATGTCGTTCTAAAAATTCAGTGAACTGCCAACCCAAATGGCAGCTTCAGTCGAGACAAGCAATGAGATTCGTTACTAGTTAAAAATGTATGTGATTAGTAGAACTTAAAAATGATTTACACGTGTGTTAGTAACCAGAAATATAAAGAAATATATAAGATAATTTGTCAAAATATTTGGTTTTCCATTATTCATATACATATATAATTTGCTTTTAAATATTTTCATTAGAATAAAATATTAGATGTCCAGTTTTCCAAAACATTAGATGTCCAGTCACCATCAATACTTGGGAATTATTTTAGTTTTTCCAAAAATGTCGGAAATAAATATAATATAGAATTAGTGATATGTATAACTATGACAGTTTTTTTGAAATTATAAATGGGTAAATTTTTTCTAGGCGTTTTTAAATTTGAGCATATTGTCTCCTCTGCCTGTTCTATGTTCGTATAAACATACTAACGGTTCAGTACACACAATAGCTATTTAAAGGTGTTGAATAATGATATCACATATAAGCACCTTATCGAATCAAGCAATTATTTACTGTACGCAGAGAAACAAGAAGAAAAGGAAACTCGTAAACTGAGATGAAAATATTATATTGCAAAACACTGGAAAAAGGGGCCTAGGAAGAAGCCATGAGATGGATAGGCCAATGCAAGACGTTTCCTGGTATGAGCCTATAGGAAGCAATTCCTGAAGGCAGAGAATCGAGAAGAGTGGAAAAATACTAAAGAAGCCATCGAAATGGGTCACCTAACTTCCGTCTATGGAAGAGCAGGACCAAAGAATAAGATACTGCACAAAATAATACTTTTAATTAAGAAAATATGAAAACAATGTAAAAAATAGAGCGCTAATAGCCAATCCTTTTAGGCTTCCACTCTGAGATAAATCTCTTAGAGCCACTGAATAGCAGCAGAAAAGCAAAAGTAATCCGCTCGCAGTGAGATGGACAGCTGCAACAGCAGCAGCCAAGCGCAGCGGAGAGCGCTCGAGGGCCCTTCTGGAGGCCCGGAAGGGGTCGCCCGCCCTCGCCCTCGCCCTCGCCCTCACCCTCACCTCCGAAGCCATGGAGGGAGCGCGGGAACAGGGAGGGTCGGGGTGAGAGGATGAAGGGAGAGGGACGGAGTGGAGAAAGCGGATGTGTTAGGATATAACGCATGCGGTGACGGTGGTAATGATGAAACGGAATGAGGGAACGGAATTTCTTATAATGAAGAAACAATCTAGTGGTGCTACAGAATGACACAGACTTTCCCGTATTAGTTTCCTATTTACTTTGGTGTTAGCTAGCTACTCGGGCTTGCCACACACTCTGGCCAGCTGCCATCAATCGCCGCCCAAAGTAAATTTTTTTGACATTTTCTTAATTTTTCGGTTTCCTAATTGTAGAGCAAAACTATTATTTTGAGATTATTAAAGAACAGTAACACTTCGTCCTAAATGGAAATCTTCTTTGACAAATTTGAAGCTGTTTTAAAAACAACTGGCGTTTAGGTGCTAGTGTTAATTCGAAATTTGAAGTTCTTTTTCTTAGAAAATGTTTGAGTTTTCGAAAAACTTCATTAGAAGTCATTTGAAACACATTAACTTAAAAATACAATATTATTTGCAAATTGGTGGAAATGTGCATATTACCGGCGTGAGAGATCTTTAAAAAAGTATGTTTTAAAAAACACCGAAAAATACCCCGAAATGAACTTGGCGTCATATTAAACAGTTCAATTAGTACTACCCCTTCCAAAAATTCCAAGACAGAATTTGGAGCGATTTTTGAGAAACTGGCGTTTGAGCGTTTGGTTGAAGTGTTTGAAGTTTTGAGTGAAAATGCTTAGTTGAGAGCTAGTTTTCACAGAACACGGTTGAGTATTCGAAAAACCTTAAGTGACATTATTTAAAGCACTTGCACTCATAAATACAATAATGTGACCAAATTGCCGCTAATATAAATATTAACGACATGTAAACAAGTAAAAGAGACAAATAAAACAAATAACATTTTTGTAATTTTTGGAAAAACAAAAGAATAGCAATATGGCTTTTGTGTCTTCTTATAGAGTACATTTAGCACTATCCCCAACAACAATTTAAAGAAAGAAATGTGAGTCCTTTTTGAGAAAATCTTGGTTCTGGAATTTTTTTATAATTGCACATATTGCAGGCAATGTTGAATAGTGACTACTAAAATTTTGAAAAAAACCGTACATGACCTTAATGAATGAACTCAGTATGGAGAACAAATTTAATATGAAGGAAAATCTCTATCTTTAATTTTGTAGTTGTAGGAAGACACCGAGAAGAATTCATACTTTTGACATTTTCGAAAATCCAGAGTTAGCTGTAAAAATCGTACCTATGCCAGGTTTATAAGTGAATGGTACTCTATTCTTACGAGAATTTTAAAGAAAAAATTTTGAGCCGTTCTTGAGAAAATTTTGAAAATGTCTGGAGGGCTTCACGTGAAATACCTCCAAATTTTAAAGAAAAAACTCAAAATCTCAAAGCTTCGACTCGAGCCAGATGGACAGGGATTTCTTCAATTCGGAAAAGATCCTTGGCATGGTTTAGGTGCTAGTAGAGTTCACAGACGGACAGAGGTACGTTTTGAAAAGAACTACTTTTTCGGTATTACGGGACGCCAAAACGTATATTTCCGTCGAAATCTCGAAATCGATTTCCCGCAGTTTTACATCACATTCCCTACACTACGGTTGTATTCGGTATACACGTAAGCGTACGAGAAAGTAAAAATGGATATATGCATGTATTTATTTTTTCGAAAATGTGTAAAAGATGTGCAAATGTGTCAAATACAAATTCATTGTGTTGAATCTGCTTGGTACAAACATTTTGTAATTTGAAACATTACTGTTGCCGATCAGGCCTGTGGCTAAACGAGAGTTCTTTATTTGCAGAAGTAGTGAGACTAGCGCTCAATACGAGTTTTGTACGAAACATAAAATACGTACACACGTCAACAGTAAAGCGATGAGCACATGAATAGTCTCATCATGTAGCCAGTCACGGATGGGTTGTCGCCTACTAAAATTCAACGTTTTCTAATTGAACTTAATTTATTGAAAATTGTTACGAGTTATTGATCGCATCACATTCTTAATGTGTATTTTCATTTAGCCCTAGTGGATAGTACTGAGTAAAATGCCAATTCTGCATCCATCTCTGACAGAGGGGTGTGTTTGTAGGCGGGGTACAGGAAGCGCGATATGACAATGATCTCTAAGAAATGTTTGTCAAATTTCTATCAAGTTACGCACAGACTCTGTAAAACAAGATTAAGTACGAGGTTGGAAATTAATTCAGCTTCAAAAACATTCGCTCATCATTGACAGACGTGCGGGTGCATGTGGGGTGGGAGATAAGCTTGATATTTTACGGTGAAAGTCTGGACAATATACCGACGCAGTGCTACAATACTTTGTTTCACCGAAATATCGGGGAAAGCAGTAGATCCCGAGAACAAAAAAAATTGGATGTTTCAACATGCAAATTTTTTAAAACGTAACGAAGAGTGTAAGAAATATGAAGTAATAAGTAAAATATGTACAAATATATAACATACATTATACTAAAATACTCAAAAATATTAACACAAAAATATTTAACTAGCCCTGTTGCTGTATTATGAATATTTTCAGTTTCACTAGCACTAGACGTACTTCAACCAGCTGATTCATCTTCAATGTTATATGCTTCATCTTCATTTTCACTTGCAGCTTTATTACAAATGTCATTTTCATCCTCATTCACTTCAAATATTTCTGTTTCTTTTGAAAACGCTGGTTAGAAGAAGGATCATTTTGTGTCCAACTCATGTTTCTGACTTAATAACTTTGTTATGACAGTGATTATAGAACCATAAAATCCATTGTATTTCTGGCACAAAATCTAGCGGTTGAATTGCACTTATCGTTTTATGAGAGTTTTAAGAAACGTATGGACACAAAATGGCCCTAACTTGGTCAATGCAGGGTTAACACCGGCGATCGTTCATTATAACATCACTGTAACGGTGACAATGCGACTTCAACTGCGAAAGGCTACGAGAAGCGGCGATTGCGGGAACGGCAGCAACCGCTCTGAGGAGGGCTCGAGGCAGCTGGGCGAGGGCGGCGGAGGGGGCGAGGACGGCGAGGGCGGCGTGGGCGTCGGGGGCGGCAGCAATAAGGCGGCTAGCGCCGGGGGCAGCGCGGCTGTGTCAACCCTTCCCTCCTCGGCCGGGCAGCCCCCGACGCGGCGCGGCGAGGCGCGGACCTCAAATTATCCCGTATTATAACATTAGGGCCGAGGGCGCAAATATTTGGCTGTTTGCTCAATCTGCTCGCATCGAATATTGGGCAGCTCGCCCGTACAGTCTGGCCGCCGCTCTGACGCCTGCCAACGGCCCGCTGCCCCTCGCGGCGCGGTACAGTCCCGGCCGGCAGCTGCCCCTTCCCAGCCGCCCCCGCCTGCCCCAGGGCTGAGCGCGCTGCGACGGAGCAGCCAGGGACGAAGGGCACCGAAGCAGAATCTCGACAAATCCAACACTGATAATGTGAATTTCTCTATGCTCGATTGTTTTACCAGGCGAGATATCTCAGGGTTAGTTGAAGCTGAAGAGTCTGGAGTGCCGTCGGTGGGCAATTTTTGTCTCCAGCTTAGGAAGCTACGGAGAATTCAGCCGCTGTCTGGGCTGCAGCGCCGTTGAACTAGCAGCTCTCGCTTCTTAGATCCCGGCGGGGCAGGCAGAGTCGAAAGGAATCACAGCGGAAACTAGAAAACTCGGAATATTGATAATACGGATTCCTCACTTCTCGTTTCTTCGACTGGCTGAGAGAGAACAGATCAACAACGGTTGATACTGCACAATCTCTGAAAATTCATCAAAGCTGGAGCTTGAAAGAGCAGACTTGCAATTGATTTTATTTTCAATGTGACGTATCTCCATGAGAAACATTTTTTGCAGTAAGCGAAATTCTTACATTTTTGAAGTTCAGAATGGGATTCAACGTTTTCCTGATATCGTTTAACGTAGAAGAAACAACATTTTTGACACACAATATTTGCCAGCGTGATGTAGAAGCATCTTAAGAAACTACACTAAAACCGAATACAAGAATACAAATGGAAATGGATGTCCGTCACTTTGGAAACAAGCTCTTCAGTTGATCATTCTATCTAAATATAAATTGTACCCGCTCTTGTACATTCATATGCTTTTGAAACATGAGGCTGGGATTTTAATAACTCTTCAGGAATGTTTCCAAGAACATAATTAGCTTAATACTTGTTCATGCAATAATTTAAGCATATTTAAATGTATTTATGGCTATATTCAACTACCGTGTGTGGATGCCTCTGTGCTAAAAGCTATTTTCCTTTATCGATTCATTTTGGCCGAACGGTATAAAGGCAACCACTGTATGATCACTATATCCTTTCTAAACGAGAAAGTTTTGGTTACTGGGGTCAATTACAACATATATTTTAAATATCTAGAATTTTAAAGCGTGTTCTCATAGCCACGTACGAGTAATATATGAAGGGAGGGTATGACACTTGCACTGGGTCAGTTCTTGAATATTTTGTAAGATAAGCGCATCATTCTTTGACTTTTCGAAATGGTTCGAGGAGAACGTCTTGAAACGTTGTATTACCAAACGTAGCGGGGACGCTGCCGTGCGAAACAACCACATTGTTGACTATTTCCTCAGTAACGCCTTATGCCGGAAGTGTTCCTGGGGAAATAATATTCTAAGACAATCGATCACGGCTTGTGTAGAAATGTAATTTATTGTTTGTGTGATGGGTGCCTGCCACGTGAAAAATTATTTCTTTTGGACTGACGCATCAAATAGCTTTTCTGTCATAAAATACACGCAATTCATAATGTAATATACGTATAATTTATATCCTCGAGGCACAACTAGTCAAGTCAAAAATATTCCAATATCGACTGATCTCTAAAGTGTCAAAGTAGTATGAATATCAAGAAAATGCACTGAGTGCATTAGGAATTGCTTTATTTTTGATATGTTTGAAATAACACTTTAAAATGAGAAAAGCTTTTCTCTCCTTTATTGTTCGGATCCTATTGGTTGGTTGAGGTTTCCGGGCACGACCGCAGCTGTATTCATTAGTCCCCTTAGTGAAAGGAATTTTTGCAAATCAATATCAAAATGTTTCGGAATGACCCCACGAATGCCACGAATACAAATTAACCAATATGTGCCTTACGCAGATACCCAATTCTCAGCCATAGTCTTCTCGTCTTGGGCCTCACGTCCCACAACCTCCAACTTACAAGACAAACTCTCTCGGTAGTGCTATTTAGAAACGTTTTATGATAGGTAGATTGTTAGTGATTCCGGGCGCGTATCTTCTAAGGACATTAGTCCCGTACGTGTAATGCATGCTTTTACTCGGAAGGTGACGGTGATCTTCCCATACTGGATTGCGAGATCCGTGCCGACCTGCCGTCGGTTAGTGGGGTTTTCCTAATCAGGTATCTCCCACCAGCGGTGCATCGCCCAAGTACGAACAAGTTCTACGCTTCTAACCGGTCTCCGGGCATGTGTGGTAGTGTAGTGCATGTTAGAGTAAGTGTGGGGTGAGGATATGACAAGGAAGAAGAAGGAAAGATCGCGCGCCGTTCGTGGCCCGTTTCTTGGGATGCTTCTCTGGCATTCTCCTTGGTTTGATCGAAGATGACAGAAAACTACCAATCAGAGCAGCCGGCCTCTAGAATTCTCCTTCAGACACCGACTGAATTCCACCTAGCTGACAACTAGTGCCACTGTCGGGACTCGAACCTAAGACCTCCCAGTCAGAAACGCTACAGTGGCATCAGTTAATGCACCGAGCCACTTCTCCCGATTTGTTATGGCTACATGATAAAAATAGTAATACCTTACAAACAAAACGCATACACAAACTTATAGTATTGAATCAATGTATATGAAAATTTTACCCCATTTCGCGTCCATAGCAACAATGCAAACGAAATTAATTATTTGATCAATACAATTTCTCATCATCGCACTCAGTAAAGAACAGGTTTCTCGAAACTAACTCTGCAAACATTTGTTTCAATATTTACAGTACGTATAAAATAATATAATGTGTTAGTTTAGTTTAATGCAATATTTTTCGGAATAAATTTTGATTCTCCCGACAAAAACTTTTTTTGCTTTCTCGCGGTATGTATTTACCAGTGGAGAGAAAGTATTTTAATGACACGGCATTTGATTTTGGGGAGTATTTTACATGAAGCTCTAACAAGAGCTTTAATTTTTTCTCAATAATGGTTACAATTTTTTTCTTTAGTAGTTTACCTTAGATAAAGCAAAGATATCCTAAAATGACGGCCCTATTTTCCTTGCAATCCTTGAATATTTGAAAAAGTTCAACCTTTTTTTCGTTATCTTCCTACAACCACATTATAGCAGACTAGCAAAGCACCCGGCGTTGCCCGGACTTTCTTCGTATCCAATATAATGTGGTTCTACCACACCGTTGCTGGCCTTTGACGGAATACAATAGGAACCTAGCGGACTCGCGTACGTGCATATACACGTTCTACCTAACAGAAAATTGGACTTCTGTATAGTGATGCCTTCGCAGAAGTTGTAAATAAAAATACGAAGGGGCGTAACTATACAGCCGACGCGGCGGAATGAATCACACCGAGTGAATCACACGTGAAATCAAAATTACACGTCATATTAACTTTTTTCGCGAACTGTCACTTTAGCCCATTCTTATAAAGAAAAACTCTCTATGCATTTCTATATCTATTCGGACACCTATTTATGTGGTATCGAAGTCGATTACATGTCGTTGAATTCACGTTTATTTGTAGAGATAGATATTTTTCTTTTAAAAATCTGTGCTTCAAAGCCATCTTTAAATAAAGCCATGTCAAATTTTTAAAAAATATGAGTATTTTTCGCCTTATGTTGCAATACAAAGAGGCAATTTTTAAACAAATCATTTCTCACAACTACTCTTCATGTTTTCTTTCAATTTTTTCTGGAAGAGAGCAAGCTTACAAAAATGGTGCATGTTCCATTTGCTGTGAACTCTCTGAAATTCAAAAAATTAACATTGCAAAACAACAATATTGACAATATTGATGATAGAAACTTTGTACCTTAATGAAATCTTCTTTAAAAAAATGGATCTTTAAATAAGGTCATATACAATTTTTTTTGAAAACTATCTAATAACCTCTTCGAGGCTTGATATGCATTATTTTTAATATGGGATTTGAATGTTGCTCCTAATAATATTTGTAGTTATGTAGAGAGCAATGCAAGTTTTTAAAGGACTTGGATCAAACAGACACGTTTCTCTCAAAAAGCCTCGTTATTTTACGCGAAGGCGACAAAGGGAAATAATTCGTGACGGCGTGCGCCTGCAGCTTTCTCCCGACAATTTGCAATTTTTCTCAGAGTTAGCTCCACAGAAATAATCATCCAAAGGAGTCGGCAACGGATCTTCAAACCAATAATTTAACTTTCTCGAAAACATTAATTTGCGACGTTTTTACCCTTTCCTATCTGACTACTGGTAGAATGAGAATGTCTTGAGAATGAATAAGCGGTTTGAATCACGATGTTTTTACGAATGGCGACTGTTGGGAAGGGTGGTTTCTCAGTTTTCTTCTACAATATCGTGAATTGCAACAATGCCTCAATCTGTAAATCTAATTATTCCGTATAACATCTTGAGATTCGTGATGTGGCATGCTTCAATTTCACAATTTTTTTTCGGAATTGTGTACAATTGAGATGTGTTCCTTTATATTTACTATTTGCGATGTAA
Organism: Gryllus bimaculatus; assembly: GCA_017312745.1. Classification (NCBI taxonomy): domain Eukaryota; kingdom Metazoa; phylum Arthropoda; class Insecta; order Orthoptera; family Gryllidae; genus Gryllus; species Gryllus bimaculatus. Next base: position 6,085,148 of record BOPP01000003.1, on the reverse strand, counting down.
ATATGTTTTATTCTACTGTAGTAGGACATTGCAATGCAGCTGCATAATTGAACTTTTACTGCGTTATTCCACTTCTAGTAGTTTCAACACATAAAGAGCTATACACATCGTACTGAAATCAATCATATGAAATATTTTAATACGCAATGATTTTTATACTCTTGGAATTTAAAAGTGTATGTTCCGTACATATCGAAAATAGGAATTTGATTTCTTCCCCTAAGTAATTTGTAGTAATATTTTTTTTATTATTTCACCCTTACACTTGGACAGAAACTCCCAAGGTAATAAAAACAAGATTGTAAATATAGATTTCACTCGTTATTAATTCTATTGATTCCATAAACGTATGCAGATATGAATCTGGTTGTTCGGCAAAATGGATTAAACTGAGTACACCATGTATTTATTTAACATGACATGCATTTATTTTAACGAGATGGTCGAATAATCTGAAGTCTATAGGCATTTCGTATATACATCCTTTTTATGTTATGTTTCCAAAACATGTAATTGAATACTACAAGATACGCTTATAGGTTGCCATGCCAAGTTCTGTACGCTATTACGTAATGGTTTTTTATTTACACTGCATTTTCACAATTACTTGTACATAATTTCTCCTTAATTAATGAATTTAATGGGCAATTTCTACGAAATTAGAAAAAATTAAGTAATTGTAATATAATAATAATAAAAGTCAATAATAAAAGAAAAGCGTCATAACAATAATAATTACTATTATAACCCACTCAATAATATCTTGCAGGCTAAGATCTCCTAAAGATTCAAAATAATTACAATATGTTGTCTTATTGCTCCACGCATACTATTGACTTCACAAGGGACCTCTTAACTTCAATTTTTAAACTCGTATATTCGCCCAAGGAAAAACAGAATCAAATCATTATGTTTGTTGCCTGGTCGTTCCTTGGCTGAAATACTATTTATAATACCAAGGGCTCGGGAGTACATAGTTCTAAACAATATCAGACTGAGATGGAGCTGAAAAGTAAAATGTTTCTATAACATAAGAAATTTACCACACATATTAACATCATTCCGCTGTTTACTTGTAAATGTAATACTACTTACAGAACCACAATTACTGGAAGGCTGGATACTTGATCATGAATTATTTTGTGCCAAAATGTTACCAATTGATCACAAGGCAGTCATAAAATATCGATGTTGATAGGACAAACACCTTAGGAGCCAATTTTGTAGAAATATATTTTCGAATTAGAATGGTCTTGCAGAATTACACAATCTGGCAAAATTGAATAATTGCTAGTAGTAAAATTGGAGGATGTTCGGGAAACAATTTCATTTTACGAGTTTCAAAATGTCTTTGTGTCCATTATATCTAATGATCTCGAGCGTTGCCAAGTAATTTACATGGTGAGAAGAGAGATCTTTGAATTTGAATAACAACCAATACTTTAGGGTTTTTTTTTTTGGGTTGGGGGGGGTGGGAACCATGGGGGGAAAATTATTAAATGGGGGGGTAAATTATAAAAAAAAAAAAATTTTTGGGGGGAAAAATAAACGTAAAAAAAAATTTTTTTGGGGGGCGACTTTCTTCTTAAAAAAAATAACCGTCTCCGCCCACCTCTTAAACTCTCTGCCGAATATTCTCAATAACTTTTTGGGTGTAGCATTGATTTTTAACCATTTTTACCTTTTGGTCAGTAAACTGCGTGATAAGCAATTTTAATTTTCTTGATGAACGACAGTAACGGTGGGTCATGAGCCAAGAAGAAAAAACTTAACAGCAAAAAATCTTTTTGGAAGAGTTGTGTTTTTGGATATATAAATTTTCTTCACCAACAATAACTTTTTACAATAATAAATTTATCTGGTTTTTCGAGTTTTCCACTAATTAAAAAAATTATACATTTTTTTAAGTTCCTTTGTGTCGTTTGAGCCATTTCTGAGAAGTTAAAAAATTAAATGAATGGATATAGAATAATGGCAAGTTCGCCATTCGTCCCAACTAAGTACAAAACATAAACCTACTACAGTTGTTTTTAAAAAGCAACATAAATAAATAAATACAAACATAACAAAGAAAGTATATAATACTTAAGCTTACGCGATAATTAAACTTAAACCTCCTTGGCAGCCGCCGATGGAACAAACGACGCTTTTGAAACCCCGGCGTTTCTTTTCATCCATACTGTTCATACGTTTTGAAAGCCTATTTTTGGGTATCTTATCATGCGAAGACACTTGTGTGTTGGGGCAAAGTATACATATGAATAGGTTTTTTTTAAAAATAATGTATTATCTGTGTTACGGCGAAAAGGAAGGAATAACAGAAAATGTTAAAACTATTTATGACTCTCATAGTCAAAAACAAAGAATATTTTAAACTCAAGACGCCAGAAATGTAGTAACGATATTGTTAATATTGCAGCCATACTCTTGAATTTTATGAATTTTTTCCTTTCATTATAATTGGCAATTTATTAGGGTGCCTGCCGTTTCCCTCATACATTGCTAATCGCCCCACTAACGGAATGGGTAATCTAAGTTATAGTAATGAAAGGTAGAAGTGTGTTCCAATAGTTTTTTCTGTTTAAACACCTTTCCATTCTATTTGGGGCAAGTGTCGACTACTTCCGGGCACGTAGATGCTATGGTAATCGGTCTAATAGTTTAAATGAATGTTCATATCGGGAGGAACGGTGTGAAGAAAATTGACCCACAATTAGCTTGCGGGGTACTCCCACTGTAGTTTCTCCCCTTGCGGGGTTCCGCACAGCTGGCAAACATCCTTCCGACTGGTCCTCGATATGTGAAGTACGACAAATTTGAGTTTAGGGTGTTGTGATTGGCCGGGAAGATAGCAACGTAAGGAAACGAAGAAAGAGAAAGGTAGGAATGTCAAAACGATCTACGCAGCCCGCCGAAACAATGTTATTCCGGAGAAGCGCTAAATTCACCTAGCTATCTAGTTTTGTGTTTGGTTTGTATGGCGTCTCTTATGATGGAACGATACAATCAACTGTCAAGTAGTTTCCGTTCTGTTCGTAGGAATAGAATTCCGTACGCCACCAGCTGCTTTTGACAATGTACTTTGTTTAAACTTCTTTTTTATGTTCTTGCATAGTACAATAAAACATTTTTGAAGATGAAATTGAATAGACAATCACCTGAGCTAACGTCAAATAGTTTTGCATTTCTCCTTTTATAATCTACCTATTATGAGTGTGTGGAAGTGAGAAGCGAGAATCAAAGCTCGGCGAGAAGGCCGTGCAACTTGCAACCGGCGCCGCGGGCCCTCAACTTCCGGCCAGGGCCTATCGTCCCCTCCTGCGTCGGACAGCACCGCCCAATCTCCATCCCCTTCACATTACTCTCGCCTTATCCACTGCGGCTCGAGCACAACCCGCCTTTCACTCAGCCGTTCCTGCTCGTTTGCTCTGGACCCAGCCACTGGTGGAGAACGACGTCTAAATAGGGAGGTGCTATGCGTTTGAGCAAGACACTGGCAGACTGGCTGTCTGGAGGAGAATTGTAAGCGGCTGCTGCTCTGATCTATAATTTTGCGTGTTTTTCTCGATCAAAGCTGGTAAAATGCCGGGGCAGTATATACTAACACAGGACAGAATGAGATGAGTAGATACATGGAAGGGTAGAGTGGATCTCAGCTTCACGCCAATTTTGGCTTTGCCCATTGGTCCCGTTCTTATTATACACACTAACGTGCCCTAGAACAAAGCTTACAGCCTTTTCGCTGGGGGCGGGTGAGCGCCGCTCAGGAGAAGATTCTGGAAAATAGCCCAAGAAGTGTAAGGTGCGAGTAGTACAGTTCCAGGGTTTGGATGAACACATAACTCTTCCAGGACGCAAAACGCACTACACTCACGGGACTAAAAGAAAGTAATGAGGCATGAGAAGAACAGATACTGAGCAAACTCACTCACATGCAGATCAACTCCCCCTCAGCCAGAGTCTGAGACGAGCACCTTGTCTTACTTGGCGTCGCTGGTCACGCTCGCCCGCACGCTGTCGTCCCCGCGATAGCCGTGCACTCGCGTCGCGCGGCAGTGATTTGCCGGGTCATAGAAGCTCGCGCGGCGTATACAGCGGGGGAGGCATGAAATTGCGTTATCGGCACGAGTGGGCTTTTTGTAGGGCGGCGGGATACAGGATATTGAGATATATAGGGAAGCGCGGCAAACGCCGCGCAGACCTTCCGCGTGTTTGGGAAGATTGCGGCTGCCGCGGGGCGCGCGGACAACGAGGCACAAGGCCCGGGAAGCACCGGTAGCGGGTGTGGGAGTGGAGCGGTGGGGAGCGGTCGAGAGCGTCGGGGGGCGGCGCGCGGGGGCGGTGCGAAGGCGGGGTTCGGGGCGGCGCGGAAAGGCGGCGCGGGGCGGCGCGGAGGCGTCGGGGGCGGCGCAGGGTCGGTGGAGGCGGCGCGGGGGCGGCGGGGGCGGTGGGGGCGGTGGGAGCGTGTGCGCGCGGCGATCGGGGGCGACTGGGGGCGGCGCGGGGGACGGCGCGGGGGCGGGCGACGGGGGCGGCGGCGGGGGCGGCGCCGGGGCCGGCGGGGGGCGCGCGGGGGCGGCGCGGAGGGCGGCGCGGGGACGGTTTGACACCTCCTTTTTCCTGGGCGTGCGCACGAGGTCGTCATCTTTTGTTTTGCGGGGGAATGTGCTCGGGCTTGAAAGGCCGAGCGTACTACGGGTGGGGGAAGGACCAGAGGACGGTTAGAATTATTAGTGGAAGAAACGACTAAAATTGTTAGGATGAGGTAGCATTGGGGGTACGGCATGGTGCTGTGACAGGCCGAGGGTGTGGGGAAGAACATGAAAATGAAGAAAGCTGAATGATACAGGTGAGGTTTTGTTCTTGTGTAAAAGTCTTCAGGTGACATATTAAATACAAAATCTTTCATAACATGTTCTATTTATGGTACCTGTCAATACAGTTACGCTTGTATAATTGAAATTTTCGCGTTTGCTTATTAATTTTGCATAAATCGCTAATGCAAATAGCAAAAAACGTAAAAATGTATGTAACTAAGGAGTCGGCTGCCCTGTGGTTTTCCAAGCGTGCCTTAAAGATTGATTCATCGCCGAGCTCATTGGCTCTCTTCAGTGGTTTAGAGCAATGAATGTCACGTGGAGCATCCACATATTTTAAAGTCACAAATTGTATTTGCTAGGGATTAGCACCAGCCTTCAGCGCATTGCCAATTAGACTGACCAATTCTTCCAGAATATGCTAGAGAACCGAATAAAATAAAAGCGAACTTGTCATGAGAAGAGAAATTAAATGAGCTGTTTCTTCAATTCTGAAAGAGTCTTCATTTCACTCATAACGTTCTTTAGAGTGTGTGTGTTTTTAAAAATGTTTATTAAAATGTGCTGGATGGATCTTCTGGTAATTGGCCCTTTCCCAACAGGAGACGTCGAATGCCATCTCCTTGTCGCAAAAGGTAGCCCGGTAAAACGTCTATCTGCGAGTAATAGGAAGTACGCAAAACTACAGCACCAGATTACCCGTTTACTATCTATAAGATAATGCCTTGTGAAGTACTTATTGGAAATAAGGGTGCACGCCTACAATCGGTTAGGTGTACAGATAGGGCCGAAACACACTTTTTATGAGAAACATAAGAAGTGGGGTTTGTCGGAAAAGGCTAACGAAAGACATTCTCTTCTAAGGACTGCATCTTTGAGTACTAATAACAAGGGATAAAAAACAAAACGTTTTATTCTGGTTGATGTTGACGAGTGTAAAGGAGAAAAAACTGGCTGAGATGGCTCAGTCAATGGCTTTGTTACAAACAATCACATGATCTGGAGGTGAGGTTTGATCCTGTAGATGGCAGTTTGCGACATAGACAGCGCGCAACGCAGAGGAAAGTATCTTCCGGCTGGGCTACTCTTGTAGGAAAGTCTCCGTGTACTTTTTTCCTGATATAACAAGGCAAATGAGGAGCAGCACTAAACCGACGCACAAAGGGAGCTTCGTCACCTGCCTGAGGAAGCCTGCGAAATGTTCAGGCGAAAGTCGGCACCCAGCCAACGACGGGCGTCTCCGTAGCCGAGATATTCACAGTATCTAATTGTTTCTTCTCCATGGTCCCTCTGACCCTTACACTATTCTTTCCAAGTCGAAAAGCTACTCTCATATCGGAGATAAATATAGAGTTAGACTTGTCGGCTGGGGCGATCGCCCATTTGAGGAGATACTGTGAGAAGAAACTTCGCAAAATGTGCTGGTGGGCCGCTGGAACCATGCAACTTCAGGAGAGGAATATCTCAACCTTCCGGGATATATGATGTTCGTGGGACATTGGCAAAATAGTTGGCGCACGGGGAAAAATGAATGGCACAATGGCATAGTATTCCCTTCCCGCGCTACGCGGGGCTGTGCGGGGTGTCAGTGCGTGGACATGCGGCGTCGGCGCCGCGTCGCGAACGTTTCCGGGGTGAATCTTGATGGCGCTCGTTCTTGCCCCGCAAAGGAAAACATTTTTGTAAGCCGGCGCCGCGCGGCGCTCGGCTGGCGCGTTGGCAGCGGATTCGGCAGCAGGGCGCAACGGCCCAAAGGCAGTACGCAAGAAGAGATGTCTCTGTGAAATATAATGAAAGTTTGATTAAGAATAATTATTGTGTAATGCTAGAGTGTAATTAGTAACGTATTAATACTTACATATGGTTAAAGGACAATAATCTTCACAAAAAAGTTACTGAAATTTTGTGGAGATTATTTCCTTTACCATATTATGGATACAACAAGATATCTGCTACACCAACAGTATTAATACTTACATTATCTATTATGTGATGGAAGAGGAAGAGATTTTGCAGGGACGTGTGCCAGGCTGCCATCTTAGATTCATTCTAGTGTGGCATTTTAATAACACGTACGTGGTTGAATATTATGAGGAATGGATGGAAAAATTTAAACAGAAACAGCGAATCTTACTGAAAGTATTTATTTAACAACTGTCGTTTTTATTATTCAGTTTTTGTTCTATTTTTATATTTTTATATTGTCGTTGTTTGTATCTGTTTGTTCGGTTATTATTAGAAGGTTGATCGTTCAAGGTTTTCAAAAAGTAATCATCTCTTAATGTGTTCTGATAAGAATTGAGGAGAACGAGGCAAGTAAAGATTTAATGTCATACATTCTCTGACAATCATTCATTTCAATGTAAATTAAAGAAAGGTGTTTATGCCATAAGGAAAAATGTTACCTTGGTGTCAAGACAAAGAACGAGGTTAAATTTAATAGTTAAATATACACTATGTTAGTCATTTTAGTTTCACTTCTCATATTCTTGGCACTGTTCTTTGCTTGTACTACTATCGAGTGGCGATAGGGAAATTTTCATGGTACAATATAGGAGTTCAATAAATCTTACGCGATTTTCTATACATCGAAGGAACGCCGTTATTTACTTCAAATTTACCGGACTGGAACATTATGAATTAGGTGCAGAATAGGGAGCTATAAATATAGCAAATGAAATGAAACCGTTGTGTGTGTACCTTGAATTCGACACTCCCCCAGTCTGGAAACGGTAATTGCTTGATAGATTGTTAATCACTCGGAGTGGCTTAAAGATTTAATTTGTGTGTGTGTGTGTGGGGGGGGGGGTCCTAAGTGGTACTTCAAATGGTCCCTTGTGGTTTGAGTTTTCCAATGTTTCTTTTAGCCACGTTAGTTATGTTTTATCGAGGTTAAATTTTTTCATTGTTCTACACGTGATTTTACTAAAAGAGAGTAAAATAATGAATTTGTGGGCTGGAATAATTTAAAATGAATGGGAGAGCATTAGCAGAAATTGCAACGAACTGTTCCTATGTTCATAGACGAGAGAGTTTGGAAAGAACGAATACACACAAATGACAAAGAGAATTAATTTGCGAAATCAATGAAGTATTGAAGAGATGCCATGGTACGTCGTCTGGACGCAATAAATAATTTTTACGAATTTCACGCTTGGTGTCTATATCACGTGTCCATCTGGTTTTTGGCGTTTTGGAAGGTCAGTAGATGCTGTGATGTGCTGAAGAATTGTTTGGCATCTGACAATGGGTTAATTTTTCGTCGCGGCCGCCCAGGAGATGGGTGCGATCTTTTGGTGACTCTTCATGAACTAACAAGAAAGCAGTTACAATCGATTTTCAAAGAACATTGTACAAAAATGGAGTATTTGGTGAATTGGGAAGGACAATTCTTTGCGGTTTTTGTGGAAGGATTTGATCTCCGCGGCGGAAGTTGATGAAATGTATGTCTTTTTTTAAAAGTCTTCAAAGAGCTGCGAACTGAGCTATTGAAGCGTTGTAAAATTGAATTAATATGGCGGTCCTGTGAAACTATAGGGCCTGTGAGCTATTGTTTCGTGTGGCAGAAAAATTATGAATCCTGATATTTCTCGTTAAGTATTCGCGCATCTAGTATGATCTTCTAAATGATTCTCGTGTTTTTTGGTAACATGAACAGTAGGATAGTGTTGTCTGTGCTTGAATAAATTTCTTGCAAAAGAATCTTGATACATTTTTTTCTTCAAATATTTTTTGGGCTTGCTGCTGTTTATAGCATCTTTTTCTCGACAACTGCGGGTAGAATGAAGCCGGCTCAAGCTGGGGCTTAACTCCTGCGGCACTTCAGAAGAGCATTTGGGGGGAAAGGAAAGATATCAATGTTGGAAATGTGAATATCGATTGCCTCTGAGAGCCGCTGCTTTGATTTACGTACAAATGGTGCAGGCACCGAATAAGCGTCTACCGCTTACCAAGTGGACCAGAGACACCGTTTTAATTTTATTTTATTTGAACAGAAGTGGAAAAAATAAATCTGAAGCACAATGTGGTTATAAAAATTAGTTGACATACAAATCCAATGACAGCTCGATTGAGATAAGGCAACGAGATTCGTTACTAGTTTTAAATATGTTTTTGATTTAGTTAGAACTTACTATATACTATATGTAAATTTGTCAAAATATTTCGTTTCGACATTATTCATTATATATAATTATATATATATAATTATAGTATATATTATATTATATATATATATATTATTTGCTTTTCAATATGTTTCATTAGACATAAAATAGAGATTTTCCCAAAACATCAGATGTTTAGTTCATCACGATCAATACCTTGGGAACAAAAACCTCTCAGTTTTTGAACTACCACATTATTATTGTGTAAAAATCTTTTGGGTACGAAAACTTACTTTAGTTTTCCAATGTCGGAATAAATTAATATAGAATTAGTGATATGTATAACTATTTCAGTTTTTGTTGAAATAAATAAAGGGTAAATTGTTTAGAGGTTTTGTAATTTGATCTTATTTGTCTCCTCTGCTGTTCATGTTTGCGATCAGATAAAACATACTCAAATGTGTGGCAGTTCACAAGTAGCTATTTAAAGGTGTTTGACTAATGATATAACATAATAGGTACCTCTACTACGATAAGCAATACATTTAACTGTACTAACAGGAAACAAGGAAGAGAAACTCGTAAACTGAAATGAATTTGTCACCGTTATTGTGGCAAAACACTAAAAAAAAGAGACTGAGGAGAAGCCATGAGATGGATAAGCAATGCAAGAAGCATCCTTTACTGGTATGTCCTATAGGAAGCATTCCTGAGGGAGGAGAATCTAGAAGAGTGGAAAAATACTGGTGGAAGTCCAATCGAATGGGTCACCTAACTTCCAGTTTGAGAAGCAGGACAAAGAAAGATAAACTGCAGCAAAATAATACTTAATTAATGAAAAGATGCAAGCAATGTAAAAATAGAGGCGTCATAGGCAATCCTTTTTAGGCTATCCATCGGAGATAAATCTCTTGAGCCACTGAATGCAGCAGAAAAGCAAAGTAATCGCTCGCAGTGGATGGACAGCTAGCAACAGCAGCAGCCAAGGGAAGGAGAGGCTCGAGGGCTTTGGAGGCCCGGAAGGGGTGCACCGCCGCTCGCCTCGTGCCCTGCTCACCTCCGAAGCATGGAGGGAGCGCGAGATCAGGAGGGTCGGGGTGAGAGGATGAGGGGATAGGGACGGAGTGGAGAAAGCCGGATGTGTTAGGATTATAACGCAATGCGGTGACGGTGGTAAAGATGACGATGGGGACGGAATTCTTATAATGAAGAAGACAATCTAGTGGGTGTACAGAATGGCCAGACTTCCCGTGATTAAGTTTCCTTTTTTTTGGTTTCCGCCTAGCTACTCAGAACTTGGCACAATACTCTGGCAACTGCCATTAAATGCCCAAAAGTACTTTTTTGTTGCGACATTTCTTAATTTTTTCGGTTTCCTAGATTGTAGAGTAAATATTATTTTATAGAGATTAATTAACGAACTTTACACCCTTTCGTCCTAATGGCAACCTTCTTTTGACAAATTTGGACATTATAAAAAATCTGGCGTTTAAGTTGCTACTGTTAATCTCGCACTTAAGGTTTTTTTCCATAGATTTTTTGAGTTTTTCGAAAACTTTCATTAGAAGTTCATTTGAGCCACATTAAATTAAATACAATATTCGAATTTGCAAATTGGTGAAATGGTGCATATTACAGCGATGAGAGATCTTAAAAAAGTAAATTTGTATATTTTAGAAACATGGAAAAGTAGCCAAAAGTGAAATTTTCCATATTAAAAGAGTTCAATTAGCACTATCTTTGAAATTCCATGAATAAAATTTGGAGCGATCTTTTTTGAGAAAGTTTGAGGCGTTTGATTGAAATATTTGAGTTTGGAGTGAAAATTCGGAAGTTGAGAGATAGTTTTCACAGAAAACGGTTGAGTATTCGGAAACTTTATTAAATGACAGTTAATTTAAAGCAGAACTTCATAAATACAATTATGTGTTCAATTGGGGCCGGGGCTAATTAAATATGGAAGACATGTTAAACAAGTAAAGCGTCAAATAAAAAATAATTTTTGTAGATTTTTGAAAAACAAAGAATAAGAATCACTATGGCGTTTGTGTCTTCCTTATAGCGTATAATTTAGGCACTACCGCACCAAAAGTTAAAAAAGAAAATTGAAGGTTTTGAGAACATTTGGGTTTTTGGGTATTTTTTTTATAGATTGCACATATTGCCGCAATGTTGCGGACGACTAATAAAATTTTTAAAAATTGTACATGAACGTAATGAAGAATCGGTATGGAGAAAATTTACTTTGAAGGAAAATGTCTGTCTTTAATTTTGTAGTTGTAGGAAGGCAACGAAAATATTCAATTATTTTTGACATATACGAAATTCAGAGTTTAAGTGTGTGAGAATCGTCCTAATGCCAATCGTTTTTAGTATTTGGTACTCTATTCTTACAAGCATTTTTTAAAGAAAAAATTTTGAGACGTTCTTGAGAAATTTTGAAAAAGAGTGAGGGTTTTGATGTAACATTTCAAATGTTTAAAGAAAAACTCAAAATCTCAAGTCGATCGAGCAGAAATGGTAGGGATTTCTTCAATTTGCAAAAAATCCGTCGCATGGTTTTATGTCTAGTGGGGTTCACAGACAGCGAGCACGAGGACGTTTTTTGAAAGCACTCACTTTTTGGTATGGGGACGCCAAAACGTGTATTTCGTCGAAATATGGAAATCGATTTCGCAGTTTTACGTAAATTCCTACACTAGGTTATACTCGTAAAATAGTACGTAGTGTACGGGAAAGTAAGAAATGGGTATAAGTTACATGTATTTATTTTTTTCCAAAATGTGGTTAAAAAGATGTGGCAAATGTGTCAAATACGAAAATTCAAATGTGTGTTGAATTGCTTGAAAAACATTTTGTAATTTTAAACATAAATGTTGCCGGTCAGAGCTGTGCCTGACGAGCGTCCTGTATTTGCAGAAAGTAGTGAGACTAGCGGCTCAATCGAGTTTTGTACGAATATAAAATAACGTACATGCACGAGTAACAGTAAAGCGGTGAGCAGTTGAATAGTCTTCATCATGTAGCCGTCACAGATGGGTTGCCGCTACTATATTCAACACGTTTTGTAATTGAACTTAATTTATTGAAAATTTGTTGGCGACTTATTGATCGATCACATTTTTAATGTGTATTTTCATTTAGCCCTAGTGGGTATAGTACTGAGTAAAATGCAATTCTGCATCATACCCTGAAGAGGGGTTGTGTTGTAGGCGAGGTAAGGAGGCGATATGAAAGATGATCTCTAATGAACATGTTTGCATTTCGATCAAGTTACGCAAGCTCTGTAACACAAGATTAAGTAGCGAGGTTGGAAATTATTTAGCTTCAAATAACATTCCGATTATCATTGGAAGACGTGCGGGTGCATGTGGGGTGGGGGATAAGCTTTGAACTATATTAGGTGAATAGTCTGGACAATTACTCGCGACGCAGTGCTACAATACTTTTGTTGTCATCCCGATATAATCGGGTAAGGTGGCTAGTAGAATCCGAATTACGGGGTCTTTATAAAAAAATTGGTATACTCTAACCTAACATAGTTGTCATAGTTTATAGTTTAAAACGTTATACGTAATAGTACTGATATATTAGTAATACTTATGAAGTAATAAGTAAAATATGTAAAAAATATATAACATACATTATACTAAAATTACTCAAAAATAGTAACACAAAATATTTAATTAGCCTGTTGCTGTATTAGAATATTTTCAGTTTCACTGCATAGACGTAATTCACCACTGCTTCTCATTCAATGTTATAGTGCTTCATCTTCATTTTTCACTTGCAGCTTTATTACAAATGTCATTTTCCATCCTATGTCAAATATTTCTGTTTTCTTTGAAAACGCTGGTTAGAACGAGGATCATTTTGTGTCCAACTCATGTTTCTGACTTTGTTGATTATAGAACCATAAATCATTTATCTTCTGGGCACAAAATCAGCGGTTGAATTGCACTTATCGTTTTATGAGAGTTTTTAAGAAACGTATTGGACACAAAGGCCCTAACTGGTACAAAATGAGGGTTAACAACGCGATCGTTCATTATAACATCATGCTTAACGGTGACAATGCACTTCACCTGCGATAGGCACGAGAAGCGGCGATTGGCGGGAACGGCAGCACCGTCTTGAGGAGGGCTCGAGGCAGCTGGCGAGGGCGCGGAGGGGGCGAGGGCGCGAGGGGCGGCGTGGGCGTCGGGGGGCGGCAGCAATTAAGGCGGCGAGGCCGGGGGCAGCGCGCTGTGTCCAACCTTCCTTCTAGGCCGGGCGCCCCGACGCGGCGCGGGCGAGGCGGGCCTCAAATTATCCGTATTATAACATTAGGCGAGGACGCAAAATATTTTGGCTGTTTGCTCAAGTCTGCTCGCATCGAAATATTGGGCAGCTCGCGTACAGTCTGGCGCCGCTCTGACGCCTGCCAAACGGCCGCTGCCCGCGGCGCGGTACAGTCCCGGCGGAGCTGCCCTTCCCAGCGCCCCGCTCCCAGGGCTGAGCGGCGCGTCGACGGGGCAGCAGGGACGAAGGGCACCTAAGCATGAATCTGACAAATCAACACTGATATGTGAATTCTCTTATGCAGATTGTTTTACCAGGCGAAGATATTTCAGGGTTTGTTGAAGCCTGAAGAGTTCTGGAGGCGTCGTGGGCTTTTTGACTCCACTTTAGGAAGCTAACGGAAGAAATTAGCGCTGTCTGGGCTGCAGCGCCGTTGAACTAGGCTTCGTTCTTGGATACGGCGGGGCAGGCAGAGTGAATTGAGTGAGGATCACAGCGGAAACTAGAAATCGGAATATTGATAATAGATTCTACTTCTCGTTTCTTCGATGGCTGAGAGAGAAAGAACAGAACGGTTTGATCTGGGGCACATTCTGAAAATTCATAAAGCTGGAGTTGAAAGAGGCAGACTTGCAATTGATTTTATTTTTCATGTGACGTATTCATGAAAACTTTTTTTGCAGTAAGCGAAAGTTTTTACGTTTCTTGTAGTTCAGAATATAGATTTTCAGACGTTTTCTGATATCGGTTTAACGTAGAAGAACAACATTTTTGACCACACAATATTTGCCAGGTGATGTAGAAGCATCTTACAGATACATACTAAACCGAAATACAAGAATACAAATGGAAATGGGATGTCCGTCCTTTGAAACAAGCTCTTAGTTTTGATCTTCTATACTAAAGAATAAATTGTACCGTCTTGTCATTGGTATGCTTTTGAACATGAAGGCTTAGAGTGTTTAATACTCTCAGGAATGTTTCAAGACATAATTAGCTTAAATCTTGTGTCATGCAATAAATTTGGCATATTTAAATTTATGTTATGGCTCTATTCACTTACGTGGTGTGGATGCTCTGTGCTGCGTCAATTAAAAGCTATTTTTTCTTTATCGATTCATTTTGGCCGAACGGTATAAAGGCAACACTATATGATTATATACTTTTTAACGAGAAGTTTTGTTACTGGGGTCAATTACAACATATATTTTAAATATCTAGAATTTTAAAGCGTACTCATAGCCACGTACAAAGTAATATAGAAGGGAGGGTGACATTGCACTGGTCGTTCTTGAATGTTTTTGTAAGAGTAACGCATATTATTGATTTCGAATGGTTCGAGGAGAAGTCTTGAAATGTTGTTTCCAAAGTAGCGGGGACCTGCGTGGAAGCAAACATATTGTTACTATTTACCCAGTAACGCTTATGCCGGAAGTGTTTTCCTGGGGAAATAAATATTCTTAAGACAATCGATCACGGCTGTGTAGTAATGTAATTTATTGTTTGTGTGATGGGGTGCCTGCCACGTGAAAATTATTTATTTTGGCTGACACATAATTAGTCGCTTTCTGTATAAAATAACGCAAATTCATAATGTATATACGTATATTTGAATCTGCGAGGCACAAACTAAGTCAAGTCCAAAAATATTCAATATGACTGATTCTAAGTGTCAAGTAGTATGAATATCAAGAAAATGCACTGAGTGCAATTAGGAATTGCTTTTATTGTTGATATGTTTGAATACACTTTAAAATGAGAAAAGCTTTTCTGCTCCTTTATTGTTCGGATCTATTGGTTGGTTGAGGTTTCGGGCACGACAAGCTGTATTTCATTAGTCTTAGTGGAAAGGATTTTTTGCAATCATATAAAAATGTTTCGGATGACACGAATGCCACGATACAAATTAAACCATATGTTCCTTAGCGATAACAATTCTCAGCCATAGTATTTCGTCTGGGCCTCACGTCACACCTCCACTTTACAAGACAAACTCTCTCGGTAGTGTATTTAGAAACGTTTTATGATAGGTAGATTGTTAGTGATTCGGGCGCGTATCTTCTAAGAACATTAGTCCGTACGTGTAGTGCATGTTTTACTTCGAAGGTGACGGTGATCTTCCATACTGGAAATTGCGAGATCCGTCCGACCTGCGTCGGTTTAGTGGGGTTTTCTAATAGGTATCTCCACCAGCGGTGCTCGCCCGTAGAACAAGTTTCTAATCGCTTCTAAGCGGTCTCCGGGCATGTGTGTAGTGTAAGGCATGTTAGGTGAGTGTGGGTTGAGGATATGACAAGGAAGACGAAGGAAAGATCGCGCGCCGTTCGTGGCCAGTTTCTTTTTGGGATGCTTCTCAGGCATTCTCCTTGGTTTGATCGAAGATCACAGAAATACGCAATCAGAGCAGCGGCTTAGATCTCTTCAGACAACGACTGAATTCCACCTAGGGACAACTAGTGCACTGTCGGGACTCGAAGCTAAGACTCCCAGTCAGAAAACGCTAAGTGGCAATAGTTAATGCACTGAGCCACTTCTCCGATTTGTTTAATGGTTACATGATAAAAATAGTAAACATACAAACAAAACGCATACACAATATAGTATTGAATCAATGTATGTGAAAATTTTACCCCCATTTCGCTCATAGAACATGCAAAGAAATTATTATTTGCTCAATACAGATTTCTCATCATCGAACTCAGTAAAGAACAGGTTCTCGAAACTACTCTGCAAACATTTGTTTAAATATTTTAAGCAGTCGTATAAAATAATAGAATGTTTAGTTTTAGTTTAATGCAATATTTTTCGGAAATAAATTTTGATTCTCCTGAAAAATTTTTGCTTTCTCGCGTATGTAATTTACGCAGTGAGAGAAAGTATTTTAATGAACGGCTTTTTGATTTTGTGGAGTATTTTACATGAAGCTCTAACAAGAGCTTCAATTTTGTTCTCAATAATGGTTACAATTTTTTTTTTTCTTTAGTAGTTTATCTTAGATAAAGCAAAGATATCTAAAATGAGGCCTATTTTCTTGCAATCCTTGAATATTTGGAAAAAGTTCAACTTATTTTTGCGTTTCTTCTTCCTAAAACACATTATAGAGACTAGAAAGCACGGCGTTGCCGATTTCTTCGTATCCATATATCAATGTGGTTTCTACCACACAAAGGCTGCTGGCTTGACGAATACAATAAGGAACCTAGGGGACTCGCGTAGTGCATATACACGTTCTACCTAAGCGAAAATCGGATCTTCTTGTATAGTGATGCTTCGCAGAAGTTGTAAATAAAATTACGAAGGGGTACGCTATACAGCGACGCGGCGGAATGAATCAACACCAGAGTGAATCACACGTGAAATCAAAATTACACGTCAATTAACTTTTTTCGCGAACTGTCTCATCTATAAGATCTCATAGATTAGAGTAAGCTTTAATACATTTTATATCTATTCGGACACCTATTTATGTGGTATGATGTCCGATTAATGTTGAATTCACGTTTATTTGTATAGATAGATATTTTTCTTTTAAAATTCTGTGCTTCAAAGCCATCGTTTAAAATAAAGACATGTCAAATTTTTAAAAGTATGAGTATTTTTTCGCCTTAATGTTGCAAATACAAAGGACCAATTTTTAACATGATCATTCTCACAACTAACTCTTCACGTTTTTTCCAATTTTTTCTGGAAGAGAGCAAGCTTACAAAATGGTGCATTGTATCCATTTGCTGGTGAACTCTCTGAAATTCAAAAAATTAACATTGGCAAAACAACAATATTGACAATATGATGATAGAAACTTTGTACTAATGAATCTTTTTAAAAAATGGATTTTAAGATAGGTCATATACAATTTTTTTTTGAAAACTATCTAATAGCGCTCTTCGAGGCTTGATATGCATTATTTTAAGTATGGGATTTGAATGTTTGCTTCCTAATAATATTTGAGTTATGTAGAGAGCATGGAAGTTTTTAAAAGGAAACTTGGATCAACGTACACGTTTCTCTCAAAAAGCTCGTTATTTTAGGAAGGGCAAAGGGAAATAATTTCGTGACGGCGTGCGCCTGCAGCTTTCTCCGACAATTTCAATTTTTCTTCAAGTTAGCTCAGAGAATAATCATCCAGGAAGTCCGGCACCGATCTTCAACGCAATAATTTTAACTTTGCTTCGAAAACTTTAATTTGGTCGACGTTCTAACCCTTTCCTATTGATTACTGGTAGAAAGAATGTCTTGAGAAGAACTAAGCGGTTTGAATCAGGATGATTTACAAATTTACTGTTGGGGAAGGATGGTTTCTCAGTTTCCGTCTACAACAATGTGAAATGCAACAATGTCTCAATCTGTAAAATATAATTATTCCGTATAACATCTTGATATTCGTGATGTGCATGCTTCAAATTTTTACAATTTTTTTTTTCGGAATTATGTACAATTGAGCTGTGTTTTTTTATTTACTATTTGCGATGTAAAATATGTTTTATTTTCTGTAGTTAGAACATTGAATGCAGTGCATATTGAACATTTAACTGCGTTATTCCTACTTCTAGTATTTCACACATAAAGAGCTATACACATCGTAACTGAATAATCATATGAATATTTTTAATACGCAATGGTTTTTATACTCTTGGAATTTAAAAAGTGCTATTTCGTAGCATCGAAAATAGGAATTGATTTTCTTCCCCTAAGTAATTGTAGTAATATTTTTTTATTATTCACCTTTACATTGGACAGAAACTCCAAGGTTAATAAACAAGATTGGAAAATAAGATTTCAATCGTTTATTAATTCTATTGATTCCTAAACTATATGCAGATATGAATCTGGTTTGTTTCGGAAAAATGGATTAATGTAATAAATATAAGTAAAAAAAAGCGTCCTACTTATAATAAACCCATCATAATTCCTTTGCGGGTCCTGATCTCCCGAGATTCAAAATAATTGAATATGTTGTATTATTGCTACGCATACTTTTGATCTCACAATTCTCACAGACTCAATATTGCCCCGCAGGAACACAGACTCAAGTCATTATGTTTTATTGCGTGTCGTCTTGGTGAAAGAACTATTATTATACGAAGGGTTCGGGAGTACATATTCTAAACAATATCGCCTGAGAGAGAGCTGTAAGCAAAATGTTTTCTAATAAATAAGCAATTTAAACACATATTACGTTTATCCGCTGTTTACTGTTTAAAATGTAATACTTATACGACACAATTACTGGAAGGCTGGATACTTGATCCTAATTCTTTTTTCCGAAATGTTAGCAATGATCACAAGGTCGTCATAATAATCTATGGTTGATAAGACAACACTTTGGAGCCATTTTGTAGAATATATTTTTTTCGAAATTATAAGGTCTTGCAGTGTTTACAAATTACATAATTTGCCCGTATAAAATGGAGGATATTTGGGAAACAATTTTATTTAAGAGACTTAAATGTCTTTGTGTCATTATTAACATTAATGATTTAGCGTTGCCACGTATTAAGCATAGTGCAAAAGTAGTACAATGTGGATGTTTAAAATAAGGAACTTAGTTTTAGGACAATTATGGTTAACTTAAATAAATTATTTTGTTTTCATAGTTTAGAGGTGGTTATTTTTGATAATGTACTTTCTCTATTAGAATAGTTATCTTAATTTGTATTA
>BOPP01000003.1:5950818-6063162 GCA_017312745.1 Gryllus bimaculatus | reverse complement strand
TGTGTTTGTTATGTTACAATGAATATTAAATTGAAAACAAACTAAAAATAACTCAAAGAAAACTACTCAGCCTGGAAGCCTGTTTGCCCACATTATTTTCAAAAGTTTACGGCTTCCTGAGTTACCTGAAGAAGGGGCGGAAAAAGGCGAAGCCTTGCGCCTATGTGCGAAACACAAGGAAAGACTACACAATACCTGGGCATTGGGGTCATCCTGGGCGACAGAAGGTCTGCTCGATGAAGATTGTACTATTGGTGCACTCTATGGATCAGAACGTAAAGTATTGTGCCAGATTGATTTTTTGGCTCAGTCTCAACCACAAGAGACACATACAAATCAACACAGCCTTCTTTACGCAGAGTTAAATGGGCGGGACTGTAAATTCGCCGGAGGCTCGGCCGTATTTAAAGAGGCCGCCATTTAGTACTACGCCGTGAACGTTAGCAGAATATTGAGAGAGCTCGAAGGACTAAACGCTCATTTAAATGAATCACTACAAAGAAAAATTATTTTTAAGAACAATATTTTATATATGTTTGTGGCGAAAAGTTACTTTTCCTCTCTTTATATTGGTGGTGCCATGGTATACTCGTACTACCATGCAAGTCGCCACTCCGTAGCTCCGCTGTTGAATCGTAAGCCCATTGGAGCAGAGAACTGTCTCATGCCACTGGTGACTTGGCGGTGCATGAAAACAATTACAGGTAGAGACGTTTGGTGAGGGCCATGAGTCGCTCACTAAGCGGCCCATAGGCCCATTGCGAAGGTTACTCCCCCTTTCACGCATGTACTCTCATTTATTCTCCATTCACACAGAATTCGTGCAGGGAGAGGGCTGGGAAGGAATTGAGTATTGGTACTGTTTGGAATTGGTCCCACGATATCACAACACTCAAGCAAACATCCGTACTAAAAGCGGAATTCGAACCCGCGAACCACGTAGCTCGCGTGTGCCGCCGTAAATATTCCGCCACGGCACCAGCTGGTGGGCAATACTCGCAATTCAAGAACATCCAGTGTCCCTTCAAAACGCAGAAGATTCTGGCATGACCTTGAAAAGCGATTATCCCAAGACTTTTCTGCGGGTGTCATCCATCACGAGAATCGATTCACCTTGAATTCTTCCGCCAATAGAGAGTGCCCATTGACATCTCTTCAATTTGTACTCGAACTCGCCAGTCGATTGAGACGGGGCACACGTGGACCTAACAGGTTGTCAAGCCTCCGCCTCTTCTGAGACCCTCACACGCACCAGTCGATATCTTCAGCTGACCGCTTTGGGAGCAGTCACCATTCTACAGTCTGGCAAGTTCATGAAGTTTTGGGAATGCGTGTATGGCCTGCGTGTATGCGTTATTGCGTGTATGCGTGTATGACCTTTTAGACAGAATTTTAATGCCAAAGATTTAGCAAATGAAATTATCTGCTTATATAATGCCCAAACACGTCAGACATGTTTTCATCGATTTTATCTAATTCCATTCAATGGATTTGAATATGATTGATTGGGTAATGTATGCATGATTAATGTGGTCAATAGTCCCGCTAGTTCAGTGCATGTTTTATCCCAAAAGGAGACTGTGTTTGTTCCCGTTGGGTGTTGAGATCCGGCACAGATCAACACGACAACTTGTGGATATTTCTCTCTCCAAGTATCTCACCTAGCGGAGCACCGTCCCAGTCGGGACAAATTCTCAGCTTTTTTTCCACTGGACTTGTGTGGCAGTGTACTGCTTGTAAGTAGTCGTCTGTATGTCTGAGGGGAGAGGATGCGAGGAAGGGGGGGGGGACTTTGCGCCTGTTTTGTTGCCTGCTTCTTAGAATAGCACTGACTCATCTTGGCCTGGTATTATTCGGTAACACTAAAGAAAATTACCAATCAGAGCAGCCGGTAGCTAGAATTCTCTTCCAGAAAGTGCACCCGGGTGGCTGAAATCGATCTAGCTGTCCTCTGTAGCTAGTATTGAATCTCCGACACACTTGGGGGCGAATCCTGTACTTTCGCGGATAGAGATGTAAAGACAGGTAATGGTGGATTTGAGCTAAAACAGCCAGTTGTAATGGATCTAAAGTTAATATTTTGAAACATCGTCTTGCAAAAATCGGAGAAAGGAGTGAATCCTTCATATGAACCAAAATGAAATCGAAGTCATATTCGACTACGCTTTAAACTTCGTTGTAGATTAGTGAGAACCTAATTTTTCCATTAGTGGAGTAGTGCTCTAGAAGATCAAATTCATCTTCCTTCTCTGAGTTATCAATAGAGTAAACTAAGGACATTTCGAACAAAATTAGAGCTAAATATCCATAATTTGAAGGGGGAAAAATGATTAATCTTCAAATTATACGAGTACTAATCCTTAATTAAGTTTTAAATTATTTTGTTATTTTTAAACCAACGTTAATACTTTTGAAACATTTTAACAATTTAACAACAACTTCTGAACAATTTAATTATATTTATACTTTTGTTTTATTTAATAGACGCATTTCTAATTACTGTAACATTCTGTCAATGAGTCCTGGATGTAAGGCATTTCCCGTCAATCAATGTGGATTTTGCTGAGGAGAAAGTCAGATCTCCGCATTTTTCTCGCGGTCACTGCCACTATTCCATCACTTCTTCTTCATCATTAATTGTATTACCCATACTACCCCTATACCCCTACTACTTTACGTTTACTATTAAAAGGTTCATAAGACACAAATAATACACAAATTATCACTTGATTATTTCACAGATGTATTTATCATAAATAATATCAGGAGTGCATTATGTTTTATCTACAAAGCAATAGTGGTATATGAGAGGATTATATACTGATGAAAGTAAAAGAAGTTGATAATAAATCTTAATTTGAACCATATTTTTAAATTAGTATTCAAAAAATTCAATCACATTGGAATAAAATCAAGTAAGCGTTGCGGCAATGAAACGGTGTTTGAAATGAACGTGATGAAATTGCATGGGTCAAACATCTCCCTTTATCGAAATGTATGATATTTTAAATTTCCATTAATAGATAGCACACGAATTAAATAATGATTTAAAAAAAATAATAATAATAATAATAAATAAATAAATAAATAAATAAATAAATAAATAAATAAATAAATAAATAAATAAATAAATAAAATAAAGAGCGGTCGCCGCCATTCCACACAAGCTCCAACATTATAAAATTAGCTTCCAAAATGTTAGATCGAAAGCGTTGGTGGCCGATGCTCTCACCCCTCTGTCCCCCGCGATACCTCCTTTAACTTGCCGGCCTATACCTTCTTTTCTGATCGAGCCCCCCGCGTGGCGTAGGCTTAATTGAACGAGGAATATGGTCCAATTTCGCTCGCCCGCCCCGCCCTCGTCTCGCCCCCGCCGCCTTGGTCCACTCGAGGCCTCCGGCTGAGTGATCGCCGCCTCTCGCGAATATTGCTTCCTTTGGAGGGCGCGCGGAGAGGCGATTGTGCGGTGGATTTCTGCCGGCGCGGCGAGTCGCCGCTGCCCCCGGAAGAGCTGGTCGCGCGGCGCGAGGGGAATCCCCGGAGATGTCCGGCGCAGGTCGATGATCTTCCCTCCCCGGGACTTTTCAGCATCCCCCCCCCCCACGCTTTCAAGGACTTTTGGGTAGTACCCTAAACGCGCCCCTTGGGGTACTATGTTCCTTCCACTGATGAATCTGAAGCCCGATGGTATTTTTCATTCTCTGGTAGCTTCTTTTTTCACTTCAGATTCACGTAATTTGAATGAATGGTTATGAACGGGAATAAAATGAATAATTACAATTAATGAATGAACATGTATTTTAATAGGTTTGTGAACAAATTTTTATAACATAATCTAATAAAACTATTTTATACATCAATAACATTGAGTGCAAAAGCTATAATTGCTAAATTTGGTACCAATGGTTTAATGAGTTTAAATTTAGATACGGAACCCTTGTGCCGCCTTCCAGGTAGAATCTGCGGCTTGTTCCTTTGGTGCCACAACCGTTCACTAGAATCACCGTTGGCTTGATTACGGTCGTCGCCTTCACCAGAAATAACACTTGTAAAGGTGTGCAAGTTTGTTGAATTTGACTTGTTCGACAGTGTCGCTGATTACATCACGATCGATTACGAGGACTATTCTCTGGAGTTATGTTTTGCAAAATGGCGAGTGTGCGCACAGGGCTCCACTTAATTCGACTGCTAACGAATGACAGACCTTTTCTTCTCTTCTGCCCAGGAGCGCGGGAACTTCGGCAACGTCGCAGGGCCTGTGCGCATGAGTGTTAGACACTCTATAATAAAATGAACGTTTTTGTAACATCCACTCTGCCGTGACTCCGTGTACGTAACATTTGTCCGTTGTTGACGTGTTGACGTACAATCCGCTTGGGTTTGATTTTGTCATGTTTAACACACGGTTATCGAGTTTTATATATGTGCCCATTATTGCAACTAATGATACTTTTCTAAGTGTGGGAAAATTTTAGAATTATGTATTCAGAATTATGCATATCGAGTATGGGAAGAATCTCAAGAGCCTCTTAGTTTTCCGATTGGTTCGTGTATTGGATGTATGTGGTACAAAAATGGTTGAGGATTAAAACCTTGATTTATTAGTACATGTAATGTCTAATTGTTACGGTTCACCTGCTATTTTTGGGACAAAAAGCAATGCCATTATTATAAGAAAACCTCTGTTACTCAGGTGTAAACAAAGAAAGTAGGCTGGCGGTGATTTAATAATTTGCTTCAAAATTAACGATTTACTTCAGTTCGAAGTTCTGCAGGCATTACTTCAAACTTCTCACGTTGGGCATCCCTGATTGGCGAAAGAAGGGTTCGACGTAACTGGGCTAAAGCATTTCTCACGATAAAGATAGCTCTGGCGTACAGGTCAGGTGATGAAGTGCATCGCCTGAGCAGAAACGATATCACAAGCCAGCGCCAAGGAAATGAAAATAGGCTATTACCTTCTTCGGCCCCTAATTCACGAAGGTCCTCCGTCGGAACAATTCATTTTTGAACTTGCTCTTCTTATTCACACCCCAGCCATTGTTCTGCGCGTCTTCTTTATGGCCAGACCGACCGAGCGACCGACCGGATTGCCGGGGTTGCGCAGATGTAATTCTCGCTGGACGGTCGTGATCTCTCGCCTTGTTACCGTCCAATCACGTTTCTCAGATTATCGTCTAATCTGCTTACGTTCACGAATACGCGTATAGAATGTCAAAGTCCTCTCGCGTGGGCCGTAATGCGGACAGCGCGGCCGCGACCGCCCAATCTTTTGCGCGTTACGAGGCTCATCGCCTGAGACTCGCTGGGGCCGCCGCCACAACCACCGCCACCGTCCCTGGCCCGCCTGCGCTCCCACTCGGGCCCTCACCCGTTCCCGCCACCACCACCCACGCCGCCGTCCACTGCCCTCGCCCCTCACACCCGCCCACTGCGCTGCCGCCCCCGCCCACCGCGGTCCAACTCGGCCCTCAACCCGTTCCCGCCACCACCACCCACGCCGCCGTCCCTGCCTCGCCCTCACACCCACCACTGCCGCCGCCGCTACCACCGCCCCTGCCACTGCCTCCACAACCTAATCCTCGTCCCCACCGTCTCGCCACCGCCATCGCAGCCTCCCTCCACCCTGCCCCCGCCAAGGGGGTGGCACCTCCACCTTCGTCTCCGTCTCTGCTCTTTGAATCGAAGTGAGGGCGACGGAACGGGAGAGACAGGCGTAAGTTGATGTCTCAGTTTGATCAAAAAATATATTTCTGCCTGACTTAACACTATTACCATCTCTGTTTACGACTTAATGTAATATTAAAGACGCAATAGTTGCGGACACGGATTTTGGCGATTGTTTGTCGTTCCCTTATGCCATTCTTAATTCTGATGAAATATTAGATGAAAAAATTATGAAAAATACTTACACATTATACAGTAATTTAGAATAGCATTCAATGTAATGACATTTTATCGTGGCCTCGGGTTCTGTATGTATTCACTAAAACAACGAGCTTTTCGTAGCCAAAAGTGGAAAAATCTGCTGTAGGTGATTGATTTGGCAGCAATAGTGAAGACAGCAATGGTGCTGATGGAGGCAATTTAGGAAGGGACTCTGACCGGGATGTCCTATGATTGCATTCCTGATGGCGACGATTTTCGACACTAGCTCGATAGCTAGATCAAACTCACCCTCAGTCGGGAGAATAATTCAGCCGAGTGTTTAATTTGATAAAAAGAGTAACATAAAACTTAATATGACGTACGGAGGAGTGCAATCTCCGCACGTTTTTCGTTCTGATAGGGCTTGACTCAACTGTGGTTACACCTTACTTGCTGACATGGAGAGGGAGCCTCTCGCAAGCTGACGAGTACGTCGACCCCATATTCACAACCCAGCGGAAGAGGAATACCGCCACATTCCGGCGTATAACATACACTTCCCTACAGGGTTAATGACCAAAGCAGATGACGGAGAAGGAACACCGCCACACTTCGGTATATTACATACAGTTCACGTATAGGCTTAATGACCAAAGCAGATAAGAGAAGAGGAACACCGCCACATTCCGTGATATAACATACAATTCCCTACAGGATTCACGACCAATGAGCAGATGACGTAGGAGGAACATTCCCACGTTCCGCGGTATAGCATGCACTTCACGCACAGGATTAATGAACAATCCAGATGTCGCGCCCACAAACACGAAATGATCACTTAAATAACCAAACTCTTCGCCTTCTCTGCCACTCAACGTCTGACTGCTACTCAACGAATTTGCGAGCGCGTGAACGGGCGCGAGGGCGATTGCGGCTCTCTACAGGATGCCACGTGATAGGCACCCGAAGCGGGTGTTGTAATGATGCTCGAGAAGGCATAGTCATGCACATCACTGAACGACGGAGGCGAAAGGCAGCTTTAAGGTATGATGATTTTTCCCAAAGCTGACGTGAAAAAATGTAGCAAAGAAATTCGTGAATTCGTGAGCCATATTGACGAAGAGCGTGAGCGAGTGCAATGCAATGTTATCTTCTAATTCGATGACTATTCAAATCCGCTGAAAATATTTTGCTAGTTACTTGGAATGTTTCGTGTTAAGAAAAACGTTTCAGTTCATAAATTGTGCGGAAATTCTTCTTATATCATGAATAATGAATATTTCCGCTGATGCTGATGATCATAAATGGCTCTTTGTCGGGAGATTCCCCTCTTCCCCTCCAGTAGCAGTGGTCGGAATGTAATCGTTCAATGACTTCAGGGAAGGTGAAAAGTCAACAGGGAAAAAGAATGACTGCTGGATGATATCGGTGGAAGAATATATTTACAACATTGAAGTTAATTTGTTAGTAATGTCAATTAAGTGTTACAAAAGTACGATAAACTTAACAGTCATCTGGACCACATATTGCAGACAAATACATTGCCTGAATTTTTTTTGAGACGATTGATTCGAGCTTATTTGTTATATGGGTTGACCAAACATCGTCGTGATAGACATTTAGTGGTGATTTAGGTGTACACGAACAAGTATATATAAATGTTTATAAAATGTGATATTTTTACATTGCAATGGGCTAAAGTGATTCTTTTTTTCCTCTTCAAATTCTCAGATATTCGAACATACATCTGACAAGTAGTGATTCTGTCGGCCTCACAATACCTTCGAGTACTGGGCCATGGGAGGTGGACCTTGGCAGCGCCGTCGAGAGAAAACCCGGATTCCGGTTCAAAAAAGGTGCGTTGGCTCATAAACATTTTGCATATGTGTGTATTATATCATTATTATTATTATTATTATTATTATTATTATTATTATTATTATTATTATTATTAATGTTTACACATAGACATCCAAAACAATTGAAATTTGGGGCCTAATCACGAATGTAAACAATTATAACCTTTCTTTGGGATGAATGAACAGCAAATGGCGTACATTTCAAACGCACCCGCGCTGTAGATGGTTTATTTTTCCCTCAAAAACCACCGACTACTTTACAGAGAGAAAGTATCTTTTTTTTCTTCTTAGAATACACGCGCGATCTACTTTAAAGATGGCCATGAGAGCGCAGAACTTCCTCGGACGGCTGGAGCGACCACTCCATCAAAAGTCGTCAATTGTCTTTATTTGATAAAATTGGTTCGTTTCATCGTCAGGCGCTACTCCTTATTTGAAAAACAGCGGTCGAGCCATTTGGGTGGCGGGTAGCTCGTGAAAACCGGGAAAAACTTGAGAATAGAATTCACTGAAATTTTGGCTTATTTATGTCAGGTCGGCAACTCGTTTTCGAAGCTCCATAGTGCTATATTCCCCATGATTCCGGTTTTTGGCAGACCGCAGTGAAGCCAAATATGCGCTGTTTCATACATGCATGAATAATAGGATAAAACATGGAAGGTAATTGATTCCTTACTCCCAGGACGCAGGTAACGAATATTTTATTCAAATACATAATGTTAAAAACAGATTCTAACGACAATGCGTGCTGACAGTCTTCAGATTTGTCTTTTAAGAATCCTTTATTGCACGGAAAACTCAGTAAGACGTTCTTACAAGTCTTTCTGGGCAACTCTCCAGATTTCTCACAACCAGTCATTTCGACGCGCTAACAATTTGAGCAAAAATGTAAAGGTTTTCTCTAGAAATAGATTTGAGCTCGCTGCGCAACCAAAGTTCGTGATTTCTTTCTTTCCACGTGAGAGGGAGCTCGCCATAGATGTGTTATCAATTCTTCTTCTTAACTGGTTTATCTTAAAAAAACATACTTTAATAATCAATTAAAATTAAGAGAATTAACGCTTATCTTTCGTCATTATACCATTTTCAAGATCTTTTGCAATTGGTGTTGGCAGGACACACTTATCAAGTTACATTTGACGAAGCGAAGATTACGAGATTTTTTTAATCGAAGACTGACTATTTTTAATGTCTAAGATTAGCGTTTTAAACAAACGCAATGTCCGGTCACCGTTCATTATATGTACATTTACTAAACATCTTCAGTGATCAGGTTAAAAATCATTATATGAAAAATTCACTCGTATGTGATGCATTAGGTTTTTAAGTTACGGTGCACAGCAGAAAGTCCTACTATAATTTACTGCAACATAGATGTTCAGATCTTGGTAAATATAAAATGTTTGAATTTTATTTTCAGAAATTTATGTTTTCACTATAAAAAGTGACTGTTCTAATGTAAATCTCCGTCATTTCATTGGTTTTGGGTATAACTCCTGAACGACATGAAACATTTTTGGTATTTGCGATTTTCCGTATGGTGCATATGTAATACTTTTCTGTTGTAAGGTTTTACAGGTGTTCCTTTCGTGATGTAATTGCATCGATTAAATTAGTTATTATTTATTACAATCGATTGAATTTTGAGAGTCTTAGTATACTTTTCGGCGCTCGACGGTTCACAACAGCTTTTTGCCTACTTTTACCGATTCTTGCTGTCTAAGAAAGAGACATAACATTCATTGTGATTAGCGCGTGCCTTTTAATTTTGAAAATTGAACGATAAAAATTAAATGAATCAGTGTTGGAATGGTAATAAAAATGTGACGCTTTGATTAATATTGGTCTCTTTGAGATATTTATCCCCTTTTCTATCTGCATAGATAATTCAACTTATTATAGTTTATGAGTTAACTTGTGAATCCCAGAGTGCGTGAAAACCTCCACAGATTGCGCTTGACTACATAGTACATCACGCACAGTGTTAAATTGTTTGTGTCGATAAATACATACATATTCATGTTTCCCGGAACCTTGTACCTTCCGACTTCACCTGCCTCTCCTCGGGCCTGGATCTTGGCGAATGAGTACCTCAACACCCGGCTCAAAGGATGGAAGTAAGGAGGGACAAGAACAGAATCGCGCGAGCTATCTGGCGCATTATTCAAGGTCTGTCGTTTGCTTGGAATTGACCAGAGGAAACTACGGAACGACCAGAACAGCTGACAACTTTCATTCAGGCAGAGACACTAATTTGCATCTGGTTGGCTAAAGACGAATATTTGTCGACGTCCGGACTCACGCTTCTGACGCAATAATTATCATCTTGTAATCTTACATAAGAGTTAAACAAATGAGTTAAACAAATATGTTTCCATGTAATGTACTCCTTTACGTCTAGTCCCAATTTGCTGACACTAATCCAAGTTAATGATGTGCGATTCTTAATCTATTCTAAGAAGATAGTTTTAAACCAAAAATAATGATATTTTGAATCGAGTTCGTTCTTTATGGTTTTTTGCTTGAATTGAATCATTCATAAGCACTCCTTACATATAATTTACTTTTCTATTTTCAAATACTGCGCATTCAAATCAAATCTTTTCATCGAAGAAATAAATCACCAGACTTTCACCAGACCACCTACAGCAGTTGTTGGTTTTAAGTTCCTTATCACACAAAGAGTCGCAAATAAATAGCTAAACAAGTGGAAATCATAGTATTAGTTGTAATTAAATTTTGTTTGTAAGGGAAAGGGTCGTTACGAACAGGTCCACTAATCGTATCGTTCCACATACATATTCTGCATATTTATAAACACCCACAATTGGTCAATGTTTAAATATTATAGAAATAAAAAAATACCCAAAATGTTTTAATTTATTCATTATTATAAAAAAGAAAATAGTTAATATTTCTAAAAGTCATGTTTTGTTTAATTTCCTTCTGAATTTTTATGAATGGATTCTTGGAAAATCGATTTTTCATAACAGAGATCTAAGGTCAATCCAAGAATTGATTTTTCAACACTCCACACACATATGCGTCTCTTCTCCAACTGCATCCACTGAAAAGTGCCATGTACCATCTTCTTCATATACCGTGCTGATGTATGCCCCAATAGCTCAAACCCCTGTAGTCACCCAGAATTGCCACAATTTCACGTATTCGTAACTACGATGCCGGCGCTTTGTTAGAATGAACGAATGAATGATATACATGATAAAGATAAGGTGATTAAGAATATATGAAACAAATGATGGAGCAATGGTGGAGTGAGAGGGAGGGAAACGAGTTGTCTAAAAAACCTTCCTTGACTACCATAAATTCCAAGTACTGTAGATGGATGGTGGTTGAACCCCGATTTCAGCGGTAGAATTTTGGTTATAATATTATGTTTTTGATTCCTCGTACAATTTACGAATTCCATTTTTAAAACCCCTTTATTTGTAAAAGGAAAGAAAAAACAAAAACACTAGAGAGAAACCAAAAGTTCAATTTCATAATGAGTAAATAAACAATACTGAATAAAAGGACTATTAGCATAACCACATTGTGTAGAAAGTTTAAAATTACTCTCGTGAAGTGGCAACAACAGACGTCAAATGGGCACCTTCAAAAATTGATAATTCCTGGCTAAGTACGAGAGTTTCAATATCCTTTTAATCTCATTCACAGTTCTTCTCTTCTCCCGGTTCCGGTAAAACTCATGCACCAAACAGATTGCACGACCAGCAAGATGTGAAAAAATTATATTATTTCTCAAAATGCATAACATTTACAAAACAATCTATCTTTGACACTCGTTTCTAATTTTATTATTATTATTATTATTATTATTATTATTATTATTATTATTATTATTTTGTAATGGAATTGGCTGTTATAACTGGGATTCGCCTCACGACCTTCGGCTAGAGTTTCTCCACCGTTGCCCTTATCGCGGAACGCTCCGCCAAGATGGCTTTCAGGTGGCTCTCCGCATTAGCATCCGGGTGCGGGCGAGCAGCCCCGCGGCTCCCTCCTCGCGGAAGCGCCCGCGCCCGGGCCACGCCCCCACACGGGCGGCGCGTTATATAGACGTTCCTTGGCGGCGCGGCCGCTACCGCAGCGCTGTCTCGCGCCGTGATTTAGAGGCGTTAATTAGCGGGATCGCTGGCCGCTTCGCGCCGCGGCCGCCGGCCCCGCGCCGCCCCTCTCGCACCTGATACCGCCGCCGCAGCCGCCTCCGCTGGCGGTTTATGACCGGCCCCGCCCCCCGCCCCCGCCCCACTCCGCCGCTGGACAAGCTGCGCTCAGAGGGCCCGGCGCGGCCTTCGCGTGGATGGGCTTTCTCGTGTTGGTTCTCCAAGCTTGGGTTGAGGCAGTGTGGGAGAACGCTTAGGAATTAAATTAAAATAATTTTTTGTAATCCTACTTAGAGTAATCGGCTAACCTGCGTTCGGCCAGCCGGCCGTCACTCACGTTTAGACCTCGTCCAATCCACCAATCGGGGCAGATGAGGTGGTTTTCGGCACGTGTGGGTCTTCTGGCAAGAATCGGAGTTTTTTTGGGGGGCGGGGGAGAGGATTATTCCCAGAGTTCCAGGAGATTCCTTGAAAAGTAAGTCTTGTGTGTGCATGTATAACGGGGCATAATAATCAAACTTAAATACTTTTGCGGGACATAAAGCAACGAGGGGGATGATAATGATTAATTCAAATTCTCTCGAAACAGGAATCGCATTCTTAGCTAACCTCTAGAATAATTTGGAAGAATTTTAAAGTAACATCCAATTTTGATGGGTTCAATGCACTTACATTAGTGCCATACTATGGATTAAAGTATTTTTAATATGAACTTGCCTAGCACAAATGAACAATTTTTAACATTGAAATACCGACCGTAGGCGCCATGGTAAGCTAGGTCTGTTTTGTTACCTGTATATCAACATATGGCTACCAAGTGGAAACGTTCAACTTCTGTGACTCCAGAAACAGTGTTGCCATTTACCATCACGGTGAACGAAAGAGATTCGCCGATAATCACAGATTTGTTCTGTTTATTTGCTTCAGAAATAGTGATCCTTTTTACGACGATTTCGTAAATTATTTTTCTTAAGTTCAAGAGAATCGATTTTGAATATCATATTTATAAATACAATCATAATATAAACCGACTATATGCATTCTTTATGATTTCAAATTCATTCTAATTTATTGAAAATAGCGCAAAAAGTCACAATTCAAACATGTCATTTCTTTTTAATGACCCCACCATCACCTTAAATATATTTTACAAAACATAATCCATCTTCGGGTCATGAATTTTAAATAGTTTACAGTTTAATACTCAAGATGACTTTATACTCCATTGCGTTAGGAGAGGCGAAAGATTTATGCATCATAAATGTAATCATATCGTCATGGAGATCTGGATGTGAGTTATTGATCGAGGCCCATAAGTTGTGAGTTGTCGTGCTACCAGACAATATTCGCAAGATCTCCTTCCAGATTGTACGGAAATGGGTTTGTTATATTCAGGGCTATTAAATATATTGTTTCACTAATGACCATTAATCTAACACTGAGTGTGTTTTTATTTAAGAACGACGTTGAGTAAAATGTAATGCAAACTATTTCTTCAGTTTCAACAACTCTCTAAAATAGTTAAATGGAAATTATTTGGATTCATAGCAATATTTTAATACGCTTTATATTGCCACATACTCGTAATTCTGGAAGTAATATAACTTATAAATTACATAAACTGAGGGGAAAGTAGAAGTCTAAAAAAATGTACATTATCATTGGTTCTTTCCAAACAATCTTTTCAGAACCAGCAAAGAAGTACCTACGAAAATGTCGGATCCTGAGGCTGGAGTCAATAGAGACTTAACCAAAGGACAATTTCTAATGTTTTATTCGTCCTACTGCGACATTCCTTGGCATTTCGCCCCGTCAACAAATATCTAAAAAAAGTATCCAAATCATGCATTTTGCCAAGTTTTTCCCATTCACATGTAGCATTATCAATCTGCGCAGGTGAAGAATTTCTTTTTTGTCAGAAAAGTTTACGCTGCATCATCAACGTTTCAGAAAGTTTTCACAATTCAACGACGTGTTTTGATGAGTCATTCAAACGTCATTCACTACTACGCTGAATATGTTCGTTAAATTTCTATCCTCGGCGCACGGAACGTGCATATTTTACAAACGTTTATGTTGATTTTAAATACGTAATTGAGAAAAAAATGAATATAAGGATTTTCAGTTTTTATTAAAAAATAGTTGCAATGCAATTATTGCAAAATAATGATTCTTATAAGATTGGGTTGGTAATGAGTATAGAAAACATGAATGAAATATTTATGTTATATTAATGTATCTTGTAACTCATCTCATTTCGAGGAAAATCGTGGTTGCGGCTTAGTTGTATTCGAATACATTTTTACTGTTTCTTCAATACATTAAATTAATTTTTGCACTCGCTCACTCAATACTTTTTAAATTTACTATTAAAATTAAAATACTAAACTTGTGCGGGTAGTTCGCGCAAATGTAGATTTAGTGCTCCTTAGTACACATGAGAGGACCTCATAATTGGCGACACCCACTTCTACCAAAAGTCGTCGGGAGGACCAGGTATACTGTGGATTCGTTATCATCGAAATACCTTCGCCAAATTCTTAGGAGAGCATCTAGAGTCATATTCACAGTGGAAGTTGACCCTGATTTTCCACTGAAATGTTCCGCTGTAAAAGAGGGACGGGTCACTGAGAACAGTCAATTCAAGTTTCTCAGTCATTGCAAGAAACTTAGTTTTCCCAGTGAATAAGCCTTGTAAGCGCATTTGCAGTGGTATTTTAGAAAATTGTGAGTGGGCACGTACCTCAACTATCCATTCTTTGTTAATTATTTATTTGTTTCCAAAAGTAAAGCGTAAAAAGTAATATGAGACCATACGGAGAATAGTTTCCAACGGAGTTGCGCGGAACATTCAATTACATTTTTAATAGGTTGTCTACTTTCAGCCCAAACTCGGTGACAAACATTAAAATTAATTCTAAATCTTTGAAGAATATTCTAATAGTTTATCTACAAATACCGCTATAAATATATTTTGAAATTTAACAATATACTCCACTCACTTCAAATAAAGGAGAAAATAATTTAACAAAATTGGAGATTTCACAATCATCTATTATAAATCGGAAAATCATAAAAATTACCTTAAACATTGAGGAGCAATTAATAAAACATTCAATTGATACGTGAACGATCAAGTAATGGAATACTGTACTATTAATAACTGCTTTCCTTATTTTAACGTCTCCAGTAATAATAATAATAATAATTAATAATAATAATAATAATAATATAATAATAATAATAATAATAATAATAATAATATAATAATATAATAATATAATAATTAACAGAGCATCATAACACTGATTATTCTAGATTCCGAATAGTGTTGGCAGGGTTCCGCGAGTGCAAAAGGGTTGAGAACTGTCGCTTTATTGTATTACGTTGAATCCATCACGGCCCGCTCCGGGCTCTTGGACAGCCCTGGCCGCAGGCGGGATGCGGTGGCAGTTATTTAACACCCAGGGCCACGAGGGGGCGGGGCGGTCCGTATTTTTCACAGCTATTGGCTTCCTTTATATATATCGACAATTTAATTAAGGGTAGATTTGCGGGGCTCCATATTTCAAAGCCGTCCAAACACCCAGCCGGGCCGTTACCTCCGCCTGCGCTGCGGTCGGCTCAGAAAGGGCTGAATCGGCTTTGATCACGGAGACCGACCGAATCACTCTTGCTGATGCTGCGATGGCATCACGTATGTGGCAATCACTCTTTGTGCTGAGCGCCGGTCTCTATAGATTGGCAGCTTGTCAGTATATTCGTTCAATAAAGATCAATATTTAACGAAGATGTTTAAATTCGGAAATAAAATGCTTCAATCCTTTCGGTCGCGCAATCATTAAACACAAATTGCTTCTGTAAAACAATCTGCATTGCGAGGAGGACTTTTGCATTAACATTTTATTGTTCTACATTCCCACTTATTAGAGATTGTAACTTATTAATTAAAAAATAAATAAAACAACCGTCTGAAAACATTTTGACTTAGTAAGAAAATATTGGGAAATCTCTCAAAATGTAGCTGAAACTTATTTGTGAATATAAACTGCCTTTTTTTGGTTTTGGTAGCCTACATAAAAAAATACGACTTATATTGTACTCATTATATATATTTATTTTCTGAAAAATAATTCAAAGGAACGTAGAAAATACGCAGCATTTTAAATTTTGGAAATACTTTCATCTCTAGAAGATAATCAAATGGTCTGATTTCTTGCTAAGGAGAAATACACTTATTAACTCCCAATGATGAGAATGGAAATGATAAAGTTGAATGACAAATTTTAATAATTTTTAATGAACTTTTTGAGATATTTTTTTGACAAAAATATTCAGAGAATGTGTTTTACTCTAACAAAAGAAAAAAGCTCTAAAGCTATAAAAAGAATATCGACACAAAACTGTAAGTGTGCCACTGTTGTATAGGGAATTATCCCCAGCTCTGCAACCATCATATTTAAGAAAAAAATTGAAGTTTTCAGAAAATAACATGAAAACGGATAACTGAAAGACATTACAACCATGAATAGCTCAGAAACGACGTGTCTAGACCCTTAAATCTAGACGCTACACGCAGGTTTTTGTTTTGCGAAGGGGCACAAGTTGTGTAAGGAAAGATAAAATCTGTAGGAACACTAGTTTTAGGGGCACAGGAGGGGAAATGATGAGGAACTGTGAGGAATGAAGGAGGATATGTGTAGAGAGATGGAGCCCGAATTATTTGCTTGAGCACTATTCTGCACTCACGATTTTTTGAACTTCCTATTAATTTTTGAAGATTATCTCTTTTGGATGATCCCATTAACAGGTGGTCAGAAAAGTGCAGAAACCCCAAATATAAGGAAAAATTGAATTGAAGGAAAATACAGAAATATTTTTGATGATATAATTAAAGGTTCAGAATATTTTTTTGTGAATTTTTGGGTTGATACTTAACAATATTATAATTGTTACTCTCGCACAGTACCGAGACTATATTGCTGTAACCAACAGTTCAGAGGCTAGCCGTTCGATGAACTGTGAAGCAATTTTCTTTTTCAGAACAATTATTTACTAAATACACAGGTAAATGCACGGATCCAACTAGTAAGTTCAATTGAATCAGAAAATCGCCACTTTCTAAAATGTCAGTTAAAACCAGACATATCGAAGACGGCCCTCCAGGAATATTACAGTGAGTGAGTTTACATCTTCCCTTCAACTCCATCGGCTATCCTTAACTGGTTCTGTATTGTCCCACGCACGATTATTATCTTCGAACAACAACAGAAAACAAGCGTGCACTAGAGCGTGCGTCTTGGAAGGTGTTTACAATGTACTAGATTTCACAGATTCGGAAACTTTGATCGTCTATCGGCGAGAACATGAGGGCGCGTGCAGCGGTTGGAAATGGCCTGGAGGAGATGGGGAAGGCTAGGGGCTCGGCGGTGTGGGCGAACGAGGAAGAGATAAACATCGAACACGACACCTGTGCGGTGGCGGCGGGGGCGGTGGCGGCGCGGCGGAGCCGCGGCGCCCGAGGCCAGACATTATAATCATAATAGTAAATAAATTAAAAAGAGCTAACTACTTCTACACAAGAAACACTTCTTTTTTTGTTGCCAGATTATACACGATCATGATCCTTGATAAAGTGCTTAAATTACTCCGCGCACGGGGAGGAACCCGGACTATGATAAATTATTTAATTGTCATTGTATTATAATTTTTTACGATACGGCACAGACGATCTCTCTGGCGAATGGGGGGAGGCTTTTGTTTTGAAAGTTTCTGAGTCGAAGACCGTGCCACGAAGTACGCGTACTCCTGTGCTGTCATGGTTTTAAATGG
This sequence comes from Gryllus bimaculatus, assembly GCA_017312745.1. NCBI lineage: Eukaryota > Metazoa > Arthropoda > Insecta > Orthoptera > Gryllidae > Gryllus > Gryllus bimaculatus. Next base: position 6,045,476 of record BOPP01000003.1, on the reverse strand, counting down.
ACGTGGTTTGAGTAATCCATGCAGTCATCACAATTTTGTGGCAAGGATGTGAAGGCTGAATGCGTGTTCACTTCGCTTCTTCCCGACTGTTGGGTGTATTTTTTTGTAGTCGGTGTATTAGCGCTGCGAAGACGGGATCACAAGCAAAACACATACATAATAAACTCCATGTTTGTGAAAATTATCAAACAAGTGAGGTATTTAAGCAAGTAATGGAAGTAAACAATGAAGACACGTTAATGATGGACAGATGTCTTGAAACACTTTGTATTATACGTACTATTCCGATTACTGGGTTCGAACACACTATTTTTTATCAGTTTGTCTAGCCATGATGAATTGCAAGATATACTGGGTGTACCAGAAATGCAGAAATGGAGATTCTTTAAGAGCGTTCCGAAGATTTTTGTTTGATCCGCGATAACCTCCAGCCCTGAGGATCAGATACCTGCACTTAGATTAAATGCTCTACATGGTATGGAGAAATTAGTTTATAAGATGGCTGTGACAATTACTAAGAAATTATTTTATTTTAGAATGATTGAAGTGCGAAAACGCGACCCGAAATACCCACACTCGGAGTAGCGTCTGGTTCGGAGCCACACGTTTTGAATCTACGCAGATATGGCGCTACTCTTCAGCATCGGTTAACCAAATATTGTTCTGCTGTTAATTTTGAGGTCAGATAAATGAAATGCAAATATTTTTCAACTTTTCTGTTGGTTTTACTCAGATTTATAATATGTAGGTTGGTGATTGTGATGGTTTAAAAATCCTGTTCAAAAAATTGTGTAAAACGTACTGCTTTGAGTCGGTGATGCCAATAATATCTAACGGTGGTTCTGGTACGACTAGCTTGATTAATTAGTGATTCCGGGCACGTCAACGGCCAAGGGTATTCCCGTAAGTGCAGTGTATGTTTTCATTGCGGGTGGTGGTGGTGGTGATCTTCCCCCGCTGGAGGGCGTGATTCAGTTCCGCCGTACCGGCAGCTTGCAGGTTTCCCCAGCTAGGTATCTCCCTCCAGCGGGGCATTGCACCAGCTGGGACAAGCTCTAAGATCCCATCAGGTCTTTCGGCATATGAGGTGTAGTTCATGTAAGTGTACGTAAGTGTATGTAAAAAAGTGGTGAGGATAGGACAGTGTAGAGGAAGGATAGATGGAGCGTGATCAGTTTGTGATGGTACTGGTCCGGCATTCGCCTGATGTTGATCGGAGGAACTACGCAAAACTACTGTTCAGAGTAGTTTACAATTTCTCTAGAATTCTTCGAATTCACAGCGCGTGAATTCAACCTAGCTATGTAGCCTCCGCCGAAAATTTACCTACCGTCGGGACTCAAACCTTTGGTCCTCCCGTTCAGAGGCATTGCAGTGACATAAGTTGATGCCCTGAGCCACCTAAGCCGGTAGTACGTGTTGCGCTACCGCCACATGCATCGACCCTGCTATAAGTGCCCTGAAAGCACGTGTGCTCAGTTTTACTTTCTCACTGCCGCTTACGCAGTATAGAGGTAAAGTAATGCAATGTTGCACAAAAAACGCAAATTTTCGACAGAAAAGCTCTTATTACAAGGTCTTGGTAACGAAAAAGGGGATAAATCCAGTTGATAATTTAAGGGGAAAAATTCTCTAGGAAGCCTAAGTATTCATGACTGCTAAAATGTTTTTCCCGCTATTTTGGTATTGAGTACCTTCTTTAGTTACTATACTCTTGTATTTTTGTGCGAATATTTTCTTCAGGAGGGTTCAATCTTTCAATTCTACCTTTTCCCAAGATATTTATACATATATATTTATACATAGCATATACACAATCCATCAGTATTTTGGAACTCTTGGCTCGATTTTAGTTTTTCTAGTTTGAGAATATCACCATAGTTTGTCCATACCAGATGACTTCAATATCTTTGCCAAAGATAGCCACAGTGTTAATCAAAGATTGCAGTTACGAAATAGTATCTGCCTAAAATTTCAGGTCGCTCATAAAAATGAGATGTGTGGTATATTATTATTATTATTATTATTATTATTATTATTATTATTGTATACATTTAGGCTAAATATACTAAGGTTGCGCAAGATCCTAATGTGTAGGTCTTCTGGGCACTTAAAAAAAAATTCGCTGAGTATTTCGGCTACACCAGATGAGTGTGCAGTCGAACACTACTCGCCGAATGTATGAATCATTTTTGTGTAAGGTAAATACAAAATTTACTCCAGTTTGCAACCACATGCCTAAGGAGCATATTTTTTTTAAATTATGGACACTTCTATAATAATTTGAGTAAAATATGGGCTGTACCTAATAACATAATATCTTGCACTTGCAGGTCTTTCGAATGCTCTAGGCGTTTGGAGAGGTTGGTACATAGATTTTGCGGGACAATTTCTCGAGTTTCCGACAGCTATCGAATAATTTTAACGATGTTTTACCCTTCACTAATAGCTGATCTCGGTTTGCAAACTTTTGATTTTATGACGTTTTTCAGTCTCTCTGATTACAAAGTTCTGATCGCATTGTACATTAATATTAAATAGACACGCGAATATTTTTTCAAGATCCAGCAAAAATAATAATAATAATAATAATAATAATAATAATAATAATAATATCACTTATCTCCTTTCCATTGCCGACTCGAAATTCTAGGAAGAAACAATGAAGTAACTGCTATCAATTATCACTGTGGCAATCTTTAGCAAAGATATTGGCGTCTTTTGATCGTCCGTAAATAATTTATTCGCACTGGAAATGAATAGCAGAATAAAATTCTGATAGCTGATGCGATATAATGCTCACCAGTGGCGCCGTGTCTGCCTGGATCCAAACACGTATGGCTTCCGAGCCAGAAGCTTCTTCGATTTTTGGTGACTACGGTTGTATTTTTCCAAATTCAATTATTCTAATATCATTTAATTTCATATTTACCACCAACTTGTAAAAATTAATATTTTATTTCATCTGAATTGTAAATTTGTTCATCTGTCCGAAACCTAAGCCGCGTACTTTGTAGAGTTCCTAACAGACCGCGATAAGGTAGGGAGGTGTGCGTGAGAACACAGCGTATCGGAGGTCGATCTCGGGCCATCCATCAAAGCGGCGGGGAGCTGACAAAAAGCTCGTTGGCTCGCGCGCCCGCGACCGGCTCATCTCCGGCCTCGCCGCCCCCGCTGTCGTCTCACCCGCGCCGTAATCACCGCATTAGCATGCTCTGCCGCCACTAAATGTCTCATCACGCCCCTCCGCACAGAAAATCAGTCAGCCTTTTGTTTTCGTTTTGAGTTTTTCCCTTTGTTTTATATTTCTTCCCTTCGTAAGAAGACGGCTCCGTCGTTTTGATCATGCTGGTGAAAGATCATTGGCAGACCTCTGTGCGTAGTCGTCTGAACTTTACTTTATACTGGAGAGGCAAAAGCCGGGAATAACAATTCCCAGCTTAAAACGAAACCGGCATTCTCATTAATGTACACTAGTTGTCGAACAAGGCTTCTTTTTAGTGTAAATATCAATGATGAACTGTGTAAAATAGTTGTGGGGCCGCACATATTACAAAATAAACAAAAGGCACTAACGTATCAGTATCGTTTTTATAACAAATTTATCAGTTTTGTAACAAATTGACCAAATAATTAAATATACCGCGTGTCTTGTTAATTTATTTAATTTATCATAGAATAATGTAATTGATTAAAAGCACATATTTGAGGCTAAGTGAAAATTTAAAACACTAAAATACTGTTTATAAGGTATCGCTTGTATTTAGAAACAAATCTCATTTCTTTAGAAACTAGTAGTCATAGTTGCTTAATTCTTGTGGCTTAATGAGTTCTTAATTCCTTGATATCATATTTCGTTTTGGAACCTCTCTTCCTCTTCACTACTAATTGTGACAAGAATTTTTGGTAATAAATCCAAATAAGAATGCAAGCAATAAATTGTTCGTAAATACGCGGCATCCCATGTCTTGGTAGCTCGTGTTAGATATTGTAGTTTTCATCTTGTTTAATATTTTAACATTCTTTAATCATTTTCACAACTATTCCCAAGCTACAAATTCTTTTGATTGCTTTTCTTTAAAAACAGCGTTACAAATCTTTTTTCTAATTTGAGGTTCAATAAAAACACCTTTCGTAATACAGTTTTTATTTATCTGTAGAAAAAAATATTTTAATTGTTTAAAATTTTCACTTTTCCTCCAAATTTACGCAACACTTTTCCCCAGTACTAATTTAATCCTAATCAATGAAAAACGCAACGATGCGCATTCTATTACTGTTTTGTTGGATTTCCTTACTATTTTTTACCTTCTTACTTTAAGAGGAAAGGTAAAAGGTTTTATGATAAATTAGTGACGTTTAAACCGTAAAACGTCACCTTTTTTAGAAATGTTTTATGTTATAACGAAAACCTGATGACAAAGTTTTGAGATTATACTGGAAATTTGCTAAGAGATCGTGGTTGGGGCATTGCCGTTCACTTTCGTACGTTATTGCCCCGAATGTTTTTTTTTACATTTTATTTTTAATTGTTTTTTCATCAAAGCATTTAACGTAATATGTTATTAAATAAAAGGAGCAGGGTAGTAGTTAAATCAAAGGGTAGAAAATCGCAATACGTTATTAAAGAAATCAGCTATTTTAATGGAATATTTATGCTCGCTCGAATATTTATTCAATCGCTCTTGAGTAGACCATAAAACATCCAAACAACGTATTGATTTTGCAACTAAAATGGTTCCGGTCATTAATACTAATTGTTCAATCAGTTGCGAAGGCGATATCATTGTTCGATATCATCAGAATTTGTTGATATATTACTGTTTCGTCGTTATCTTATGATTCACTTAGAGAGTGAAAGGCTGTGTGTATACATCATGATTTAATTAGATGTACATGCTCGTCAAAATTATTACCGTCATTTCTCTATTTGTGTGGGATGATAAAAACAAAGTTGGGATGAATATGCAGTTTACCGTTGAGTTCTGCAATGCTGGGAAGCCTCGCCATTCTTTCTTCACAATTTTTTTTTTTTGTTTTTTTTTTTTTAAGAACATATTGAGACTTACACGCAAGCATTTTAAGCTTTCAAAAGTGACTTTTGTTTATAGTAGGAAACAACTTGACCCACTCTCAAAGTATAGCTAATTTTATTTTATGGTTCACTTAATGTGAAAATGTCAACAATTTCAATTAATTTCGTCTCATTTATTTTAATTTTTTGTAGTACCCAAAGTACCATAAACTAACCAGTCATGCCATAATTGCTCTTCCTTATTCAACTCAAAACTCTTCTGGTCACGTTTTCAAAATAGTTAAATTTGAATGAACAGTTGTCGCAAGATAAGCACTAATATTTGTACAGACCGGTCGGAGAACAGTGCTAAGAGCGTATGTAAACACAAACAATACAGTTGTAAGACAAACAAAAAAGTGTAAAAGAAAACAAAAACACAGTGAAGAAAACACATCAAGAAACAGGGAAAGGTGGACACAAAATGAATATTTGTGATGAAATACCTTATTACACGACGTCTTTTTATTTCAGGCGTTAGCTCAACATGCAGGTTCTTGTGAAGGCGACAGGGAAGACGAACACACTTCCGCCACAAGAGGTGGGCTGGCGGTGGGTGTAGCGGGGATCAAAGACAGCGTTGGGAACGACGAATGTGTCAGGGGCGATGGCAACCGAGGGAGGGAATTCAGCGGGGATAATGGAGATGATGGGGGGGGGGCGGGAGTGGTGCAGGAGCGGCGGTGGAGTGGGCGGTAGAAGAGCGAGGAAGACAGCAAGGCAACGGGCGTGGCGTGGACGATAGTAGAATAGGCAGGGGCGGCAGGGATGAAGGTAGAGGGAGTGAAGATAGAACAGTAGCTGATTGAATTATTACTAGTGACTCCAACTGCTAAGGTCATTAGTTCCGTAAGAGTGCTGTGTGTTTTTGATCGGCTGGTGGCGGTGGTGTTGCCCCTCTGAATGGCGAGATTCGGCGCCAACCTATCGTTGGCTAGAGGAATTTTTCCCAACCAGCACGCCCCAGCCGGGACAAGCTCTAAGCTTCCGACCGATGTCCCGACATGTGTGGTAGTGCAGTGCATTGAAGTGTGTGTGTGTGTGTGTGTGTGTGTGTGTGTGTGTGTAGGGATGAGCATTAGGACAATGAATGGGAAGGAAATATCGCACGTGATCCGTGGCCCATTTTATAAGTTACAACTACAGCATTCACCTGGTATTGATCGGAGAAACCTCGGAAAACTACCGATCGGAGCTTCCGGACGCTAGATTCTCTTGCACACAGCTGAACTCATTCTAGCTAACCAGTGTCCAAACTCCTGCCTCCGTCGGAAGTGGAACCTCAGGACCTTCCAATCAGAAGCACGGCATTGACATCAGTTAAGCCCTCAGGCACCTCTCTCGTTGTGAGAGCAGTGACAGTGTGGGTAGCGTGGGAACGAAGATGGCGGTGAGAGTCACGTGGCAGGTGGCGATATTCACTTGGCAATAGCTAAAGCAAATGGATATATGGCAAACGCGTGGAATGTATTATGTAAATACATAAGTAAGTGGTGATTTAAATAATTATTTGTATTGAGGTAATTGGGTTAAGTTAGCTTAGAAAAAAACCGCCAACTTGAACTAACTTTCTTCCCATATTTCCACGTCAACGGCGAGGCTTGGGCCTTCCACCTCGGCGATTAATATAACGCACGCATTTTTCACCAAAATTCAGATGCGGCTCTTGTTAATCCTTTCCCCTTCTGCAACTACCACTAACGTATTTAAATTTAATTAGCAGGCGCTTCCACACATGTGGCATTTATGTAAATGCTTTTGCGTTTGTCAAAAATGTATCCGGGGGTTTTAGGGCAGCGTGAGCAGTGGGACGTCGGCGGGTGTTGCAAGGCCACGGAACTATCAGAACGTTCGATACAAAAGGTGCTGTCCGCTTGGAAAAAATTGATTCTGTAGTTTTTACCTATGATTTTTTTTCCACGAAAGAACGTGAGATGTTCTTAAATAGCTCGATATAAGTATACTTCAATTCGTTAGACTATATAAACATTTCTCTACATTTCAAAACCGAGTGTTGAAAAAACGTTGCTCCTCTTCATGTTATTGGAAAACAGTAAGTGGATGTGTACCGTTATTGAAATGTTTACTTCTCTGACAGACGAGTGCGGGGCACGCTGCGGGGAAAGATCGCTGGGACGCGGGGAGAGGAAAGGATGGCTGATGCCTGTGGGGCAGGGAAAAATGGGCGAGCAAGTCGTGATCAGGGACGTCCTCGGTTGGGGCGCGGTCTGACGGTCGGGCAGCGGGAGCGAAAGAGTCGCGAAATGGCGGGCAGCAACCGTGGCGGAGGGGCCTGGTGAACCAACGTGTACAGGTGGATGTCAGCGAGTGGAGAAGGGCAGGCATGGCAAGACTGTGGGTGGGAGGCAGCGAAGGGGGCTGGGGACCTCCGTCGAAGCTGCGACCCCCGCTTATTCGAATTCAAGAACTGAGTAGCCTATAATTTTGGTATCGCAATAAAAATTTTGTACCACAATATACAATTTTGTACATATGAAAGAAGTGGGGGTGTTAGCTTGACGTCCAGCTATAACCCCACTTCTCATGATATTCAAAAATCAACTAACCTAACATTATCTACTTAATTTGTAAACAAATAAAATAAAAAATGTACTCAACTATAAATCAGTTAAAAACGGGTGCCATGTTGAAGCACTCTTCTCGTGCATTCAACGATTTTTGAAAAAACACACGTGGGGGGTTGCAAGCTTGAAGAGGTGTGGCTAGGAGCGTTGAAGGCACGCAGCAGCTGAAGACGTCGAGGAGGAGTGGTTGCCAGGGGGCAAGTGTGGTAAGGATGGCGGCTTGGGCGGCCGCGCGGGTGGGGGAGGGGGCGCGTTGATGGCGTCGCAGTTGGTGGGGCATGTGCAGTGGATGCCAGTGTGTGTGTGGCCGAAGGCCCGAGGCGTGGTTTCCCTACCGCCCCCACCGAGCGCTGCCGAGGACGCCTCCGGCGAGAGGCCCGCGCCGTGTTTGTGTGTACAACGTCGCCTTAGAGACCAGCTTGCTCAGAGGGGCGGGGCCACACAGCTGGGTGGGCTGCTGCAAAAGTCAAAGAGGTGTTGGAATAATTTGTGGGAGTGTTAGAGATTGATGTTTATGGGAATATTGGCAACGATGTTTGAGTTGGGGATGAAATAATGGAAGTCATCTTCGTCAACTTTGATTTATTAAGAGAGCTGTTATTAATCGAGAATTGTACAAAAGAAATACAAAATCGTATAAAAATATTTCAAATAATACAAATAATGAAATCATCATAGATATATTTAAAAAAATGGTTTTCAGCAATAAATTCGGGGTTGAAGAGTTGCACAAAGGAAGGAAAAGTATAAAATGTTTGTACGTCGAAAACTATCTATGCATATGTAATTTATCAACAGGTCTGTATATTTTTGTAGTAAATGAGTAGTTGATCTGAAATGTACGGAAACATTAGACTAATCAAACTAAATATAATTGGCACTTGATCTTGCTGAAGCAATGCAGCACGTTTAGGCTTACTCGTATTTAAGCGTATGTGGAATATTTTTAGATCTTTAGATCTTAGTCGGTAATCAAATTGACGTTATAGACCATGACATCTTGGTATCAAAATTACCTTCTCATTGAATTCGTGGTATCGCCCTAGATTAGATAACCTCGTACCATAAACATCGATCTCAAAGAGTAGAAATACCGTACTGGCACGAAAGCACATTGTTTACTTATCTTTCCAATTCTTTACCAATTGAATATGGGGTCCCGCGAGGCTCGATCTTAGGTCCTATCCTCTTTCTGTTATACGTTAACTATATGCCGCTGTCTATTAAAACAGAAGAACGATTCTGTTTGCCAATGACATGAATGTTCTTTGCAAAAATAAACAATAATTAGTACGATTTCAGAAGTTTCAAATTGGTTTTGTAATAACAAATTAATAGTTAACGAAGGAAAACAGTTTCAGTACATTTTTGCATTTCAAATCAGCAATCGCATGCTCCATTGAAAATGAACAATATGCACGCATTCAGAATGCTTTCAAATTCTGTTAGCCTTCATGCAGCTCGTTGCGTATATTTTGCAAATGTGCATTCCCATCTGAGTTATAGCATAATATTCTGAGGAAGCTCATCATGTAGTACTCAGGCCTTTAGTTACAAACGAAAATTATTCGAATAATGAAAAAATGTCATCCGCTTGATCCCTGCAAGCCTTTCATCATTGGGCTTGGAATCTTACCATTGCTTTGCCTATTTATTTATGTATCTGTAATATTTGTCAAACTGACTTGCTTAACGGTGGTAACATATTTTCTCGAAATATTGATATTTATAATTACAACACACGTCGTAGAAATCTCGTGCATCAAGAGGCAGTATCAACAGCTCACTACCAGAAATTCACATACAATACATGTACGTTACTTTACGACGCATTTCCAGATGACATTAAACAATTGAAGTCGGTACACAAATTTAAGTTAAAAGTCAAATCTTTTCTGCTGCGTAACTATTTCTACAATTAGAGACTATACTGATAATAAAAAGGAAAATATTTATTTTAACAAAGCAGTGATATTATAATGTTTACATTTTACAAGTTTATATTTATATTGTATATATTTTTTAGAAGAGTTAATATACTTGTAACAAATAATGTACTTCAACTTCTGGGTCAATGACCCTAATCTCTATCAGGTGTATGTCCTATTTTCATGATCCATTGAGCAAATTCTGAATAGCCCCTTGCTTTGCCCTGGACATAAATGTAGCTTCACTATGCGTACGTTTTGTTGAACTCTCTTTTTGCTTGTAGTAGTAGGAGTTGATGCAAGGGTGAGGAACTATTTTGTTAGCAATGCAGAAAATGAAATCTGCAATTCGTTTACCGTTACAAATAAGTTTTCTATAACGCGGGCACGAAAATGTCTAGTTATTAAATGTTGCTAATCTCAAGCTTTTATAATATTATTTTTTACCCATCTTTCAACTATTTATAGTTAAATGATGGGAAGGGGTTCTGGAACACATGAAAATGTGCGCAGATTATCTTCTCCCCCACATGTCACAGTTTTTGACTTCATAAATCTAATCTACAGCGTACTATTTGCTAGTTAAGCTAAAAGCCTTCCAAATCCTTTAATAAGGCATACTTCGAGGGATTTTTCCCTGAACAAAAACTTGTATTGCTGTTACCTAACTGTCAGCTAGATGTCTACATAAGGATTAGGTAATGTTAAATGACCTTCAAATGATGTGCTTTGGAGTTTTGTAAAGCATCCTATTTTCTCGAAGGTACTCGCTCCAGCGTCATAAGTACAAACGTCCTGCGTTGACTTGCGTTCGGCTGATTCAGAGCTAAGAAAGGATCTGCCGCTTCGCTCCGTCTCTTGAGGAATGAATATAATATATTGCATGTCGTGACCGACAGTGTGAAAATGGATCGATTGTGTTCGTGCAAGGGGCAACTTAATACTTTCGCAGCAGGTGACTTCCAACTCCCTCCAATAATTTCCGTCACCCCAAGAATTGGCACGGCACGGTGTGGACAGAAGTATGTAAAAGATATTCTAACATTTCTAGGTTTCCATGTCAGAAAGCACGTGCACAAAGTGTCATTTAAAATGTAAAGTTTATTTTATCTGATTTGTCCGGAGTTCGAAGTAATGAATACGTGCGTGGATCAAAACGGGAAGCTCAATACTCGTTAAATAGTTGACAAAATTCCACAATGTAGTAGCCTTTCCAAGGTATGAGGTCATAATTCATTATATAGTAGAGTGCCATACTGTTACAGAATGTCCCATTACACTGGGAGTTGGTTGTAACAAAACTGCAGCAGTGTATGTACTCTAAATCTGTACGTCTGTAGATGTATTCCGGACTGTTAAAATTTTACTGTCACAGGCCTAGAAAGTATTTCTATTCAACTTTCAGATTGCTTGTAGAATATCGTGTTGTTTCTTTTTTGGGAAACAAGATTTTATATTCAAAATTAATTTTAATACATTTTAAGAAAACTACTAGATATTTATATTATATATTGAATATTGACGATTTAAGATAAGTACTAGATTATAAAACATCGTGACATGTGTACGTGTGGATTATGTTTCCGTGTAACTATTATATTGAAGTGAATACCAAGTTACTACAACTCCATTCGCCGACTGTGCGGAACCGAGAATTACTTTTTTCTTTGCTCTGAAAGTAGTCTCACAAGAAGCTTCATAATTCTCAACGCTTGGCACTGAAGGAGATGAATCATGTTCTTGGCCCGAAAATTCTCCGAGTTCGTATAACAAATGAGTGAGTGTGTCGGAGAAGCGTAGTGATTCATACGGAACGGTGGCCCACATTTCGCAGAGGCATAAATATGAACGAGCATTTCAATCTATCATTAGTGATCTCAAATATCAAAGACAAAACCGATAACTGATGTGTTGCAATGAACGAGATTAGGCTTATAATAAAATTTAGGGTCGATGTTTTTCGGGGTTGTCAGGTATTTTACTAATGTGGTTGAAATAAAAATACAACCAATTTTTAATAATGAGTTTAATAACAATAAAAAATATCTATACACTACTAATAATGTCAATGGAATAATAAATCATACTCTCCGTTTACTACCTTTATAACAGTAGTAGTAATTTCTTTGCGTGAGTTAGTCGCAATTTAGTGTTCGTAGTGTCCGTACTTAGTGCCTGACGTACGTCACTTGTAAAATCACAAGCTTTGTTTTATTGTTTCTTCTCATTATACGAAAAAAACGTCTCTTCTCAGCTTAGTTTTAGTGAAACGATCAGGCTTATCAGGTGAAACTGCACACAATGTTTATTATGTCACATCTGAACAATACTTTCGCAACACAGGATTGAATGGAACCTCATCAAGTTCATGCAATTCTTGTACATCTGAGCGCAGCTTAAAGGAAGTGGAGTGGGCCAACTAAATTTTTGAGCCCCATTTTATCAATAATCTTTCTGACTTCATGTAATATATTTTAACTAGAAAATAAATAAAATATTTCAGGGAGAATTAAATTATAACTGTAATGATACAATTAATAAACACGATTCATTATATATTGAAACATTTGTAGGTTCGTCAGATGAATTGAACGGCTTCTTCTCCAAATGTACAATTCCCCAAATTCTCGTTTGGAAAAGGGAAGTCAAAGAATGAACATATTTACAGAAATGCAATGTTTTATTTTTTTAAGGCTTTAGGGCCGATTCAAAAGTTTTAGGAGGACCACGGCCAGATAACAGAATGATGCTAATAATATACAATATGACTTATTCATTGACTTACATTGTAGACTTGAGAATAATCGATTGATGATGATAATAATAATAATAATAATAATAATAATAATAATAATAATAATAATAATAAAAGATTTGAAGGCAAATCCAAAATCAAAGATAAATAGTTTCTAGACGAAGTAAAATAGATAAGAAAAATAAAAACCACCAATAATACAATACAATGTGTTTGATTTGAAACAGTTTCTTAAGAAATTCTGTAATTGTACATGGCTTATGGGAAGAAGTACGATCTGCTCACGTTTTCTTGAGCTTTAGAATTTCTTCAACTCAACTATCATTGTAAAAGATATTAATTTATTGAATTTTAGATTGATAATTGAAAAGAAATTTATAAGCATACATTCTTAAATAAAATTAACTATAATTTGAAATTCTTCAAGAATTATTTTAAATTATAATTTCATTTAATTTAACCTGGTAAATGATGAAAATATTCAGGATCATTATAAATATAGTTTCCAACATCAATTCAATAAAATTACATTTGTTTATTTAATAATCACTGTCTTTAGTGAGGAATAAAATATTTCTGATTACACTTTACATTCAGAGTTTATTGATTCTCGAAAAAAATGGTAACTTAATATTATCACTATTATTACTGTATTAACATCCCTGAACACTGCAAAGAACGTAATCGCTTGAAATCTATAAAATTACATTACAATCCAGAAAGGCAGTAGATCAAGATACTCTGCATCACTGTGAATCTGTACGGAAGCTACAATCGAATTGACGCAACTTCATCCAGAAGAATTATTTTTATTATGATCACGGTATCTTGTCTTATAGAGATACGTGGTCTGCGGTCCGGGTTCTTTGGTTTCAACCTATTTTATTAATCACATCTTAACGTCGATTCATTTATTGCGACACAAGAATGTCTGTGCGCTGATTATTTGGTCACCATCCGGGTAATTTGCAAATTAGGTGTAGAGCAGTGCCTAATTTTTGCCTCACAAATTTACGTTAAAATAAAATATTTTCTTCTACGTAACTGTTTCTATACTATTTTAACAAAACAGTGATATAATGAATTAGTTTACATTTGTATTGTATATTTTTAAAAGAGTTAATATGCTAACAAATAATGTACTTCAGTTTCAGGGTCAATGATCCCCATGTCGATCATGTTTTTGTCCAGCTTCCCTGACCCATTGAGCAAATGCTGAGATGGCCCCTTGTTTTAATTCTGGTCGTAAAAGTAGCTTCATAGCTTCACTATGTGCACGTTTGGTTGAAGTAGAGGTAAGGGCAAGTGACTATATTTCTTAGCAATGCTGCAATCAAATCTGCAGTTCATTTACCGTTGCAAACAAGTTTTCTACAACTCGGGAACAAAAATGTTTAGTTTTTCAAATGTTGCTATCTCGAGCTTTTTTTAAATTTTATTTTTATTAGTTTATTTATCTTTAACTTTTACTTACCTTTCAACTCATTATATTTAAAATGATGGAAAGGGATTCTGAAACTCAAGAAAATGTGCACAAATGATTTTCTCGCCCATACGTCACATACAGTTTTTACTGTTTTTTAACTAAATAAATCTAAAGGGACGGGCCGTGACACAGTGAAACTCGAAAGTACGCATCTTGTATGTCACTAGCTTTAAAAACTTTCCACTAGCAGTGTGGGTCCCGTTTGCCATTTTATCTTCTATTTCCTCACGCCGTAACTTACGTCACTTCGGCCACATCTTCCGCTTAGCTATACTTCGATTTATTTAGAGCTGCTTTTGGCAGGTCGTCAGCTTTTACGCTGTCATCAAATCGGGAGGTCACACATCACTAGTGAAGTCACTATGTTGAGGTTCAACTTCCCGTTTGGATGACACCGCAACAGCCGATTTGCGTCAAGTGCAGTTACATTTAAATCCAAGTATACACATCGTATTGACTAAGATATCCGCAAAAATAAAAATTCGATGCTATTTCTATATCGGCCATTATCTACCCGCTTTTGATAATGAGCCAGATTGTTACATGAGGCGTAACATGTGCGGATGGTATTCTCTACCCCTATACGGTGCGAAGTATGTTTTGAGGCTGTTGATTCATCTGTCTTAATCCATCCACTTTTGTTAATGAACTAGATTGGGATATTAGGCGAATCATATCAGCAGATTGAATGGTAACGAAAGAATGAGAGAAAGAAAGGCAGAGGAAATGTGAAAACCTGTCTCCAACTTACGTCTACAAATTCCAGGAATTGACACTCCAGTACGCGGATTCGGAGTGGTGCGACCACTACCCCTCGGAGTGCGTCCAACGCGGAGGATATTCCACATTCCATTTTCTCTTCTCCAGAGTGTCATTGTCGTCGGATTCCAACCCGCGGCCTTGGACGTCAGCATCTCACTCGCAGCGCCCTCCTTGGCGGTCGCCTCCCCCCCCCCCTTTCGCGTGGCGCGTTCGCCTTCCGCATCGCTAATTATCGTATTAGCGGCGCCCGCGCCACAAGAAGTATCATTAGAGCGGCGCGGCGGCGGATTATTAAAAAACGGGAGCTGGCCATTAGGGTCCGGCGCGCTGCCACCACCTGCCCGCCACGACATGATTTATCATCGGCGCCCGCCGCCGCCGCCGCCGCCGCCGCTCCCGCACAGTGGACATGCGGGGACACGGCGCTCGCGTAGACAGGAACTACGAGGCACAGTCGGAGAGTACGTTTCCCTAGGTCGTCAACAAAGGGAAGTTTTAGTAGCAGTTGCAGTAAAGCGAGTATTTTGCAGCTGTGGTCTTTTCTCGCTGCCTAATCTTCATTTCATTCCGTTTTCCCAGGCATCGTCTTCTAAATCTCTCCCAGCCATCATTGATCTCCCTCATCCTTCTCTACCTTCCCCTGTATATTCACTTCTTTCTTCCCACACTTTCTTTGGCAGTAGCTCACTGTCTAACCTTCTTAAATGCCCATACCATAATAGAGCCTTTGTAACTAGTACCAAGGTAGACTTTCCAGGTTTCATTATTTCTATTATTCTTTGATTTTTAATTATTTTGTTTTTTTGTAAGCTGACAACAACTCTTCCAGTATTCCATTTCTGTTCTAGGATCCTTCCTTTATCGCTGGCATTCATAATCCATACTTCAGCTCCCTATGTGAATAGACGTTTAACTATTGTTTTGTATAGTATAATTTTTGTGTTTCTTTTTATGTTTGAATTCAATGTCAATGGATGTAAAGATCTTATAACCTGCCAACCTTTATTTGTTTTGTTTAGAACATATTTTCTATCACAACTATCACTTGTTAAAGTACTACCTAATAATTGAATTCCTTTATAAATTTATTTATTTATTTATGGGTTAAGTGATCCTGACCATTGCCTCCCACTACCGTAAATGTTTTTGAATTTTACCACAAAACAATTTTATGGAAAATATTTAATAATATCCCTGTGTCGTAGAAGTCTACCTCCTGGGATAGGTACCACCAGTTTGACAGCCACCTGCAACCGAACAGGAATGGTCAGACACCTCCCGTGATGCCGCTGCACAAGATCTGTTCTCAGACGAGCCGTTTGTGGCCCCTGGGAGGCGTTTGATCATCCTTGAAGTCAAGATCTCGCCTCCATTTGATATTTTCTTACGACTCAAGAAATTTCAGTCCTTCCACCATTACAGTACCACGTAGAGTTGCAGGTGGCTATCAAAGATGGTTACCTATTTCAGGCGTATCTTTTCTACAACATAGAGATACAAATGTTGATGACAAATGACTCAATTGCCGGTTATGATGGCCGAGATCGATATGGCAGTAGTGCCGTAGCGATCATGATCGGAAGAATCGCTGGTTCGAGTCCTGCCTCGGGTATGGTTGTATTTGTGTTTGTCCTTTTACCCCCTATCATAACCTTATCATGTCATCTTCACATTTACCACACCGTTAAATGCAATAGTGGTCGCTAATGACCTAGTTGTTGACGATACCTTAAATAAAAAAAATGCCTTAATTCTGTTGTTGATTTTACGAAACAAATAGTAAATCATATGATGTGTCTACCAAAATACCGTTTTTTCACGAAATTGCGTGATCTTTTTATTGATGACCTAGGGGAAATTACTTTCTGGATGTGCCTTGTACTACGAATCCCAAGTGACGTATGGTGTAGTGCACGGTTATTCACGTGGGCGGCTCCCTTGGCGTGCCTTGGCTTCATGCACATATGTGCGGGTCAGCGTTGTCACTGCTGTCACGTCAACCCAACGGAAGAGGGAAAGGTGATGCGCTGAGGGCGATCACTTCTGGTCTGGTGAAAGGCGAATAGCACATGGAAAACATCAGCGTGCAGTCCGACCTCATTTCTCGCATCTGAGCAGCTCTGGTGTAATTGTTAGTCCGCCGTCCTTCCACTACGAGAACCGGTGTTCTGTTCCGGTCGATACCTGTTTTGGACAGAGTAGGTTTTCTCAGGATTCTCTAGTTTTCTTTCCCATCATTCCACCAGTGTTATATAATTCTAATCTTATATCATCTATGCGTCAAAACCATTAATATCATATACTACCAAAAAATTTACTACCCGAGCAACATAGAAATAAAGAAATATGCCATGTGTCAACCCGCTGACGGGTTGAACCTCTCCTATTGCTGTGGCGCAAGATCGGAAAAATACACCCTGTTTATGCATGATACGTTATTGGCGTGATGATGTTGCAATAGGGTGACGGAAATGCTCGCTGTCCGAGAGTAGGATGCTCATATAAAAGGTTTGGAGGAGAACTAGTATCATTGCGATACCCATGGGAATGGGTGCAATAAGAAGCTACAGGGAAGCTTCAGTTCCCAAATTTGCAAGGATTTACTTGGCTCTTTATGAGCACTACTCGTGGTAAGTGAACCTGATTCCAATGAGAATTCTTGTTCTACAATTCGTTTCACAGGCTTTTAACAACGCACTTGTATTATCATAACATTGACGCAGGTAGCTAGAAGATTAACAATAGGCAATCTGGATCACATAATTATTTAATTCAATATTTAAACAAGAAATAAAATCAAACTGATTTCACAATTTTTGAAATTGTTAAAATATATTTCAATAACGCTTTTGGGATAAAAATAAATGAAATATTGTCGGTGTGTTTTATCCAAGTTGTTTGGAAAAATTGAAGTGAAATTTAAAAATTATTTAATATATTTAAATACTTTCTCGAAATATAAAACTAGTCACTATAAATTAAAAAAATGTAACTTACAATCATTGCATAAATTTGCATATTGATTCTTTAATTGTGGTAAATGAGGTAAAATGAAATTACTGTCCTTTTCTAAAGAGAGGATTAAAAGGACTGTTTATTTTAATTACATCCAGTTTAATTTCGATATGTTATGTACCAATTGTAAAATATACGTAGATTAAGTGAAGGTTTACTTTTATCATTTGAGAGGGCATATAGTAAGATCTTAGAAAATCATTTATAAAGATTTCTGTCAGCAACATACTACACCTTGTCGAATTCAACCCTATATTTGTTTTTTTGTATTGTGTCGGTAACCGAGGCATTGTGATCTGAGAATGCATTGTTCGAATTTCTTTTCCGAGATAGGTGACCAGGAGTTGCATACAGCCGCCCACTGCCTTTCGAACTTCAAAATGAGGACTCTCCGGCTGGAATTAGAAAAATAACACAGTAAACAAGTTTTAAATGAAACCCAATGGTGTGGATGCGTCTGTAGTGTGTTAAACGCTATGAAAAGTTTCGCACTCCGTTCTCTGGGTTCTTTTCCGGTTTTCCGCGTTGTGTCTTGCAGTTCCTCCGTTCACGCCTCTCTAGCCGTCCCTCAGTTGCCTAACCGTTCTGGAACGAATCCTTGACTAACGTGAGCTTGACACCAGTGTTCAGATGGGAGGCCTCTGAAGGCACAGATTGCGGCTATGGGAGCGTTAATGTTCCATATCTGCCTTCAGAGGCCCTCCATCTGAACACGACATCACAAAGTTTCGTATCAGTTATCCGCAGAAAACGAGTATTCAAAAGCTTAGTGTTACTCTCATATATTCTGTTAGCTTATTGAATACTTGCAAATAACACTAACATCATTCTGAAGAAACCTGTAATATTGATAAAATATGTTCTCGTGACCCCGACCCTCATTTCAAAATGACACTCAATTCTACAGCAATGGTTAAACGTGTGAGAACGTTATACGATCGTATGGTAGTTTGACTACTGGTAAGCCTGATTAAATTATCTTCTTGTTCTCAAAACGTGTTCTTTGGCCTGATTTAATTGTGCATGATTGACGCTTTAGTATTTTGTTCCGAAAAGTTCTGTAAGTGCTTTAACCCAACATTAAGTTGAAGTTCACTTAAGACTAATGGGCGGAAGGATTGAAACAGCTAAGATCTTGATGGTCTTCTTCCATGCGTGGTTGTACCTATTAAATTTTGGTTATAACTCCCGAAATATTTTCAAAAATCGTGTGATTCATGATTTTTATGAATTTATTTATTTAAAAACATGGTCGCAATAATATTTTCAGGTTAACGACTACATTGCCACCAATAGACATTTTTACCAAATTTACAGATCAATTATCCATCCCTCAAACAATAACACTTACAATTCAAATTTCCAGTAATACTAAAATTGATGAAATGGAAATAGTAGTTCCACTCAACAACCCTACTGACGAGAGTACATTTGTTAGTACTTAGTATATATTGCTGTTAAACGTCTTTTCAAGATTTCTATGTCTACAGATCCTCTCTAACGGTTGACAGAGTTTTCCTTGGATGCAGCCACCTCGGAATTTTCCAGTATCTTCTTCCACCGAACCGACGTAGCTTGTAAGCCGAAGGCCCAAGTATTATACTTATTAAAGGGGTCAAGCGTAGCTCGTGAGCTGATTGCGCTTAGCCCTGTATTAAAGGAAGGGGTCCAGTCGACAACTAGTCGGTGTTGACATGGGACCGTGGTCTTAGCTGTACTCATAGAAATTAAGAGGTAAATGAAGGGTGAAAGGTGATTAAAGTTAGGAACGCACACCACTTCACATCACACACTTCAAGCCTTTCGCCGGATTACAACACAGAGCCGTTGGGTGCAATGCCCCAGGTTCCTGCGGAAAAAAACGGAAGAGATTGAAAAGAGACTCTTGAAAGAGAAATTAATTGGTGTTTTCGGACGCGTAAACAGCTATGATCATTAATCCAGTAAGTGTAATGCATGTTGTATGAAGGAAGGTGCTGATGTTCTTCCCTGCTGGCTGGCGGGATCTGATGCCCACCTACAAGGCGTCTTGTGGGGTTTTCCTCGTCGAGTTATCTCCCACCATCAGACCGCTCCAGCCTGGTCAAGTTCGAAACTCCCGGCTGGTCACCCGGGAGTGGAACGCACATGTGGAAGTGTGGTGCATGTAACTGTAGGTGTAAGTTGTGTCTGAAGAGAGGACAAGGAAGAGGAAGGAAATATCGCGCCCCGTCAGTGGGCTGTTTCATAGGCTGCAGCGTTCCTTGGTATCGATTGAAGAAACTACGCAAAACTACCAATCAGAGCAGCCGGTCGCGAGGATTCTCTTCCAAACAGCAGCTAAATTCGACCTATGTAGCTATTGTCGAAAATCCTGCCACTGCCAGGACTCGAACCCCAGGACATCCTTTTTTTAGCCAACGCCCACCCTTGGCATGTCAACCATTTGGTGACGCGCCGAACACTATAGACGCGCAGGCGTTCCGCTCAGCTCGTAGTTATCCGCACGCCCACAGCCGGTGATGCGTGGTTGAGACAGCTCAACTAAGCCTCGTAAGTAAAAATCTATGCTCGTGGCGTGTTTCGAAATTGCGACCCTTCGAATGGAAACTGCTGAGAAGCGTCCCTCATAGCAATCCCACCCAGGTCTACGGGCATTACAGTATACTATAATCAAATATATAATAGTACAAAATATAATAAGATCATATATTATGATATTCTGAAATAATTAATGAACCAAAATAAAAAAGGAAATTATTTGCTGTAGTAAACAAATATAAAATAACAATGCTACCTCAAGCCCGAATAGAAACACAGTATTAACAGATCGGCAAATCCGAGTTTGTTCTTGGGGAATTGGGTTCCCCCCACTGCGCGGCGTGCCCGGCAGCTGCCCCTGCGATTCGCGCGCTCCTTCGGTGTCGCAGCACTTCCTCGCGCCGCCCTTGAAATCGAGAATAATTCGGCCGCGCGGGAAAAAGCGCGTGACAAATTTGATGCATCATGCGATGGATCAACGTAAGACGTTGAAAAATGAGTCCTCATCAGACCGAGGAATATCCCCTCGCCTTTTGTAAATGCGCATGGGATGGTTTTTTCAAACAAAACCTGTGGATTAAGTCTTGTAATTGAAGTGCTGTAATGGAAGTTTACATTTTGTATAAATGTTTAGTGTTTGAGTGTGCTGTTTTGTGAATTGTTGTATTTGGGATGTTATGTATGCATGATTTGACTTCAGGCCAATTATTCGGATAGGTTCATTTAGTAGGAGTATCATCTTGAGCGTTTCAACCGTGAGGTAATGAAGATCGTTATAGGTTATTAGGTTTATGTTTTCCTCATTACTCATGTTGACAGGTGTGTATACAGGCGATACTGGTTGCCAATTATTATAATTAGCCATACCGAAAAAATATGAAGCAAAACCATTAATACTGTACTCAATATTTAATTACAAGAATATAATTAAAGAGTTTGAAAAATAGCAATTTACTAAGACAATTCCACATCTGAAATTAAAACCAATAGTGTTTAGTTATACAAAAAATGTTCCAATCAAGGCGGTGTATTTCGCAAAGTTTACCGCTTTTTCTTGCTGCTTTTTCCAATTGGTCAATCATAAACTGTGACTTATCTATCCTAGGAGGCGGTATACATCAATCGCTATGTCAATATCCAATAAACCGCGTTTGTATTATAACATAAGCTCTTTGATTTTAACATAGCTTTCAGTATTTGGCGCATTTTGGACATCAATTGAGGAATATTTCTTTCGTGTATACTAATTCTTTCAAACTTCATTCCCCTCGCTTCGCAAGACGTAGATTTACAGACAATTCTCAAAGCACTCGTGATATTAAATATAATAGTGTGATAGCAAATGTACGGTCTTGACACGCACAAAAACATTGAAGACAACAGAGTACGATTATGAACAATTTACGATTATGATTTAAGATCTCATTCATTTCGATAACATTTTGGAAAACAACGATGTAAGTACCTAAACAAATAAACTTGTTTTAATACTATAATAATGAAAGTACAATCATTAAAGGTGTTATTTGAATTTTGCCTGTATTAACGTACATTTTCGCTCGCAATCACGGAACTGAAGTTGTTATTTCGCAAAATAGTCAATTGAGAAAATTATTCTTGTTCTATCTGTAATTTACTGTTATTCCACGAGCAAACCCGTGACTTCCACTATCTGGTCCCAAACTACAGCTATATTTACAAAAGTTTCTTTCAAATTCCCCGACAAGATACAAGCACACCCTACGTACGTTGTCTCTTATATAAATGAATACACGTCAAACTTGTATCGCGTACCCCCAACGAGAACTTCTACTGGCGTCACATTCTTTCAAGTCTAGCGCCACCGCACACAGCCTCCTTTCACTCCTTTGCATATTTCGGGAGCCTTTCGTCCCCCGCGACCGCACGCGCAACCCGACCGCCTGATTAGAGCGACCAGCCCGGGGCTCTCCGCGGCCTCGACCTCTCCGCACGCCGGCGCGCGCGGCTGGCGGCGCCCGCCTGTGACATAGCCGAGCCGTAAAGAGCGCGCCAAGTTGAAGGCGCGCGAATTGGATCACAGAGGCAGCGCGGCGCGGCGCGGCGCGGCGCGGAAAGCGGAGCGGCCAAGACGCGCGCCGCGCGACGCTGCGGTTTGTAATTACGCGTGGCGCGCAAGCGGATCCCGCAGGCTTTGGTGGCGCGCGGCGCGGAGCGGAGCAGTACGGCGGAGCGAGTGTGGTGCGGGCCGGCGGAAAGCCGGATGGAGGCGAGATGAAGCAGGAGGAAAGAAGCGGCGCGGAAAGGGTTGAGGTGGTGGGGTTGGAACTGAACCGCAACGGAGTTTCCGTCGCAACCGTTTCTCCGAACGGGGAGACGGATCAGAGAGAGCTGGTGGTGGTGGGGAGATGAGACGGGAAGGGAAGAACGAGAAGAAACAGAGTGAGGGAGTGGTATGGTATGGACAAGAGCTTGAAGGGAAAGACGGATCCCGCAGGCTTTGGTGGCGCGCGGAGCGGAGCGGAGCAGTATGGCGGAGCAGGTGGGGCGCGGGCCGGCGGAAAGCCGGATGGAGAGGCGAGATGAAGTACGAGGAAAGAAGCGGCGCGGAAAGGGTTGAGGTGGTGGGGTTGGAACTGAACTGCAACGGAGTTTCCGTCGCAACCGTCTCTCCGAACGGTGAGACGGATTAGAGAGAGCTGGTGGTGGTGGGGAGATGAGACGGGAAGGGAAGTACGGGAATAAACGGAATGAGGGAGTGGTATGGACAAGAGGTTGGAGGGAAAGACGGAACGAAACGAAATGAGAAGGTTGGGCACGGAAGGTATGGTATAACTGAACAGAGTGGCAAGAGATGAAGGGTTGGGATGGTAAGAAAAACGAGGAGGATGGGAAGAGGCGAAGGCCGGTGGAAAGCCGGATGAAGCCAGATAAAGCAGGAGGAAAGAAGCGGCGCGGAAAGGGTTGAGGCGGTGGGGTTGGAACTGAACTGCAACGGAGTTTCCGTCGCAACCGTCTCTCCGAACGGGGAGACGGATTAAAGAGAGCTGGTGCGAGGGGGGGGGATGAGACGGGAAGGGAAGAAAGGGAAGAAACGGAATGAGAGAGTGGTATGGTATGGACAAGAGCTTGGAGGGAAGACGGATCGAAACGAAATGAGAAGGTTGGGCACGGAAGGTATGGTATAATGATAGGGGGCAAGAGATGGAGGGTTGGGATGGGAAGACAAACGAGGCGGATGGGAAGAGGCGAAGGCCGGTGGAGAACCCGATGAAACGAGAGAGAGCGGGGAGAATGGGTGGAGATGGTGGGAGACGAGAAGCGCAGCGCAGAGGAGCAGGTTGGGCCGGAATCGAAATATAGAGCTGGGGGGTAGGAACGAAATGGGAAAAGTGATGGGAGGGGTCAAAGTCAAAATTGGTTGGTTAAGGTGGCAAGAGAACGTGGAAGGATGGGAAGAGGCACGGCTGGTGGAAACCGGATAAGGTGAGGAGAGGAAATCAGTAAGGAAGCCACGTTCGGCGCGTTAAGATGGTGGCGATCGGGGGTCATGTATCACAGTGAAGAAGGGTGGGACGGATTCAAGAGGTGGAGTGTCGATGAGATGGAGACAATGAGGAAGGGAAGAAGGTGCGGGAACTGGATATTTGGAATGAGAGAACTGGTCACGGACGTTATGGCAACGCGAGAGGTCCGGGGCGACGAGGAGAGAGACGGAATCGTGTGATGTTGGCCGGGTTGTTTGTTTCGTGTTTCCGAATGAGTTAGCTGCTTTGCAGTAGTCCCTTAAGTGTAGTTCATGCGTTTTATCACGAGAGGTGGTGGTGTTGTTACCAGGCCTGATGGGGCTCCGCCTTGTTGTCGGGGCAAGCTTTAAGCACCCGACTTGTCTCCCCTTGCGTGTGATGATGTCGTGGATGTAAGTGTAAGGGTGTGCAAGTAAGGGGTAAGAATAGAACAAGGAAGGGAAAGAAAAGATAGCTCACGGTCCATGGCCCGTTTGTTAAAGTGGTGCTCTGGCATTTGCCTAGAGTTGATCGGAAACCTCAAAAAATACATAATAGATCAGTTGGCCACTAAAATTTTCCTCAATTCTGAATAAGACCTACGTACCTAGCTAGCGTAAAATATCCTGCCAACGTTGGGACTCAAGCCCTAGAACATCCCGGTCTGGGGCAAGGTGAGATCAGGAGACGTAAAGAGAGTGCATGCGAGTGTATGTAAAGTAAAGACAGTGAATGGCATATGGTGGAATGGGTTGGAAGTAGAATAGCTGAACGGTATAGGGTGGGAAGGATTTGCGAGGGATTCGGGAGTGGTATTTGGCAAGAAAAAATAGGAGACAGGATATAGCTGTAAAAGATGATTTAAGATTGATGATTTTAGACACGAGATGTGGTGAGACCCGACGATAGAAGGTGGGAAGAACGGGAGGGGAAGAAGTAATGTTATGTGGTTATTTAAGACGAAGGTAGTGTATCTCAAATAACGCGGAGGGGAAAAGCGGGAAAGGGTAGGTCGGAATAGACTGGAATGTAGAGATAGAGCTGTTTCGAGCGAAGAAAAGGCGGCTCAGAGAAATGAGGCATGATTACAGACGATGAGAAGGCTACGTTCGAGATTCAGCGACATAACAGGATGGAACGGAGTGGAATAGAGCGCGAAGTGGAGTGCGAATAGAAGACTGTGCGAGTTCGAGTGAGACCAGCAGAGGTATAGTGGAGCAGGGAGGGAAGACCGATGCAGGGCGTGGCCTGGTAGAGCGGAGCTTGGATGGGGCGTAGTATGATGGGGTTGGGGATGAAGCAGGGAGAGGCAAGCTGACGCGGGGTATGACTGGGGAGTGGAGTTCAATGTGGCATCATGGACGATGTGAGGTGGAGCGGGGAAGGACAGGTCGACGCGTCGTCGTGGAGCGGCGATGGGAAGAGCGGCGCGGGGCGTGGCTGGAAAGGGCGCAGCGCAGTGTGGGGGCTTTGGACGGGACGACGAATGACGGGGTTGGTTGTGTAGCCTGGAGAGACAGGTGGACGCGGGGTATGACTGGGGAGGAGGGAGCGGAGTTGAATGGATGCCATAGACGAAGTGTGGGGGTAAGGTGAAGTGGAGCGGGGAGGGTCACGGCGACGCGGGATGTGCTCTGGACGGGTGGAGCGAAACGTGATGTGGCGCCTTGGACGAAGTGTGGCGGGGCGAAGCGAGGTGGAGCGGGGAGGGACGAGGCTCGTGGTGCGCGGGGCTTGCCCTACGGTGTGGCTCGGGTTCCCGCGCCTAAGCGACATGAAGCGACCGCGTGAAACGAGAGCCGCTGCCAGAGATTTCGGCGACGCGTGGCCGCACACCCTCGCAGCTCCGGCCCGATTCACTGCTGTGGAGTCTCCCTCGCTGTGTTCCGGCGTGGCTGCTTCCACTCTGGACGGCACCCTCCGTCCGCACGCACCGCTTTCCTTCCTCCGGACGCAGCTTGCCCCTTGGCGAAGTACAAGCAGCTTTGTTTTGTGGTGTTACTTTCGCACATCATTCTCTTCTGGCCTTCTTTTTATTTTGTGTTTTTTCTGATTATCTTATATATTTCCATTGCCAGCAATCCTTTATTCACCAACGTCTGTGAAATTGTATTTCCCATATTTCACTCGTGTATATTTTTTAAAATTTAGTTCTTTTGGCATTCTCTCTAATAAACGTTGTATTCCGTATTCCTTCTTCACATGTTTGCCTCCGAATGTTACTCCAGTCACCAAATGATGCCTTTTCTCCACCACCGTCACTATGCATTTTCTCCACCACCGTCACTGCCACAAATGCCTCTATCACATTTACCACCACCAACACGACCGCCCAGAAACAATCAGCAGTTCCTCCAACATCACCATCAGGAACACCGCCTCCGACACCATCCCCAGCGCATCTAATGTGCATCCTCCCTCTATCACTGACACCTCCAGCACAGCCACCTCCCTCACTATCACCAACACCTCCAGCACTGCCTCCTCCGTCACTATCACCTGCACCCCCAGCACTACCGCATCTGACACAATCGCCATCTGTACCGACTCCGTCATTATCACCACTACCACCATCAGCACCGCATGTACTCCTTCATCTCGTCTCCTCTCCGTTGTCCCCACGCGCGCGCCACATAATTACTCCGTTGGCTCCGGTTTCATAAAAAAATATTCCCTCATAACGCGCGCACACGCGGCGGCGGGGCGTCCGCTGGCGTCACCCCTCCCGCACGCGCGCGTCCTTTGAAAACACGATTTCGCCTCGCGCCAAAGTGACGGAACGCCGCGCGTGTAAGGAGACGCGGGCGTCGTTACGATGTGAATTTTAAACGCGGATCGTTTTACGCGTCAGAACGAACCGCGTTCGTAGAAAAAATACGCCGAGGGCGCCCGCGAGGTGAAACGAAATGCGTCGGGTTGCGCTTTTTTGTGCCTGTGAGGGCGGTAGACGGCTCGCGTCAGCGAAGAGAGGTGTCGACTTTTTATGTTAAATTTTTTTTGTCGTTGTTGTTGCTGTGGTGGTGTGAGGGAGCGTTCGAATAATATGGAAATATTTGTTTCGGTGTTTTTTCCGAATCGCGTCGAAAGGTTGGAAGGAAATGGTGGAGGCTGTACTCATGTTTCCTTCGCTGCGAGGTGGAAAAAATGTATGTGCTGAGAAAACTTGTGATCGTGAGGGATTTCGTCAATCTCTTAAGGTATTTATAATTTTGCACTTGCATTTGAGAACCAGCTTAGTAAATAAATCTCAATTCACGAGTGATAAGTAATGAATTGATTAATCATAAAGATAAATATATTAAGATGCAATATTGATTAAAAATATGTCGGTTAAAGTAAAACTTTTTTTTCGTTAAAACCATTTTCTTTTTTCAAATAATATTTGATTTCGTATCTCTGCTTCGATCTTTAAAAGCAGTGTCGCGGCGGTAGTTGTGTACGCTTCTGACCCTGTTGGTAGTCGCGCATTGCGAGTTTATTTAATGTTCTGCAATGAAATTAAATGAAAATCGTTATGTTTTTCTACAAGGAACAGACGAAGAACTTCGAAAGATTCTTTTTCTGATTTTAGGGAAACCACTAACCTTTAAAATAATCGAGGAAACAATCAGCATGAAGAAATCATACATAAATGCAATGTCAGAGATGTGTTCCCTCCGAAAGAAGCAGCAATTGTAATTGAAGCCAAAAAACGAATGTCCATGAAAGAATATACCAAAGCTGTAGCAGGTTTGTTAAACCTCAAAATATTACATTTGTTTCTCGCTTATCAAACATCAAAATAATTATCATTTTTCTAACTAAAGTAGATGCTAAAAATACAGATAAGTTATCAGATTTAGTTAAACCAACTAAAAGATTTGTACAAGAACTTTGTGATAGCCATTTAATTATGAATTATGCTATCGTATGTGGTCCATTATCCTTCACGAAATAATCTCAGATGAACTTAAAAAGTATGATGGCTACTGAAATATCTTTCTTAAATCTGGGATATCTTTACACGGTATTTAATACATTGAGTTTTGGAAGGCAAGTGTATTGATCCAGTTTCACTCGATAAACTTCCCGATTATCTGTTGATCTATTACGAAGAGGCAACTTACAGAATATTTTTGTTAACTTCAAACACGTTTTTGTTTCTATGTAAACAAGAAAGCCACGTAGATAGACACCGTCTTTCTTCTCCCATTACAAATGCTCGCGAAGAACAGCTTTAATTACCTCAAGATGAAAACAATGATGAAACCAAGAGCACACAACCACCTGATAACAACATAAATTCTACCTTGAACGTGCAAAGCAAGAGGTTGCATTGACTTGATTCTTTTTCGTTTTCTCAAACCGGCTCAAGTGAAATGTTTAAAGTCCGAGAAAATAGCTAGAACTTTCATAAACGTAGAGAAAATATAACAATTGAAGACACTACCATTTCTGCAGATCCCAAAAAATTATTTGAAAAACGTGTAAATTTTTGCAATTTTTAAAAAATGTCAGATATTTTAACGAAAATGAGTACTGCACCATTAATTTTAATTTTTTTTTTTTTTACAAAATGTCCCACAGATTTCATGTAAAATACCCGCCAAATTTAAATATCGGTTTCAAATTCAAGGGGCCGCGACATCAGTCAGGTCGATTGGGGAATGTTATTTTAAAGAAAATACTGCTTGGTGGTTAGCCACTAGTGGTGTTCATAGACGACAGATGTTGTGTCGTCAATTGATTTTTAGGTACGAAGTTTGGATTAGAACTATAGAACGAGTTATAGAAAATAATTTACTATAAATAGGGACACGATATATTAACTCTTTCGTTACCCTGCAATATTAATTTACCGTCGAAAATTCGCCGTTTTTTTTCCCACGGCATAACAATACTTTCCCTACACTGCGTAAGCAGAAGCGAGAAGGTAAAAACACGATTATCACCTTATCTCTCAGTTCCACTGACTCCAGCGTCGTGCTCGATCAGCACAACTTCACTAATCAAGCTGTCGCTAAACCACTGGTCGACAGGCCTTCTGTTCCGGGGCGAAGATGAATGTTGACCATCCATTCCGCTCGCGATTGTTCTCTATCGTAAATCCTGCGTGGCATGTTCACCTTACAGCTTTCCTTTCTCTCCCATTGGCGTTTCCGATTCCGTTCGTGGGTGATTGTGAAAGAAATTTAGGGTCATCTCCCTTCTTCTTTTCTGGATTGCGGAAGTTACTGAGACACCCAACATGACCGTCGAGGTTAACAATTTATGGAGTGATGGTATCGGCGTGGCTGGGAAAGAATAGTCTATTTTAGATACCTTGGGGATAGCGGGTGGTCAGAGATTGACACCGTCTCTGTTCAATGTGTACTTGCCTCCCGTGCAAATTCCAATAGAAAGGACATGGTTTGAAAGGTTATTCATGGTGAATGGAAAAGCCCACCATTCCACAACACGCAGAAACCTAAGTTAAATGTGTATTTGCCTCCCATGCAAGCTCCTATACCACCTGGGAAGGTCAAGATAGGAATGATACGGTTCGAAATGTGTAACGTGTTGCGGAGGGGGTGGGACCCCGTCAATCCACAATATATATGCTAAATATTTATCGGGTAATTATCACTCAGATATCTTCGTTAATAAATTAGCATTTTTATTCAATAATTCGGGAACAATAATGAGTAGTGTAAACAAGTGTACTAGGGTCGGTTTCGTTCAAAAAGTTTGTCATAAAAATAAGGTGGATTAGAGAGGACTGAAAATCAGATTTATGAGGTACGAAAGTAATTGTATCTTAAAAATGAAAAGGCATCAAATCACTGAAGAGAGGTATGTTATTGATTACAATATATTTCGTAGATTGTTGTAAGAGAAAACTTTAAGAGGAAATTTACGATTATTAATGAATACGCGTGCGACATGTCAAGGGTATTTGAATGTTCAATTTTATGGACTGGTAAGTTATGAATTGACTAATTACAAAAAATATGAATATATATTTTTGTTTTAATTAATTTTGGCAAGCCTGAAAGTACGTATGTGCATACACAGAAAAAAAAACACAAATGAACCACATACGTCAATTAAAAAATGTTTAAAAATTAAACTGTTATTTTTATCCTTTCTGTCTCATTAGTGGCTGTTTGCTTTTCCAGTTACTCCAAAATAAGTACATTAATAACGTTATTACGCATACAAGTAATATTAATTTACGATGTTACATAAACGAAGAAAAAATCAATTAGGGAGTGGGAAAAAAATTAACCTCGCTTTGTAATGTGCGTATGTACTTGTATTCTATATTATAGCTTAGGGCTCATTGGAGTTCATAGTCACTTTACTAACATTTCTTTCTGAAAACTGCTGACAAACCTTTAAAAAAATAATTCATAATTATATATTGAATATATGAAGTGTTCGGATGTAAAGCATGATAACCCACACGGAAGCCCTTTTCAGATATATAATAAAGTGACCATTTTGCTTTATTATTACGTATACATTGGCTCATGAAATGTAAGGCGAAAATTGAGCGCGAAAGGCATCTACTGACTACCTACGTCTGGCAGTCGTGGGCACGAGAACCAATCCGGCAAAAAGGAACGTGAAACACGGAAGTGCGACTGAATGGTATGTTCAGAGAGTAAACGGAGAAGGGAGAAGCAGGGGTGGAGAGTCAGTGAATGGCCTAAAAGTTACCGCAACGTAATAGCAGTCTTACAATACAGAATTATTATTATTATTATTATTATTATTATTATTATTATTATTACTGATATTGTTCTTCATGAATCCCGAGTAAAAATACCTCAAATATTAAACAAAGCTTAAGAACGTGAAACAGTTTTTCTCAATCAGACCATTCATTGTCTTGCTACTCGTTGGTGAGTTTTGCAGGTAGGTAAATACCTTTTCTCAAAAATGAAGAGTTACTGATCTCTTGATCAGCAATGAAATGCGAAATGTAAGTAGCCTTATGGTCATATTCCATTTTTGTCTTTCTTCATCTTCTTGCCAGTGTCTTCACTGGTACTTCGGTCTTCCTGTGCCTAATTTTCTTCTCCAGTCTTTTAGGAATCAGGAGGTAATTTGCACTTCTCGATTAACTTTCTGATCTGGTCGTTCTATCCTGGTCTTGGACTGCCTCGTTTTCTCCTTTCACTTGGTTGCCATTCTAATAATCTTCTGGGAGAATCTTCTCTCGTCTTGCTGTACATGTCCAAACCAAGAAAGTTGTTTATTTTCAATTCTCTCTCTAATATGTTGTAGAGTCATTATTTCCTTAACCCCTTCAGTTCTATTCTTTACGTTCTAGATATTACTGCAGCTCTTCTGAGGAAATCCATATCAAGGGCGATCAATTTCCTTTTCTGTTGTACTAGATGCTGCCATATTTCTGCTCCATAAAATGTAAAACTTTCAATAATTCATTAATATATTATAATTTTCGTTATCTTGCTTACATTTGGATCTCTGGAATCAGAACTCCTAAAATTTGTCTTGCTTCGATGAGTCGGTTTTCATATTCCTTTTCATAAAAACCCTGTTTCAATATTGTTGTTCTAAAGTACTTTATGTCCTCTGGTGTTCGTATTATTTCTCCAGTTTCTATTGTCTATACGTCATGTGTACTGCCGAGAGTCCAGTATACTGTCTTTTCTAGGTTGAGGCGTAGTCCCCATTTTTCATAATCTTCTTTTAAATTCCCAGTTATGTATTCAGCATCTTCCTGTTCTTGTAGACTAGCACTGTAGAATATAGAGTGTTGTAGTATTATCAAATGGTATTTCCATTCCAACACATTTTCTTTTCCATTCGCAACAATCAGAAACCTTGCCGTAGTCCTTTTGATACAAGAAATGTTTGGATCATCTGTTTTCCAATCTTCACTTTCCCCTACTGATCTATATACAACCCTACCTCACTTATTAAGATTTTATTTACATTACTTTTATTCATAACTTCCCATAGTTTTATGACTGGCACACTATCATTCGTCTTTGTTTCAATTTTTTCACATGTCTTGATGCTGACAATATATTTTTAAAAAAACATTATTTCTTTACAATTAATTCTTAGGGAGAGGAAACCCACTGAGCACCTCACAAAGAATCATCTAAATTTAAAAAGTAAAAACATGTTTAGGAAATCTATTTTTTATTCTGGTGGAATTTATGGGTGCTTTGCCTAGGTTGTATTGGGATAGTTGTGTAATTGATATCATGTTATTGTAAAAATTATGGGATAACTTAAGAGATGTGATGTATGATATGTTTTATTTGAATTTCTTAATGAAGTTGTTTGTTTGTGATAAACCAGAGTGCATTGGTTATTGTTCGCATGAATTTATTCTGTAAGACCAGACAGGACAAGCATAGAACATTAGGGGTCTTATTATGGCTGTATATATGTGTTTGGCATTTTCCAAAGTTATTTTAGTGTGATTATTAATTAATGGTTTTAATTGAATTACCTTGACTTTTGTTCGTTGTGTTTTAATGTCAATATGTTCTTTCCAGTTAAGTTTGGTGTCTAAATGCAGTCCTAGATATTTCACTGTTTTGTTTTGTGGAGTCCAAGGAATGTTGTTGTTAAGTGTAAGAGATGGAGGTGTTGAAATCGTTTTTAATGAAAAGATTTTTTCTCTTCACATAGATGGGTTCAATATAATTTTCCATTTGTTTGACCAAGAATCTATTTGGTTAAATGATGTTGTATTAAATCTGTATCATTTGCGAATTGAGCTGTATTGATTGTGATAGATGTAAGGATATCGGCTATGTAAAGATTGAATAATATAAGTGAAAGTGGGGAGCCCTGAGAAAGTCCAGCCAATATTGGTTTGGGGTTTTGAGGGATGATTAACTATTGAAACTGAAAAAGTAATATTGATTATGAAGCTATTGATGATGTTGGTTACATATTTGGGTGTGCCAATGATTCTTTGTACATGAGACCTTGATGCCATACTTTCGTATGCTTGTGAAATGTCTAGAAAGGTTTATATAATATGTAGTTTTCTTTGGAATGCTGTATGAATATGTTCTGTAATCCTTAGTAATTAGTGTGTGGTTGATAACTTTCTGTGAATCCAAATTTATGCCTGGGAAGGATGTCAATTTTGTTGAAGAAATTATTGACACTTGTGAATAATTATCACTAGAATTTTGTACAAAGATGGTAGCAGGCTTATTGGTCTATAATATTCTACATTGGATGGATTTTTGTTGGGTTTTGGTATGGGTATCACTATAGAATGTTTCCATAAAGGTGGAAAATAGCCTGTTCTTATTGAAGAGTTATAAATGTTATTTAAAAATGCTATGGCTTGGTTTGGCAGAATTTTTTAGGATTTTGTTATTTATTGTCATGTCCTGTAGCCTTTTTTGTAGGAAGTGTTTTTATTATGTTTGTAATTTCCTGGGGGGATCTGATTCTGGAAAATACATCATAATTTGGAGATGTTGCTATCTGCGTGATTGTTTGGTGTTGTGAGTGTAGCGGTGAGTCGTTGGGTTTAAATGAATCTGCAAAATGTTTAGCTAGTGTTTCAGCTTTTTCAAAGGGAGAGAATTTTTCCCTGTGCTGTTATTAAGTGGAAGAATATTATTTCTATTGTTTAGTATTTTATTTTTAAATCGCCACAGTGTATTGTTACTTGAGCTTAAAGTTTAAATCATGGAATTGTATTGTTGCTGTTTGTGTATGAAAAGTGTGTTTTTTTTAAATATATGTAAATAGGTTCAGTTCTATTTTAACTTCAGGGTTTATAGTATGATTCCATAATCTTCTTGTTTTATTCTTTATGTGGATTAGATTTCTTATGCTTATGGGAAGTTCATTTTTTTATTCTGTGTGTTGTTCTTAGGTGATTGGTTTCATTTACTGTTCTGTAATTCACTTACTGTTATGTTATTGAGTATTGTTATTGCTTGATCTATTTATGGAGGGGTATTTAAGATTTTGAATTTAGGAATGGTTGTTTTAATATTATTTTTAAATTTTTGCCAATTAATTGTGTGTGTTGAGTTGTGGAATGTATGTGTGTGTGGGTGGGAGTGAATGATATGTCGTAATTCTTACTGGTAGGTTGTCTGAGACCATTTCATAAAGGAAAATGTTTGTTTTAATTTGTTATACCTATGTCTAACAGGTCAGAGTTCCTTGAGTGATGAAATGGATAGTATGTTGGTTCATTGGGTTTTATGATATTTAGTTTGTTGCTGTTTATTAGTTGTAGTAATTGTGTTCCAGCTGGGTTATTGTTTTTACATCCTCACTGTACGTTTTCCATAAGATCACCCAGAACTATTGTTGAGGTGTGTGGATTAATAATACTAATGAGATTGGTATGTTGGACTTTTACATTGGGAGGCTTATATGCTACTATGAGTGTTGTTTCCAGATTGTTGTTATTAATGAACTTAATTGCTGCTGTTTCAATGCCAGGGGTTGGTGGTAATATATGATAACACGATATTGTGTTCCTAATTAGAATCATACTCCTCCATTCGTATTTGGTCTATCTGTTTTGATTGCTTTGTAATCTGGTATGCTGAATTTTGTACTATTGTTTAAATGTGTTTCTGTAATGCAAAGTTTATTTTCTTATCTTAAATGAAATATTACAGTTCATTGGTTTTATTGATTATTCCATATGCATTCCAATTGAGTATGATAATCTTATTAGTTTGTGTTTGTTGCATAATTATTACTAATGCATCCTGAGATGGATGATTGAATGTTATTTATTATGGATGGGATAATTGAACTGATTATATTGATTATGTAACTATTGTATTGATAAGGGAGTTGAGAAAGTTATTCTCGTTCGAGTGTGCATGTGAATTTAGATTTGGGGAGTTATTATTTTGATTAGTATTTTGTGTTCTGTTTGTGTTGGTTATGTGCATAAAGTTTGGGATGTTTTGTGCGTTAGTTAGTCTGGGAAAGTTAGTTTGGGTATTTTGAGGTGGCGCAATTGGAGATCTATTGGTTTTATTTACGATTGGAAAATTGTTGTTGTTAGGGTGTTGACTTACTTTTTTATAATAAGGGCATTCTACTGTTCTGAGGTCTGCTCTATGGTTTCGTTGACAGTTATAACATTTGAATGGTTTATTTTTATGGGGACAAGTTGCAGAATAATGATTTTTGGAACCATAAATGCATGCTATGGTTCTATGGTTACAATTATTTTTTGTATAGCCAAAGTCTAAACACCTCATGTATTGAATGGGCCCTAAAGGTCGTCTTCTCCTTTCAGCTTTTACAACGAGATTACATATTTGTCTTATTTCTAAAATATTTTCTGTTTTCTTCCCCGTTGAATTCGGCTGCAATTACTGGAATTGGATTACTATCTTTTCTGAGTTTGGTAACTTAAATAAGTGATGAGTGTTTTCTTTCAATTCGGTGTAGATTTCCTCTTCTGTGATTGATGTGTGTAAGTTTTTGAATACAACTAAGAATTTATTTGCAGGGTCCTCGCAAGTTTTTGGGGTTAATGTCCCAAGGCCCTGTCTTATGAGACCGACCACTTGACTGCACGAAACGAAAGAGTAAATAGTGGTGCCAAAACAGCACGTACTTTCTCGCCCGTATTTTTACGCTAAAGTACACGAAAGGTACTGAAATTTTTCGAAATATTGTACATGGATTAATTTCAAAACCTGCCTTTATGGAATAGATTTCATTAAGGGGAAATTCTATCTTTAATCTTTCAGCCGTAAGAATAATGCCAAAACCGAGCTGCGGTGTCAGCTGACTGCCGCAAGCCTCGACTCCTCCCGCGTCCCCGCCTACTTCGGCGTGGCTCCGCTCCGCCCAAAGCCCGCTCCAGCCCGTCCCGTCTCTCCCACCAGTCGCCGCTCCGTCTCGGCCCGCCCGTCGTGTCTCGTCTGGTCCCGTCCCGCACTTCGGCCGCCCCATCCGCCCGCCCGCTTGCTCCTACTCCGTCTTGTCCGCTCGTCCGTTCATTCCCTCCCGCCCCGTCTGACCTACCCTGTCCCAATCACCCGCTCACTCCTTCCCACTTGCTCTGCCGTTGCGCCCGCCCACTCCTACCCTTCCTTCGGCCTCGCCAGCCGTCCACCAACCCGCCCCGCTCGCCCTTCTACTCCTTCCTACTCGCCAACCACCTCTTCCATCCCACTCCATTCTACTCGCCCGGCCACTCCTTCCCGTCCTCCACTCCGTTCGCCCTTCCCGTTGAACTTGACGTCCCACTGCTTCCCTCCCATCCCGTTCTATTTGCCTTCCCATTCCATCCCGTTCTACTCGCCCTCTCATTCCTTTCCTCCCATCCCGTTTTACTTTCCCTCCCACTCCTTCCATTCCACCCCGTTCTACTCGCCCTCTCATTCCTTTCCTCCCATCCCGTTTTACTTGCCCTCCCACTCCTTCCATCCCATCCCGTTCTATTTGCCCTCTCACTCCTTTTCTGTTCTACTTGCCCTCCCACTCCTTCCATCCCGCCCCGTTCTACTTGCCCGCCCACTCCTGCCTCGCCAGCCGTCCACCAACCCGCCCCGCTTGCCCTCCGCCGCGTGCATGTACTCCAGACAAGCCGGGCGCCCCGCCCCTCGCGCCTAATCTTCTTAGCCGCCGCCGGCGCCGCAGCATCAAATATTCACTCTGGCAGTCTTGAGCTCGCTTCCTCTCCCCTCCGCCGGTTTTTGATGTATTATTCCGTCTCTCTCGCTCCTTCTGGCGCGGCCGGCGCCAGAGTCTAAATGGTGCAGTTTTGCATACCCGCTCCTGGACAAACCCAAGAGACAAAACGTGGCCAATAATCAACCGTTGGAGAGTCACGACTATGAAGTAGAAATAGGAATGTGGATCACGGGATTTGTTCAGAGTGAAATACATTAAAACGAGCATCGTAGCATTACATACTATGATGCCTTGGCCTGAGGTATTCGTGTGTGGGACGGACCCTTGCATTGTAACCACTCCATGAGATGTGTTGGTGTCTTGCCACTATGTGAGCCTTGTAACCATATGTATATCTTGTAGTAAGGTCATTGCGTACAGTATGCTGCAATGTTGTAGTTGCCAGTTGTACTCGTATATCTATAGTGGTGTCGTGTATTTTATGTTTAACACTAGCCCTCACTATTGGATAAAAATATTCCGAAATGTCGGCAAACTGTTTTAATGTTCTTAATTCATTCCTACCAAAAGCCATGGTCTAAATATTTGTGGCTAATAATAAAAGGGGAAGAGAGGAAATGACATTCGTGTACGAGTAATAAGTCTTGCGCCACTAGTTTGGGATTTACTTAATGATGCTCCTATTCGATATTTTCTGTTCAACTACAACGTTCATTACAACACTTTTGCATTACCCTGCAGACTAGCTTTCTCGTTCGATCATATTCTGAAATAAAAGCCTTCCAGATGGTTCTGAATATTTTGACTTGCCCGTATACGTACGTATATAGGGAGTAATACCCGTAGTGTAGGGAAAGTTATATAATGCTGCGGAAAATGGATTTCGAGCTTTCAACGGAAATACACGTTTTAGGATCCCCTGATACCGAAAAAGCTTCTTTCTTTTTTTAATGGTCGTCTGTGAACACCACTGGCACCCAAACCATACGTCAATTTTTTTCCAAAATGGTTAATCCCCAGTCAATTTGTCTGAACTCAAGCTGCTGCGATTATGAAAAACTTTGTTCAAAATTTGGGTGTACTTTACATAAAACCCCGGATATTTTCACAATTTTCTCAAAAATGGCACCAAATTATTTATTTAAATTTCTCGTAAAAATAGAGTAAAATACATTTATAAAGGTGGCATAGATCCGATTTTCTCGGTTAACTCTAAAGTTTTGAAAATTGCAAAAGTTTGAATTATTTTCCCTGTCTCCCTTTAACTATAAGATTTTTCCTTCAAATGAAATGTGTTGTTCGTGATTAGTTCTTTCATTACGTTCAGGTATATATTTTTTAAAACTTTTAGTAGTTTCCATGCTATATATGCATTATTTAAATATAACAAAATAAAAAAACTATCGAAAACGGCTCCAAAAATCCTTTAATTTTTTTGACTTCTCTCACGTGATTAATATTTACATTAGCAGCAATTTGTTCAAATTTATATAATTATGAGTACATATGCTTTAAATAATGTCATAAAGTTTCTCAAAAACGCAACATTTTTCTGTTAAAATGAGCTCAAAATACCGCATTTTCAATAACGCTCAAACGCCATTTTCACAAAAACGGCCTCAATTATTTTCTTCAAACTTTTCGAAGGGATAATGCTAATTGCCCTCTTTAATATGACGTAAAGTTCATTTCGGGGTATATGTTTTATCAAACATCTCTCAGGCCGTTAACATGCACATTTCCAGCAATTTGTAAACACTATTGCATTAGCGATTTAAAGTGATTTATTAATGTAAATGTGTGATATTAGTTCAAATTACTTTAAATGCATTTTTTTGAAAACAAAAAAAATATGATAAAGAGTTTCATTTGTCACATTTACAGTAACGATACGCCATTTCTTAAAAAATATCTCCAAATTTTTCAATGAAAATTGCCGTTCATGATGAAGTTAATCTTCTTTAATAACCATAAGTGAATATTTCGATTGTACTATTAGGAAACCGAAAAATTAAGAAACTGTAAAAAATATATTGTTTTCGTGATTTAAAATTTTGATTGGACGAAATAAGAGTCGCAAAAAGCTAGGTAATTAACCTAGTCTGATGATAACGAAATATTGCAAAATATTGAACGTTGCAAATTATATTATTGAAAAATAACGTGTATAAAATTGGCTTTAAAATGTTTTTACTAAATAGATGATGGTAAAAATATAAATGGGTCATATATATTGAAATTTGACATTTCTACAACAATCAAAATAACATGGAACATACGTACTCAAGGACATCTTAATGTTGGATGTATCTCCTCGCCACCAGCACCAATCTTAACCATCTTTGGATCAGTACTTAGACCTTTACCCTAACGTGTGTACTAAGTTACATCTCAAAAGAAACACACGAGATTTTACCACAAAAATTCGAGATCATATTGTTGAAGTTCTTCCATTAGTGTGTATCCACATTTGCCTACTATAGTAGGAAGAAAAGTAGCAAAACATGGGCGTGACACATATGAACGTATCTACCGTACAGCATATTGGGAATGACACCAAGCATAGGAGTGCACATCCTAAAACAAAAGAGGGAGACAGCTACATTTCTGATCCCCTTTTCCTTTGACGTTTTTATTTTGTGACGATACGGGGCCTATCTACATTTTCAGGAGGGTCTCGGTCTTGTGCGTAGGCAATGTTTCAATGTGGAAAAGGATGGGTGACTTACTCCGGCGCAGTGATTTTTGCTCTTTCTGCGCAGCATCAGTTTGCGTCACGAACACCCCAGCAGGGACACTTCGTTCGATAAGCCGGACCAGACGTTGGCCGCCATGATGCATGGAGAGTGAGAAGTGCTGAGAAAGTGGCATGAAGAGACAATTTTCAATGGCGTCCAACCAAAAAACTCACGATGATCTACAAGATTCAATATGTACAAGAAATACTTCATACATATGTTTCATTGATTTGTAACAAGGTGATAATTTCGGTACCTGGCTGCAAACTTTTCTGCTAATACGCAAACTGGAGCCTGAAGCTCATTGGCTAAAGTGGGATATGATGGGCATGAGCTCTCCTCTTTCCATCATGATATGATTCCATGAGTATATAGTGTATGTTTACCAAAATCATACTAACAAAATTATGTACGCAACCCGTACGTAGTGTCTTTAGCGTTCTTCAAAATACAGATCAAGGGGAGGACAGAAGCCTTCTGTTCGTTACGCAAAAACCCATAACAGAACTGTATTTGTTTATTTTTGCGATAAAGAATCGTATCAACAGTTTCATCACATCTTGCAATAGTGAGACAATATTGCAAGATGTTTGTAAAATCAGTACTGTAAATCTTGAGGGAATTCTGTAGCCGCATATATTCACATTTTATTTATGAATTCTCGGCTATCCGGGAGATATCCGGGATTTTATTTCAATGCTACCATTAAGCGGTATTGGAAATATTACTGGCTAAAGATAAAGTTTTTTAATGAAACATTAATTGTGATAATTTCAACTCTTTGGTTCTACATAATCAATAATTAAATAACTAATTGTCCCGTTTATTATTTAAGAAATTTAGATCAAAATTCGCAATTTAAATCTTATGAAAACAAAGTTACTTCTTTTTACGACGAAAGACAGAGTTAGTTACAGTTTTGTCATAATTATTTCTTTTGGTACATACGAAACATATTTATGTGCCTTTAGCTTGCTTTTTATGGAAAATGAGGTCAATTTTCTGAACTTACTTGGACAAAAAAATTAAAATTTCATCTCCATTTTACATATCCAGATGGCAAATAACTTCTCTAGAAATTTCTCATGCTCAGTAATACCCGTAAACCAGGTGTGTGTTCCAAATGTCGTTTAATAATGCGTATTGACTGAAGATCTGGTACGGCTACCCTACTTTCTTGCTTCTCCCTTGAGGTGCGAGTACCGTTAATACGCTTTACATATTAACGGAAAACGAGAAGTAAATTCAGTGCCAACAGATATTGCGCTCAAATCTCACAGCTCTATGCTGGACAGTAATCGCCTAAGATGGCCAGGATTGGGTTTCCTGCAGAGATATCAGATATTTTTGCATATCTCTCGATGGTTAAAAACGGCTCAGTAAACGTTTATTTATTTATAGTTAAAACAGTTAAATAGTGGGTGGGACGTACTATAAGAGATGTGCATTGGGTGCACGGTTTCTTAAATTCTGGAATCCCTATCCTAAACTAGTATAAACGAGCTGAATTATGAATAGAGGGGTAAAGAAGCTTTTATGGCAGGAATTCATGATAAAATATTCGCTCTTGTATAATAAAAAAAACTATTTACAATGACAAATCAGCTAAATATTTTGGCTATTATCCCTCATCATGCTCTTAGTTAAGGAATACGTACTGTTCCGAGAATATTGAGAATTATAATTTGAATACCAATATTTCTCACTGAACCAAAAAAAACTTGCACAGTTAGTGACGTTCCATTTATTTTCAAAAGAAAAGCAAGAGCCCATCTCAACATTAGCTCACATGATCAGGGAAACTGGACAAAAACCTGATCGAGTTTGGGGTCATTGACACAGAAACTGAAGTACAAACTTTTTAGAATTAGAATTAGTCTTTTAGAATTCTACAGTCCAATTGAAAACTGGTAATTAGCTATTAAATTAAACTAATTAATGGTATTCAAAAAATAAATATTACGTTCCTATAATAATGACGGACCCATAAGACTTACACTGAGTGGTATATTAGTTTCCACAACTCTCTCCTTACACACTTCACTATTGAACCTGTCGGGAGCTTAGAGCTTCTCCGGCTCGGCAGTGCCTGGCAGGGGGTGATTCTTGGGAGAGCCCCGCCAGCCGATATGGCCCAATCTCACCTTCTAACACCACCTCTCGACATGTATCATGCACTACTTTTACGATATTAATGGCCAATTTTGTTGCGTCCGGAAACATTGAGCAATAATCAAACTGTTGTGTAAAATTGAAGTAATTTTATTAACGTTTCGGCATCGCCTCCCCCGCTTTTGACCTTCAATTACACGGCGACTAATTGCGCTATTGAAATTCTCTAAAAGAAATGTGATGAGTTTCTAGGAACGTCTGGTCTACTTTGTCGAATTCCTTCACTGTTTCCAAAATATTCGCAAAAAGACGTGGAGTGTGCTTTAAGACATGGGAATGAGAGAGTATATTGATACGAAACCTCATGTAGGTAGTAACATTTCTCTTGGTTTAAGGGTAAAGAGTTAAAATCTTATTTTATAATGGAATAAAACCATCCTTTTTGTGTGAAAATAAAAATTCCTCTTTATGTAATAAAAAATAATGGTCCTAAAAATTATCCAAAATTATGCTCCATATAAAACTCTATATTGAAGGGAAAATCAGTTAAAAAGTGATTTAGCCGATCTGAAAATTGGCCTGGACAGGCAAAATTTGTAAATGAAGAAATAACAGTCATTTCCGTCAACTTAATATATTTATTCAGTTGTATATACTATTATATCCAAATAAATATATTAAGGTACCAGAAATCACTTTATTTTCTTTACGCAATTATGTCAACAATACCGCATGGGAATTCCTACAGAAGGTGTAAAAACAATATAATGGTTTTTATACCATATACATAACAATATTCTAGTGATTCCTATTCCTCACAAACATTTAAAAATAGCTTGAAAGGACTGGGGAAGAGGAAACCAAATAAAGAACTTCCTTTTTAGGTCTCATGAATTGCACCCTGCATAGGTATGCTACGGCAGTCAGAAAAAATACTCAGAAAGTAAATATTTTTGTTGAAATAATTTTTATTTGATAGAGTTAGGCAATAATCCTTCGTTACAATTTCAACATGTTATGAAACAATCTTGTGGAAAAATAAGTTTGAAGGTTTCTCTTGATATGGTTCTACATAATTAAAAATACAGGCTCCATTTATTGAGTCACATATACAATTACAATCGTGTATGACAAGTCAATATGATGTCTTGGGTGGAGAGAGCAAAGTAACATTACTGTTCAGGAGCAAACAAGGAGTGTTACTGAAAGTTTATTTTGAAGGCCTTTGCTATTACTTTCTTGATCAGAAACCAGAAGACATGCACTTACTATGGCTTGTAAACTGCGGCAAAATATTGAACAACTAGACTTCGTCAAAGCGAGACTGCCACCAATAATGTTCACCACTCAAGAATCAGACATTATTATTATTATTATTATTATTATTATTATTATTATTATTATTATTCAACCGTTGCTCTTCTGGCAGAAGGATGGACTGACAAACAATAATACGTTTTTCCGTAAACGAATGTTTCTGTAACAATGACCCACAATAGATGATTTATGGCTACACAACATGTCAAGTAATTTACTGCACATAGGAATAAGAATTATTTAATTTTTGAATTCAGGGACGTTCGATGAATTTTTGTGCCGAACAATCGACGGCTTTCGTTACAGAATTAGATAATGATTTCTATACTACATAAGTAGTATGTGGAATGGTAGGTTAGGAAAGGTTAATCTCTCCATATTGAATTACTACATTATGTAGCGCACAGCATTTGTTTATAACGTATTTCAATTATTCCTAATGATAATTTATGTTTATACAAATGCTCATTTTACGTTCCAGTTTGGAAAAGAAGTTTGATTCAGAAGAAGAACCACAACTTAACATATTATAAATAAAACTTCAAAGATGAAGGTAGACATAATTTACAACTTATCGTATGGGCTCTCTATTGCATTTTTACAGTAAATATCAAATTACTTATTAGCGCTGTTTACAAATCGTTCCAACATATCCGGTGAGCTTTGAGGTTTAAAATAATCTGCGTAAGCAGTATGCGAGAAAGTAAAATATATAAAAGTTAATAAATAATACGATACTGATAGCGTTGGCAAACAAATGCAAATAGTTAGAAAAATATATAATAATAATTATTTAACACTATAGTATTGTAATTTTCTCCAAATGTATAAAAGTATTAGTCTCTACTAACTCGAACGAAAGGTAGCCGTCATCGTCGTCTTTTGTTATCAGAGCGGTGTTACAACCAGCAACAATAAACCTCCAATTCAAATGTGATACACTCTTTACCAATTAGCATTGTTGATACCGCAAGCAAAAAAAAAATTAATGGGTAGAAAAATATATTTTTATATTCATCAAAATTACACAGTTTTAAATGCATTACACTTCGTTCTCACCTCTTATTGAGCAAAACGAAACTATCTATTAGTTTTCACATGTAACAATTTAAGGATGCAATTTAAAATGAAATAATATAAATAGAATAAATAATAATAAAATGAAATGTGAATGTACAAATTCTAACTTACG
The DNA here is from genome assembly GCA_017312745.1 of Gryllus bimaculatus. NCBI lineage: Eukaryota > Metazoa > Arthropoda > Insecta > Orthoptera > Gryllidae > Gryllus > Gryllus bimaculatus. Next base: position 6,001,910 of record BOPP01000003.1, on the reverse strand, counting down.
TAGCATCCAAAGGCATAGCAACACCATTCATTTTACGTCCACGAAGCGCAGTAAATTGGGAGCGAGCGACTACTTTCAAAGATTTGAATATGACCTTACTTAAAGAACTGTTTTTGATGAACACATTTCACTAAGAAAAAACGTACCTTCATAATTGTAGTTGGAGGATGCCGAAAAATTTGAATTTTTCCAGTTTTCGAAAAAATAAGAATTTTAATCAGCAAGAGACTTGCACAATAAACGTATTAGACTATCCAAGAACAAAATTTCGTCAAAAAAACGATGGAGTTGTTTTTGACAAAAAATTGTTTAAACAATTGGTTCATGTATATTACCCCCCTAGAATTAATATATCGCATTCAAATTCACGGGTCCGCAACATCAGCCAGATCGATCAGGGAATATCAATTATGGAGAAAATTGGCTGAGCAGTTTAGCTGCTAGCGCAGATCACAGCCAGACGGACGGACAGACGTTTTGCCGTCAATCGATTTTTCGGCGACAAGGACCCACAAAAATGGATTCTGGTAACACTATGTGTTAGAGGAATTTTTTCTTCTAAATTTATCATCTGGATATATCCACTTTTTCGTTGCGAGGGCTTTGTAATAAAGGGGTTTTAGGCCGAAAATTCGCCATTTTCCGCACAGCATTACGTAACTTACGCTCTACCGCGGCAGCGGTAGCGAGAAAGTAAAAGGCCTCCTCACTAAGCAAAGTGAATAGAAATAAAAAAGCTGACCGTTGCAAAAACGTTGAAGGGGACCTGATCATAAACGTAGCAATAACGCGACGGGGAAATTATTTCACTGGCGTCTCCAGTAGACAAAGTGAATATAAATAAAACGTCGACGGTTTCAATGTTCAAGGCGATCGATAATCATAATCGTGGAAGTAATCTGATGGGAAAATTCTTTCGCTGGCCTCCCGAGTATAAAAAGGCCTGAGCCGCCACCGAGCGGGAAGAGAACGGCGCCTTGCGCAGGCAGCTCCTCGCCTGCTTCGCCACGTGTTCCTTCCCAGCGGCTTTCCTCGAGCGGATGCCTCCTGCTAAGACGGTTTTGCATACCTCGCGCCTCGCTATGATAAGACGAGAACCTAATATTTTATACACCAAAGTGCTGCTACGCCTTCTCTTCTTCCGCGCACGAAAGGAATTTCCAAACTCCGTCCGGGACGAGAGCGCTTGCTAAAGCAGCCTGTTTTCTTTGCGGAGTAAATATTAAACCGGTTAATCCATTATTTTTCCAACCGAGAAACAAGAATAAAATATACAAGAGATTTAAATAATGTTGCCTTAAAATGTCTTTAAAATTCCGCACTCGACTTTCCTTTAACAATGCCGGCACTACTTGTAGAATTTTGTATTAAGTAGGATGTTTTGACAAAATATCTGAAACAAAACAATATAACTTCTTCTTCTTTTTGGGAAGAAAAAGAGGAAGCAGTACAGAGTTTCTTGCATTCTAAGAAATCATCTGTCATAAGGCTACGGAGATTTGGGAAGATGGCGTCAGCTTGTAGTTTCTTAGTAACATTTACAAATGAAAAAATATTAGTAAATTACAGCCCTCGCAACGAAAAAGTGGATATATCCAGATGATAAATTTAGAAGAAAAAATTCCTCTAACACATAGTGTAACCAGAATCCATTTTTGTGGGTCCTTGTCGCCGAAAAATCGATTGACGGCAAAACGTCCGTCTGTCCGTCTAGTGTCTGTGTACACGCCTAAACCGTGCGTAGGATATTTTTTACAAAGTTGAAGAAACCGCTGTCGCTCTGGCTCGAGTCGAAACTTCCATATTTTGAATAGCATTCTTCAAAATCGGGGAGTACTTTACATCAAGCACCACGGACATATTCAAAATTTTCTCAAAAATGGCTCCATATGTTTTCTTTAATTTTTTTGTAAGAATAGACTAACATACACTTATAAAAGTGTCATAGGTTTGATTTTCACGGTTAACTCTTAAATTTTCAAAAATTTCACAAGTATGATTTTGTCGAGGTTCTTCCTACAACTTCAAAATTTTAGATAGAGAATTTATCTTTCAAATACATTTTGTTTTTCATAGTGAGTTATTTCATTACGGTCATGTACATTTGCTTGAAAATACATGCAGTGTTTATTCAATATGTCAATTTTAAAAAATTACAAAAAGAACATTTTCGCAAAAATGACTCCAAATTATTTTTCTTTAAACTCTTGGTATAGATAGTGCTAAATGTTTTCTATAAAATGACATAAATACCATATTGATCTATTCTTTTGTTTTTTTCAAATATAACAAAAATGTATTTTTTTACATGTCTCTCATGTCGTTAATATTTATACTAGCGGTAATTTGTTCACATTATTGTATTAATAAGTTCATGTGCTTTAAATAACGTCATATAAAATTTCTCGAAAACTTAATCGTTTTCTGTGAAAACTGCTCAAATTTCGCATTTTCAGAAATGCTTAAACTACTTTTTCTTTTTAAAAATGGCTCAAATTTTTTCTTCAAACTTTTCGAAGGGTAGTGCTAATTGCAGTGTTTAAATTGTTGTAAAGTTCATTTTGTTTTTTGTTTTTCTTTGAAAATTACTCAAAGGTATTTTTTTTTTGAAAGATTTCTCACGCCATTGATATGTGCATTTCCTGCAATTCGGAAACACTATCGCATTTGTGAGTTACTGTGCATCAAATGACTTTGATTAAAGGTTTTTGAAAACTACAAAATTGTGAGTGAAAAAGAGTTTTAAATTTCGAATTTACAATAGCACTTAAACGCCAGTTTTTAAAAACTTTTTTAAAATTTTGAAATTCCTATTTATCACGAGGTTTTCCTTCCCTTTAACATTCTTAAAATAATATTTCTGTTCTTCTATTGGGGAAGCGAAAAATTATGAAAATGTACTTTGGGCGGCAATAGATGGCATTTGGCAAGAGTGTGTGACAAGTCCGAGTAGCTAGCTGAGACGAAAGAAAATAGCAATCTAATACGGGAAAGTATTTGCCATTCTGTAGTACCACTAGTTACTTTCGGTTGGAATTTAACACGTTGACTGCCACAATAATCAATAAAAAGACGAACGTTCTGGCCGAGCCGTTTTTATCGTCCTATACGATAGAAATGGAGTCATTGCCAGATATCAGGCCATGAGAATCAACACCCAATTCACCCACGAGCACGCCAAAATTATATTCTACTGTTGTAGCCGTATATGTAAGTTACTTGACGTGACACTGATTTGAGAAGCAAACGCTGGTCTTCACGGCTATTGAAACTCATCGTGATTGAGAATCAACTGTTGATTCTCAGATCCATTTTGACAATTCAATGAGCAAGCATTACGTTATGCTTCTCACGGCAGACAACGTATCTTCTTTGTACTTTGTGAAAGCAAGTGCTTGGATTACATTTATTGTATGAAGGTATTTTCAGGGTTGTGGAGGAGCAAACATTGGCTGTACATACTCATGAAATGGCACACGTGAAAACTGAACCATTGTTATTCCTCATTGCATTACTTAATTTGTGCAGTAAGCGAGACACACATTGGGTATGAAAAATTGCGGCTTGATATAATCAAATATTGACATTTTTCAGGCAAAATTGAAACTTGTTTCATTGATTGTGTATTTTTCCAATCTTTTTGAGTATCTAATAAAACCATTCACAATTCTCACATGTCCAGAGCCTGCATATCTTGCAGTCAATTGATGCATATTTTCGAAAATAATAACACAGATATAGCTTTAAGCTCTTTTTTAATACTTTCAACGCTGGATAAATTTGAGAACTGGGATTATTCATTATTATAAATCAAATATATTAACTGTCTAACCCTGATTATTTGGACTCATTTTCTTGCACGTGGACTCAGATATATGTGCGTTCTTTTGTGATACGGGACTACCTCCAAAGCATGAACAAGTTTTCATAGTAAGGCGTTCGTTAGAACGAGTTATCAAGTTAGCAGTGCGTGTAGTGAAACTAGGACAATAAGAAATATTCTAAAGCCAGTTAGTTATATTCATGAGGGCAATATTAATTACTGTAAAAACCGATTATTCCCAATTGTGGATTATAGTGACCTAAAGGTAGTGGTGAATATTGTTTCTTCATTGGAAGTCAAACCTTGCAGCACGCGTGATTCAGCCAGTCGTAGGACAAGATAATACCGTAGAGACAAAGTAACTCATTTTCACTATAGAGTACTAAAATAATGAGCGCATTTAACGTAGTTATATTAGTAAATATTATGTATTTTTATACATAATATTTACGTAGATATAGTACGAAAGAAGGTTCAGATATAAAAGGATACGAGCACGTAACTTTAATCTGGCTTCTAAAAGCCATAATTCAATGTTTCAATGTTTTTCTTTACATGGAGAGAAGCAAGATTAATTAAAACTTGCGTGTTTTTTTGTTAAACATTAACTGAGGCTTAAGTTTCACGACTAAATGAATGTTGGAATACAGTCGTAAAGGTTTCTGTTTGCTAATTTGTCGCGTTTCAGGTATGCATTTAGCCGCCTCCCCGGATGTGAATTCTAAACCTCTGCCGACACGATATTTATTTAATTCTTCGTAATGGCTTTCTTTGCTCACCAAAGCCGCTGGGCTGATGTGCTATTCTCGCTTGAGGCTGTCGCTTGCGCCCGCAATTTCCGTCGGGCGGATATTTATGCTTTTTCATTGAGGCTTCAGAGGAGGTTCTTCCATGTTTATACTAGGCACTGGAAAGCATTCGGGCGCCGACGAATATTTTCTAGCGTGAAAAATGTGTTGGTTTACTTTCAGTTCCAAAAATTACGAGCTCAACACATCATAATGATTTCATTGGGTTCTAAACGTGGAATAAAATACACGAATTGCGAGCAGAAGTACCAAAATTTCAACTGAGACCAAGCTGTAAACAAAAAAACGACAACAGTAAGTTTCATCTCCATTGACGATTTACGGAGTTTAAATAATTTGAAAGTGCTGAAAGTCTTGAAATAGCTTAAGTAAAACGTTTACAAATGGTTTATAAATACAACTCTTTGTGTGAGACTTCGATGTACATTTATTTTTTCATCCTTAGATCATCAGTTTTCAAATCACATTAGATGTGTAACCCTGATGAAAATAATCGCTTCATGGGCCTGAAAAAATCTCTTGATTTAGTGAAAGTGATCAATGCGCGATCCAGCATTAACTGATCAATTTTAGGAGCATTCTCTTAAAGTCAGTTAAATGGCGTGAACCTTTTTTTTTCAGGGTATCAAACACTTTCCTTTGACGTTGACGCAAAAAATCAATTAGAGCGCAAAAATGTTAATTTTAGACTTCCGTTACAAAAGGCCCAGGCGATCTCCCCGAAGCGAGGGTGCAGCTTTGATCCGAGGTGTAGCCGTACCAAAGGCAGACCCGGACGCCCCCCCCCACCCCCGTGTCCCGGAAGAGATAAACTTCCCGCTAGTTGGATAGGCCCCGCTGCTACTAGTATTTCCATCTCAATTACAGAATATCTGGGCGCGGGCTCTCTCTCTCTTGGCCTGGACAAATGACAGGTGCGTTCAGAAACGATAATTTTCCATGCTCACCGACCGAACTCGCACTCGTACAATACAGCGAACCCGGTGACCTTGCAGCTATGACGAGAGCAGCTTGAACGCGGGAGGCGCTGCTGTGACGGGGTGAGGTGGGGAAGGGGGTAGGAGGGGAGAAGAAGGAGGAGAAGGGGCTGGGGTGGGACCGGCGAGGCGGTGGGGATGCAGGCGCTTAAGATCTGGCCCGCGGAGGAAGTATTCACGAACGTTACTGAAGCTGTTCACAATGGCACAATCATGATACGGGAAGCGGGTTCTTATTGGTAAAAATTTTAAACTTTGAATTCTTAGGTTCGGATTCTTCAGGTGTTCTCGTACTTCATATGAATTCATATTTTCTATCACCTTTTGTCGATAATTGTTCAAAGGATACGTTAAGTGAGGATCTCTCTCAAAGAAATCTCACCATCAATCATCTGATGATTCAAGTGCGTAGTCGTTCACCTTTCACCAAGGAGGCCCGGGTTGCTTGTCGAATCCGGGGTAATCTCATGTGAAATTTGTTCCAACAACACCAGTTTGGCTGCTTCACAAGATCTAGACCAACCCCTGTGAAGTGTCCTAAACCCTACCCCAATCCTAATTCCTTCCCAATTCTGGCCGGTGGGAAGTGGCGCAGGTCCGAGTAAAAGAGAGAGAGAAAGAGAGAGACATCGAGAGAGAGGCGTGTACGTGAAGATGCTACCTGGCGGTCCTCTTGGCGTATGACTGCGACGAGACGTGACGGATGTAACATAATGATGCAAAATATGTATAAATAATGTAAAATAATTAATGGAGATTACTCACGCGCCGTTGTTAATTGAGGATAAACTTAAAGCGCTCAACGCCCCCCGCCAAATGGCTTGGAGACGCGTTGCGTCAATTGAAGACGCAACAAATTGAAAAAAAAAAATAGAGTTTATTGGTAAAAACTTGAGGCAAAACTAAGCTAATTCAACTAAGATTTACTGAAACAGCACTATCAACTGTCAACACCTAACAGCATTATCAACATCTAATGCACTATTACTCTAACAAAGCAATCCTTCGGTCGACACTACTATATGCTTGTTCCATCTGAACCAATGCTGCCAATTATAAGTATTTATATTTACAGTGGATATTTTGTGTGACAAATACCAACGTAATACAACGCAATTGATCGAAAATAAATTAACATTAATTACATTAGCACCATGGTTCATTAGTAACAATGAAGTGCATAGTTATTAAAAAATAATCACAATAAAAACCCCGAATATCACATCTTGCACACAATTTTTACACACACCTTCCCCAAATGAAAGCACGATCCTACTATAATCTAAATAAAAATCTCAGTAATTGATTTAATTATTGTGAAACGAGAATTATTAAGGGATTTCTTTTTCATTCATTTACAAAATTTGTAAGTATTAATACAGGTTTGCAAAACAATTGTGTAAATGAATGAAAAGGAAAATCGGTAATAAATCTCGTTTGAAAATAATATACACACTATGTGATCAAAAGTATCCGGGCACTCACAAGTTCATGGCGCCGTCCATCGGTAAAGCTGGAATTTAATAGGGTGTTCGTCCACCCTTACCTTTGATGACAGCTTCTACTCTCGTAGGTATACTTTCAACTACGAGCTGGATTTCAAGATTAAATACTTCACAAACTAGCTGAATGTATGCCATAAATTCCACCATTTAAAATACTTTACAATCATATAATTTAAATAATTAATTGTTCACAAACTGTTCAGTCCTCAATTCTAAATACCTAAATGTGACGTGCCTTCTCATAGGCGCAGATCAGAAAGCGCCTGAAGCCACGCGGGAGACACTTGTCTGCCGCAGAAGGCATTCTCAGTCGGAGGGATACCATGGCAGTGAGCCGTCGAGTCCCAGCTTGCTCTGTTCTTTTGTTTTGCACTACAATCCTAAGTACACACGTGAACATATTCTTCTGAGTTAACTCGTCTGTGTTAGCGCAATTTGAACAAAGCAGTTTTGTTAACTGTGATCAAGTCACGTGCCAAGCACGTGCGCAATCCCATCTTCAAACATTACGGCAAGTCGTACGCTGCGACGCCTAGCAAATTTTCTGTTTCACTTTGCACTACAATCTTAAGTGCATATGTGTAAAAACTATTATCAATCCACTAATCACTGCTTAATGTATCTTACCAACTTGAACAGTTGCAAGCTATTTAACTATAAACATGTTACGCAATATGGACTCAAACGAGCAACAGTCGTTAACTATAATTTCATGTCACGCGTAAGAATTCATGTGTGTTAGCATTAATAGCTTTCAGTTACTCTGTTTTATGGCTATGAACAGTGTTAACATGCTTAAACATACGCCATTAACATGGCTTCGTCATTGTGCCTGTTATGTTACGAGGTGTCGTGCTGTTCAGCTCCACACACATGGTAACACTCACCAGTCTGTCTTGCGCAAGGCCACAACCACCTGCTGCCAACCGTCTACCTTCGACGTGTCATTACTACCTACGTCAATGTCCACTGGGGTGCAGTCGCTGCAATATTCACGTGACATTTTGTTCTTTGTTTGCTCTATTTACAGGCATAATAAATTCTCAAGTATGCTACTATGCAATAAAGCTACGTAACCATCAATCACATTAATATTTTATTCTTTATGTGATTAAGTAGTAATCTCTAGATTCCGTCTCTGGAATTAACCTAATAATTAAACTATACTCATTAACTTCACTCGTGCCTACTAATTTCCAAGTGATGGTGACAGAACCTGAATGAATTAACTTTCAGATTAAAACGAGGCTGACGGCGGTAAACAGTCAGTGGTTCTTCGTGAAGTTAAGTTAGATGAGCTAATGAAGGATGACAGAATAATTGATGTGTCAACAGGTCACACTCTACTTTGTTCTCAGTCCAGCTGCTTTACATCAACTCCACCAACGATGGAGCCGGTTTGAGAAAAAAATGGTTAAACAGGAATTAAATCGCCTATACTTCACGCAAAATAACGCAAAAAATACTCAAATTTTTGAAACGTTCTACGTGACATCCAACATGGGACCTGTGCCATTCTCGTAAAGATTATCCACCAACAAAATTTAATCAATTCGATGGCACCATTATTTTAAAATTTGTAACATGTCGCAGAAGCTTTATGTAAAGTACCCCCAAAAATTAAAATATCGATTTCAAATTCAAGGGACCACGACATCAGGCAGATCGTTCGAGGAATATCAGTTTTGGAGACAATCGAGTAAACAGTAGCGTAGTTCACAGACGGCCAGACAGACGTTTTGCCGTCTATCGACTTTTCGGTATCAAGAACCAAAACGGATTCTGGCTACACCACGAGTTAGAGGAATTTTTTCTAAATTTAGCAACTAGATTTATCCACTTTTTCGTTACCAGGGTCCTGTAATAAGAGCTTTCTGCCGAAAATTCTCCGTTTTATCGTGCAGTATTACTTAAGAAGTTCCTTCTTAAGCGCGAGAAAGTAAAAATGATTAATAATTGTTGTTAAATGAATGCTTTTGACAAACCCTCATCCCATCAAAATCTTAAGATTGTGTTTTTGTACGACAACTTTTACTCGCTATTTTATGTAAAAGAAAAACGTTAAAACAATGTATGTAAAATAAGTAAGGCAATGTTTACTTTTACACAAATAGCACCACGATATTAGGTATTAGAAACGGAGTATATTCAAAGGCCTTGTAGAGTACCAGCACTTCATTCAGGTGTCCAAGGAGACTGAAACAAAGAAAATCATGTACGAGAACCATGACGTAATATATCCAATCGCTTATTGTTTTTAAATGTATTAAGTTATGAGTGTTCACTGACATCCATTATTCTGACACATTCTTTCTTGAATTTACTACTTTTAAATATGGGGAAAATTCGCATTTTATATGTAACACTTTGCGTTCTCATCGGAAGAGATTGGCACGATCTGAAATAATGTATTTAAAAAATAATTTGTTTAGAGACACATCACCTAAAATGTAATTAGTGTTTTTCCCAATGAAGTACATTTTAGAACTATCATCATAACTTATTTCAAGTCAAATAAATTAATTGTGGCACCAACAGAAAAACACTATTGAGAAGCAATAAAACACATTATAAAGTACTGGTGCTAAAACATCACGTAGTACTCTCTCGCCCTTAGTAACTGTTAATCAATTCTATCATAACGCGATTTCTGTGCGAATTAACACATATCAGCCGTCGTGTTTTGTAAACGCCATTACAAATCGTAGAAATCGTGATGCGAAAACTGTTGCCTACATGTGTTTTGTACACATTGTGATATGGACTTTGTTAGAGCAAAGCATTTGTAAAAGCAAATGTATGTATTCATTCAGTAACTATGTACAAGGGCCCCTCACTTGTTTCTTTGTAACCCATTAAGAATACATTGAATCCATTCGACGTCTTCTTCTTCTTCTTCTTCTTCTTCTTCTATTTTTAGCACCTGATTCTTGCAATTTGGGTGTTATGCCCCTCGCTCTTGTTAAAAAAATCTATAAATTCTTGATTCATTAATTCTAATTTTGCTAATTTCATTTCTAAAGTAAATAATCTGTTTTCATTAATTGCTTCATGTCGACGTTTTAGTAAACCCCACTGTTCGTTTGCATTATTTACTCCTCTTCAAGACAAAATTTGTTCAGTCGATAAAGTCAAAATTAAAATGCCTATAATTTAGTAATTGTTCTTCGACCAATTTTTAATACTGTCATCATCATTTTCAATCTTTGGAGATTCGCCTGGAACTTTTACTACATCAAACAGATGTCTAGACTTAATTGAACCACGACTTTTATTTTCCATAAACCGCAGTAACGATCTGTCAATGCAATTCTCGCAAAAGATCACATCAGTTATGATTCTTACGCTCTGCTAACAGATTCTTACTTGCTATCTGCAGAACTCATACTAATTTACGGATTACATTACGTTACGGATAACATTCGAGTAATATGCAGGTTTACATTTGAACGTACAACATTTATTTCTTCGATCAGTTAGGAGCCCAAGAAGTCCTTGTACATAGTTACTGAACGATTACATACATTTTTTCTTTTACGATGCTAATATAAACGTACCATACTACAATGTATACAAAACATATGTATGAAACCAAAAGTAATTATAATTAATAATATTTATGAATGAATAATTATTATTTTCAATCAAATATCAATACAAATGCGACAATTAAAACTGCGTTTCATATAATTACGTTACTAAATCAACAATAATCTCCACCCCATTTCCGCTTCTTTCCAGACCGAAGTGGCGCACACGCCTGCAAAACCTTTCAGATACAATTTCTATTTTGATTAATTACGATATATCTTAGTGCATGAAGAAGTACAGAGTGTCATCAAATTTTGTTGTTGGGGTTATCTTGAGATAACCATTAAAGATGGCAGATGACAATATAAAGAGCCTCTCACTATCCCAGAAAAGTTACTATTGTTCAGGGAAAACATAGGGTGGAGATAAGAGCAGGAATAATAATAATAATAGTAATAATAGTAATAATAATAATAATAATAATAATAATAATAATAATAATTCACTAGAAGATTGTGAAAGAGATTGCAAGATTGAGAGTTGGGAATAATTGTGAAGTGCTTGATCTGTAGACATTACTTTCTTTGTACCTCCATAAATATTGTACAGACAAATTTTGTCTTGGGCAGTAACCCCGACATCTTTTGTATTTAAAGAAAGGATAAATAATAATATTCTATTAGGCGGGGAATGAGTCCATAGATCAGGAGAGGCCCAATTGGCTCTTTCTGTGGGTGGATGTGGTGTAGAGCCAAAACAGGAGCAGGTTGCAGAACATAAGGGGTGGCTATTCTACCCAGAGCAGGAGAAAGTGAATCCAAAACTGCTTACTCTTCCTGTGCGCGGCGGCGCCCTTGGGCTCAGCGGCGCGCGGGGCCTCGGGGGCGTCGACGTGGAAGAACGGCAGGCGGACGGCGTGGCCCCACACCACTTGGCGCAGCGGGCAGCGCTCGGGCGCACTCTTCAACGTCACGCCCGACACTGAGCCACACAAACATGCTCTGGGACAGAGGCTTTGCACATCGACGCTTAAAGATAAGGAGGCCGGGCTATAGGTTCGAGGCGCCTGGAACACCAATTAGCAGCAAACACAAGCGTGACCCAGTCAGGGTGCGGTAAACGAGCATTCATAACGTGTACCGAATCGGTTGCCGGTTATACTTGTTGTGGGTACACTTAAGAACACAAATGTAACTCATTGCAAGAAATTGATGTAACTCATTGAGGGAAGTGTTGTCTTCCACTCTTTACGAGAATGGAAGCAAGTGAGGTGGAATATTGAAATTCTTGTGGTTTCGCAAACGGAAAAGTCCTTTAAAATAAGAAGCAAATAAGCGTTCCAAATTTTACAGTATTTACAATTCTAGGTCGATTGGGTACTAAAATGCATTTTCTACTTCTCCCATATCAATCTTTCCATGCTTCAATTAATTCTTTCGTAACAGGGAGCAACACGCCCAAACAGTAAAAACAAGAGAACACCTGGCCATACTTTGCAATCGCTTCGCGGTGTTATTATCCCAGAAACAAATGATTAAGATGTAAATAATCGGGGTACTAAATCGAAATCAAGTATACAAAATGGAAAAGTCGATAAACGAAATCGGAAAGGCGCCAAACATGTGTAACATAATATTGTTGCTACCACATGTCAGTACCGTATAAGCGTAAGAGTTGTGCAAAAACTCTTTTTGAGCTTAAGATTCGACGTTACTTTAATCACAACTGTTAACTTGGGCCCATTCGGTTAAGTGCAAAATCTCCCAATTCTTACGTTCTCGCTTTCTACGTACTTGCGTGGTATAGAGAAAGTATTACAATTCTGCAGCGGAAAACGAATATGAGGTAATTATTGCTCATATTCGTGGTAAAACAATACCTCGAATATGTTGTGTATTCAAAATCCACGTTCTGTGGGTTCTTCATGTAACAATATTTAAAGCACATGTACTCGTAAATGCAATAATGTAAAAAATCGCAGCTGACGTTTATATTAAAGAAGTGAGAGGCTGGTCAAAAAATTACTTTTTTGTATGTTTTTAAAGAACGGAGAAAATGGTGTTTAAGTCATCTTATAGAGTACATTTAGCACTAATCCCTACCATAAATTACAGAAATTTTTTTTCCCTGAAAACTACTGAAATGTTCAAAAATGTACTTGATCATGGTGAAATACCTCAGTATGAAGAACAAACTATGTTTGAAGGGACATATTTAAGTAAAGAATTTTTGGAAAAAGGCTTTGTGTGAAGTATCCCTCAAAAATTAATGATTTTCAAAATAGCAGTGTTTCGAGTCAGGCTAAATTGACAAGGGTTTCCTCAATATGAAAAAAAATTCTATGTGTGGATTAGGCACTAGTGATGTTTACATACACCAGACAGACATACGGACGGCTATACTACGTATATTATTCCGAATATACAAATACGATGAAGTGAAAACATTTAATACCATACATTATTTCAGAAAATAAATGATATTTTTTGCCATTTCATGATATAATTTTAAATATAATTTTTTATCTTTTCTTCAGATTTCCAAATTTTTCAGTGACAGTAGAAATATTATTTTTCATCCATATCGTTTATTCATGTTTAATTGATAAAATACTTAAATTACTCAGATGGTTTTGTGACATTGTACTTTGTAAATATTTTTTATCACCTTTCATTTTGAAAACATTCTTTCGGTGCTGACGATCGAGACAGAAAGTGTCAAAAATAATGTCAATACTGTACAAACATCGGGAAAACGAGTGATAATGAGCAATGTTTAACTGTTAAAGTTTGCATGACCTTTAACAGATCTTAAGTTTTGAAAGTTGACTCGCTAAACAAATCCGCAAAGACTATAACTGTGACAAGTTTTCTGCAACATCGGCAGGGTATTTTGATTGATTTTGTGCTTCTTCGTAAATTTTACCGTCCAAAAGAGCTTCCAAAACTTGTATCTGAATCACTGTGAAAATTGCCATTGCGTTTTTCAGTCCAATAAATCGTCATTCCAAGTGGTTAATGGCAATGTCTAGCATCCGTAGTAAACACTAACTTTGAATATTTGTTCGCTATTAGTAAGTTGTTGATCCCAGGAAAGTTCGTCAAAATGCCGTTTCATTTTCTTCACTCATTTATCGCTAGTGTACCCCCGGATAAGATGGTAAAATGTTTCCTAACACCTAATAACATTGTATGAGTAGTTTGACAGTAACTCTAACATAAATTTTTTTTATGGTTTCTTCCCTCTCCCCGCCCACTACCCTCTAAAGTCAAAAACGTGCTTTTTAATTTTAATTTTTGTGTCTACTCAACACTATTTTGTCTGATAAAATGTAAAAATTAGAAAATAATTTATATTACCAGAAAAACAATTTTCTGATATTTTTAGAGCCTAATTCAAACGCAAAAATACTTTTGAGAAAGAAAAACAACAAAAATATATTGTGTCTTTGAACCTCGGTACAGGCTCGAAAAAGGTCTCAATAGTACCTCTCAAAACACATTGTGAATTTTTTTCATATTCTTTCGACTGTCCAAAGAAGTCAAATGTGTTCCAATAAACCGTGAAATGTTGAAACTTTTTATGTTGCATTCACGGCATCATTAAGCAGAAGATTTAACATATTAGCATCATAGTACACAAGCAATGTATTGTAAACTATCGAATTTTTTTTCTGAACACCATTGTAAATAACACAACTGCTGTGTCATCAAGTCCTTCACCTATACATTTCGATAAATCAATCCCTTGATCTTATATGTACTAGCAAATGCAAGCTTGTGCTGATTGACTTAAGAATTTCATAAACCCTATGAAAGATTCATTAATTTGTACGTTAATCGGTTTGCCGTATACATTTTTCTCGATGGTTACGTATGGGGAAAAAAATTACTTTATTGGTCAATTTTTGATACTTTTTGCGTTGTGTCCATTATAAAAGAAACAAAACGGCGCTTCGTTGATTTCTTCTACTACTTTATCGGACTAAGTTTCAGATTAAAGACTTAATGATTCGTTTTGATTTTGGGAACATAAGTTGTAGGGCCCCCCCCCGAAAATGGTCCTGTCGGTCCCTATGGAACTTACACCGATGTATCACTGGTTGATGATCCTCTGAGGCTAGAATTTTCGGCGAGACACTAAATGAATAGTTGTGATTAATTATTTTGTTTGCAGTCCCGTCACCTGCTAAGGTCTTTATCACCGTAAGGAAAGGGCATATTTTGTCCTTGGAGGTGGCAAGAGATGTTGCTCTTCCACTGGAATGTTAAATTTGGCGCCGACCAACATTTCGGTATGTGTCCCCTCTCCTCATAAATTAATCAGCACTTCCCCAGTCGGACACTATTTTGTCCCCAACTGGACTCTCACTTTGTGTGGTAGTGATGTGTTTATGCAAAGGGGAGAGGAGAGGTGAAGAATGAGTGGGGCAGAAGAGTCCGTGGCCTGATTGTTAACGAAGTACTCCGGCTTGTGCCTGATATTGATCGGAGAAATTACGTCAACGGATGGATTTGATCGATAAATCAAAGAGGCAAAGTAAATGAAGACTCTGAGTATACCTTCCATGAATCCGTTTTGTCCACTTCAAATTCCACGTGGATGGACCAAAGTATGTAGAGAAGTCAGGATCGGTTAAAAAGTACGTTGGACATCCTTTCCCCCTGAAGAGGTGTTTTCACCACTTACTGTAGAGCAATATTACATTGGTCGTCAAAAAATTACACTTGATATTTATTTGTTTAGCGCTCTGAAATCGGTTAAAAGTTAATAAACGTGTATTTTATAAATAAAAACCTCCTGAAATATTACATTTTTCACGAAATTTAACCTAGGAAAGTTTGCCTTTCGGGGCCTTTTTACGAAACATTCTTCTCATCCAACAAATTGGAAATAATTTTTAGTTTTAGGGATCGTTGAACACGAAACGAATCCTTAAAAAACTGTTTTGAACTTTGTTTCATTACAGGAGAGTGCATAGCACAACACGATGTCCCTGATTCACGGGGCCGGCCCGAAATGAAACTCTTCCATGGAGGAAGCCCTGATGTAGAAAGAGCCCCCCCGTTAATGGACACCTATCTCGTAATGCCAGTTTCGCAGGACAATTCCTGATGAATACAAGCAAGCACTAATGTAGAAAAGCATTCCTATAGAGTATCTCGAGAAATAGACAGTATCACGAGAAATATTCCCGTTTCCTGAGGCAAACCATGATGTAGGCAAGAGAGTACGCTCTCTCATAAAGTGAAGCCTCTGCTTAAAGGGGCCGCCTTCTATTGGCACCAATCTCTGGGACAAGTCGAAACGCACCCCCATAAACCAGAAGCCCCTGCTTCACTGGGACCTCACTTAATGCCACTAAGTACAAAGCCCCAGCTTCACTGAGTCGACACTTAATATCACTATTTCGAGGGACAAGACCTCATATAGACAACATAATGCTCTCCCCATAAATGGGAAGCCTCTGCATCACTGCTCGAGATGTTACCAATCCAGTTCTAGACAAATGGGTGTGCACCCTTATAAACAGTAAACTCCTGCTTCACCGAGTCGGTTCATGTCTGGTGGGGTGGGTGTAAGTCGCAACGCAGGTAAGTGGACACGCACCCCCATAAACCGGCTCGTCCGCCGCCGTTTGAGGGGACTTGCGCCGCTCCGCCGGCGGCGGCGGCGGCGGTGGCGAGTGCTTGGCCCGCTCCTCGTCCGAGCGGGGCCTCGGCCCCTTCTCCCGGAGGCGGTGATAGCTGGAGCTGGCGGTGGGCGGCGGCGGCGCCGGCGCGCCGGTGATGGCGGCCTCCGACGGCATCACCGGCTCGCGCTGCGGCGGCACCAACGACGGGATGGCGACGAAGCGGTCGCGCTCCGAGGACGCCAGCGGTTCCCCGGCGACGGTCCGGCGCGCCGGAGGCGAGGCGCCGGCGCTGGACTTGGCTGAGCGCGCGGTCGCCGTTTTGTAGCCCGGTCTCGAGGAGGCGGGGGCCGGCGTGCTCGGGGGGGAGCCGCTCACCGTGGAATCCAGCCACGAGCGAACCGAGAACGCGGCCGACTCGCTGCCTCTGCCCACGGAGGCCGCGTCCGTTGAAGGCGGGGCGTGGCTTTTGAGGGGCGGGATTCGGGTGGATTTGCCGGAGGAGCGCAGCTGGCGCCGGCGGCGCTTGGCGGATGTCGACGGCGAGGCGCGGCAAGTCTTGGTTTTGGGGCTGGAAGGCACGGTTTTGAGGCTGAGGGGGCGTTTGAGGATCTCTGACGACGACGAGCTGGACGATGAAGGGGAAGAGCACATGTCTACCCATGTAGACGCCACGATTGGTTGATTATGACGGCGCTTGGGCGTCACCTAAAACATTAAGTTGGGTACAATTTTCTAATAAAATATACGTTTTTGAAGGCAAGTAACTGCACATTTCAAGATTTTAGTGACTGGAATGATGCAAGCCAGAATGCTTTTCAACAGTATGTTCGTTTGCGTGAAGCGTGTCTTCCAACCAATAGCAATTGTTTCGAAAATGTTGAGCCAGTATACATGAGGAGCTTCATTGTCGTGGAGTATTTTACTAAATATTAGTAAGTACATATTCATATTATATATATATATATATATATATATATATATATATATATATAATATGAATATGTATTTACTATTCATACAACAAATGCTATTGGTTGGAAGAGGAAGCATCCACTCACTTTCTTTCTGAAGGCCTAGTAACTCTTCATCATGTACTTAGTGTTCGTCTACCCAACGTTATGTTATTGAAATTATCCACCTGTTCAGGGGGAGTCAACTGAATTGATAAATATAAATTTTAAATATTTATAATTATTTCAAATAAAAATTTTGTCACTTACATTTGATATGTCTAACTGAGATCACTAATGAATCTTATTGTTGAACAGCGAAGGAACATATTTAAACCAAACCCAAAATAACGTGATACATTGGTTGTGTGTTGTTAATATGCTGCAATGTGAAAGAAAAAAACCGAGCGAGTGAATGGTTCGCAGGGCGACAATGATTGAGGTAAATATATCTGGGATCATTTATGGACTTAAGTTTTAAAAGCGACCTAAAATGTAAAAAAAATCTACATAACGTGATACATTGGCCGCGTATTGCCAAAACCCGCATTTTGGTAGAAATAATGGAGATAGCCGATGCCTTGCCGGGGTATATGACGATAATGATAGAAATGCAATATGATTGAAATAAATATATCTGTGATCACTAATGACCTTAATTTTGAAACGCCACTTCTTTTTAATCCACAAATGTGATACATTGGCCGTGTATTGCCAAGAAGTTGCACCTTGCAAGCAATAACAGAGATAACGGATGGCTTGGTGGCAGTGCAGGACTGAAATGATAGAGATGCAAGACGACAGTGATTGAGGTAAATATATGTAGAACCACTTAGGACCTTAGTTTTGAAAAGAGGCTAATTTTTTTCAATCACAAAATAACATGATACATTAGCCGTATGTTGCCGAGAAGCTAAAACCTTAGTAGAAATAACGAAGCTAGCCGATGGCTCGGCGGGGATTCAGGGCGATAATGATTGAGATAATTATGTCTGAGATCACCAGTGATTCTTCAATAAAACGCAAAAGCGGCGTACAAAAACGCATAAAAAACGTGATATATTAGCCGTGTGTTGCCTAGTATCTGCACCTTGGTGGAAATAACGGAGAAGGCGGATGGTTGGCGCGGGGGTGCAGGCGATAATGACTGGAGATACTTTACGTCTGAGATCACTAGAGAATTCTTGAGTAAAGGCGGGCAGAAGTGGCCTAAGTATATAACAACGTGATATATGTAGCCGGTATCTGCACTTGGTGGAAATAAGGAGACGGCGATGGCTGGGCGGGGGTGCAGGGCGATAATGATTGAGATACCTTTACGTCGAGATGCACTAGACGATTTTTGAGTAAAGCGCAAAAGTGGCCTACGTATAAACAACGTGATATAATTGCCGTGCTATGTTCGCACCTTGGGTGGAAATAAACGAGACGGGCGGATGGATGGGCGGGCGGTGCAGGGGCGACTAATGATTGAGAGTAGGGTTTACGTTCTGAGCGATCAATAGCGATTCTTGGAGTAAGCCGCAAAGTGGCCTACGTAATAAACACACGAGATATATTAGCCGTGTAATCCTGCACCTTGGTGAAATAAACGAGAACCGGCGGATTGGCTGGGCGGGGGTGCAGGGCGGTGCGTTGGGGAGGGCGGGCGTCGCGGGGATGGGTGGGGCGCAGCGCGGCGCCCTCCGCCGCGGGGGCCGTCGGGCGCGGCACGGGGGGTCGCTGTGGTAGGCCGGCACGCGTTCGCGGCCGGGTCGGCAGTCGCCCGCTGCGGCGCCCTTGCGGGAGCTGGGCGGGCCGGCCCGTCACGGTGCGCCGGCGACAGCAGCGACTGGATCACGCGGTGGGCCTTCTCCATGGCGACGAACACGCCCGGACGCGACGTGGCGTTGAGCGTGCATCGCGCGCCGCGGTGGAGCAGGGACTGACGGCAAAAATGAGAAATAAATAATTAACTATTGAAATTCTTGTCCGACATTTTCACTTAATAAGGACATTTTTTTCGCTAATCATCCGACGAACAGATTCTTGAATAAAACACAATTGCCATGTCAGGCCGAAGTTTGAACGCAATGGTGGCTGAGACATTGATTCATGCAACTTTGGAGAGTGTCAAACAAAACGTTTGAACATTTATTTCTTAGTTTGAATTTGGTATAAGTTATAATAAGCCTGATGATGGGGCAAATTGAGCCTCAAAACCAGTTGGCATTCAAGGAAAAAATGTTGGCCCTTATCTTAAACTGCAATATTGTTATTCAATAATCTGATCGCTGAATGGAGAGCCAAAAAATGTTTCCTAGCTAAATAATAATTAACCCCTCTATCAAAGATGGCTAATTTTAGGTGGTTTCTTATGTGAAGAGGTTCATATATTTCAGTCTTTCTGCTTCTGCGATTCATCACCATGCTAGTTTTGCCTTCACTACGCAATCACACATCACACGCAGTAGTTTTCATCGCCAACAGGAAGCAAAGCAAAGACTCCGAAATGAACTGCAGCCAGTCTATGAAAATTGTCAGCTTGTAGCATGGATTGACCGATTGCGTTATGCGTGGAGAGACAATGATGTCATCGGCGGAACGATACATTATTAATAAGGAAATGTCTTTTTCCCTCTATTTAATGATACTGAAGTAAGACGCGCAGACAAAGTACTCAACGGGTGCGATTGGGTCTAATTCCTCATTCAAATCCTACATAACGTCTGTAATGACAAGGAATGTGTCTTAGATTCGTTGATAAATAGCATACATTGTCTCCTTACATACACTTACATAACGTACATTCATTTGGCAGAGAATGGAATAAAAAATACGTTATTTTACTAATGAATTTTGTTTAATTTATCGGGAATTTAAGCAAGGACGTGATATAGAAATGTCGCAGATTGATTTAGATAGGCTTGAATCATGAGCTACCATAAATGAAAAGACATTAAATCCCAAAAAGTGCAGGTTTATAACATATACCTGCGATCTAACTGCTGTAAATATTTAGGAATGGTACAAACAACGATCTAGGATTGGCTAAACATGTAAACTAAAATGTCTTAAAAAAAAAGAGTGGAGAACATTATCTTTTTTTATTGAAATTCTAAAGAAAGGAAGCAAAAAATAGACTGTATTAGAATGCATTTCCCAAGTACGTCTGATACTGGAGTACATCTCCGTGTGCTGGGATCCATATTATTTAGGGCACATAAAACCACTCGAAAAAAAGGAGCAAATTTTGTTAATAATCTACTTCCTTATTTATTTACATCGTGGAGACTTCTTTAAGGCCATAAATCCCAAAAGTAAATTAAATGAGTTGCAATTAATTGTTTCGTGCTAGTATATGTTTAGATTACAATTATTTAATGTTAGTATGACAGTGTTGACAGGAGTTGTCATACATTTTGTAAATTATTAAGTAGTCGTGTAATTATTAGAATATTTTTCTTGTATATTTTAGTAATTTCAACTGCAAATATGTATACGTCATCCTAAGTACCATCATAAATATTATTTTCTATTCAATAGAACGGTTGCAAAGATATAAGCGATTTTTGTCTTCTTAATAATGCACAGTTTTATTGACGCAAACATTGGAGGAAAAATTTGAACGGATTTGAAAACTCCGCCGTCCTTTAATAGTTATAAAAACCGACACAAATGAGTTTTTAACGTGTTTAGTATAAAATGGTGGTGTACGAAACGTACTGTTGGATTCAAAGCCAAATCCCAAATAATACTCTTGGTTAGTCATAAATCCAACCAAGAAATCGGCTAAAATTTTCAATGTCAAATGTCCAGTATTTCCTCTACATCAGCCTAATGACTTCTTATTGGAAGTAACGCCTACTGCAGTTCTGCCAAGCATTTTCCCCTTCCTGACCGCAGTAAAAAACGTTTCACGGCAAACGTTGCTTGTTCTTTCCAGCTTCTTTGAGCGAACTGACCTTGTGGAAGGCTGGGGACGGGCCGAGGTGCTTCCCAGGCTTCGGAGGGTTGGAACGAAGCGGTGGTTTGGGGTCGGCCAGTAGCTCCGCTGTAGTTGGTAGAAGGGCGCTCAGCGTGTCTTTGTACGCCTTGATGGACGAGTTCAATATCCAAACGTTCCTTTTAGTCGCCGAGTGCGTCTGGAGCGGCGAAGGCACGCCGAGTGTCTTACTGGAGGGCGTTGAAGGATGGGAACTGGAACTGAGAAATTTTGCTAAGGCGCGTGCAAGGAAAATGTACAAATAACTCAACGTGCAAACATCACTGAAATAGTAATGTGCAATGAGGGGCTCAAGGCACAGAGCGAAGTCGCTTGCCTTTCACCAGGGACGTCCGGGGTTCGATTCCCGGGCAATCTCGAGTGAAATTAGTTCCAAAACAACAACAACAACAACAAACAAACTTGCCTCGTTAGTTAGAACCTCTGTGAAGCGTCCTAAACCCTACCTCTATCCTACTTCCTTTCTAATTCTAGTCGTTGCGTAGTGGTTCCAGAGCGCTTGTGAGAGACGCGTACGCGATGCTACCTGGCGGTCCTCTTGACAAATTACGATTACAATTACATTACGGACCATAGAAACATAACAATTAACGAGGGATGACTCCATAAGAACATAATTAACTGAGGATAATTCCAGAAACTGCAGTTTAATTTAGATTTATTAAGTCAAAAACAGTAAAAACTGCATGTGACGTAGGGGGGAGAAGATTATCTACGCCCTTCTTCTTGAGTTCCAGAATCCCTTCCCGTCATTTGAACTATAAATAGTTGAAAGATGAGTAAAAGTTTAAATGTTGGTCATAGTGTTTCGTTGATTGCGTAAATCAATTATTTGACGAACAACCAACAATCCTTTTTTTCTTTTTATAAGATAATTGATGTAAAGTGTCACCCTGATTAGATATTTAAGCTATTACGGCTATAATAATAATGATGATGATGATGAGAGAAATATTTTTTAAATTTTTTCAGTAGGTGCATATTGGGAGAGGTAGCCTTAGTTTCTAGAAATTTCAGAATACATACGAAACGTTCTACACCAAGTTCTTGACATAAGAAGGAAGTCATGCAAAACTGACAGAAACTAAAGATAAAAATATTAGCTGCCACTACCTTATATCAACGAATGCGAGAGTAAAAAATTGAATGTTCTCAAATATTGCATCACTGCAGCATTGGCGCCCGCCAAAGTTCGAAGCACGCCGCCAAGAGGGCGAAAGCATCTCTGTCACGAGAAGGAATGGAGTCTTGGAGGAGGACAGCTCGTGTTTTTTTTTTCTCGCCCAAACTAATGTGGGCTTAAGAGAAGAGAATACATAGCCAGCGGACTTACGACATTCATACGCAGTCTTTCCAGTCTACCGGCTGTCCCGGAGCGAGTATTTGGACGTACCCAGCATTTTTTTTATCCAAAAATAATTATTGGCTCGGTATAATCTCTTGACATGATCTGATTAACTACCTTTCCCTTCGAAGAAATGTTCCTTCATAGTTTTGTTACAGAATAAATTGTGCATCTACATTTAGTGAACCTTGACCCATTGGAAGTATATGTCGTGTAGTTCTTGAGTTTAGGTCAACGATAGAAAAAACAACACATCATATTACCGATGTTTTGACCATTTATTCGGCCTTCAGAAGGGCTACAATAATAGGTAAAAATGAATATATTTTTAATCTATTGTTGTAATCCTGACGAAGGCTGACTAAATGGCCGAAATGTCGGCAAAGTAAAATATTGCTTTTTTCTTTCATTGATCTTATCTCAAGAACCACCCGATACATTAAGCATCTATCTCTAGTGATAGATGGGGGATCCTTTTTCAACAATGCAACATAGAATCCCTACCTACCAGGTTTTTGTTCCTTGTTTCCTCATACCTTTGTTTTCTGATCTTTTCAGTGCCTGTAACTCGAAAAACGAGATTTAGTTTCAAGGATAGATAAAAGATATTGAATGTTTGTGAAGCGTGGCCAGTAATGTGTCTTCTTCATGACTAATAAGTCTAATACTGGTGGAAGTAATCTTGGTGAATCAGAGATGCATACTCCGAAGACTCGAAGTGTTGGCGGACAATCTTTCTCTGTG
The DNA here is from genome assembly GCA_017312745.1 of Gryllus bimaculatus. Taxonomy (NCBI): domain Eukaryota; kingdom Metazoa; phylum Arthropoda; class Insecta; order Orthoptera; family Gryllidae; genus Gryllus; species Gryllus bimaculatus. Next base: position 5,978,606 of record BOPP01000003.1, on the reverse strand, counting down.
ACACATGGTCGATTTAAGACGCGTACGAAATAAACAAAAATGCTTCTATGGCAATTCGTAGAACCAGCCGAAAAAAGGTTTAGGATTCGTAGTCCAAATACACCAATTAAACATTGAATGGAAAACAGCTAACGGGAAATGCGTTCCAATGTGCTCAAGGAAAATCACATTACTTTGTTTCTAGTGACACCTTCTGCTCAAAAAAATTAACTGAGGGTGAGAGAAGAGTCAGGTCACAGAATAATTTGTGCTGCTTATCATCATACATTTAGAATTGTAACCAATGACCGCCACCCCTTCATCTTTCAGGGGTTTCGTCCCGAAAATCTAGAAACGGGAAAAAATATCCATGTACTGTCATTTAATGTTTTGATTGCAAACTAATGAAAGTGTGTAAATCCCCCAACTACACTGGACTGAAGGAACTTTCAATCTTCCTCATCCCACATGTTGGTGAATTTAACAGCTACCACCACAACTGGAAATGTATACTGGTGAAAATGGCTTGTTCCTAGTAAATTGAACGGATTTAACAAATTTTCTCTGATCAATGGAAGGGCTTTTTTCTAATCCACTCGCTGTGACAATGAAACTAACTCAGCCCTATGCTTTTTTTGCTAAATGAAAACAATTGTAAACCTTCTATTACCCTTAATGTTTTCGGAAACTTCCCACCACCGCCCTATCTTATTTAAACTGGTCTCCTAATACCCACCGATTACAGAGGTGGTCAAATTATTACGAAAAATATTTTTTCCTTGACTTAACGAATTACACTGTGCCTTGTGAAACACCTGAAAAAAGTGTTGATTTGAAGGGTAATGCCTGTTAATGGTACTGGAAATGTGTGCACCAGTTAATGGCATTATGAGACACGACCAAAACACGCAGGACGTAAGGAACCGATGATCCCCTCAAACAAATGAATGATTTGGAAAAAAATCTTTGTGCATTCGTGCATGACTGCGCTCCATGCCACAATAGAAAAATAGATGGAAAATATAAGAAGTTTATCTGTCTACTTTAAGAATCTGAAAGTAAGCTTTGTCATGAATCCCATAGAAAATGTTCGATCTAATGAAACTGAGGAAAAAAATAAAATAAAGGGTTAGGAAAATTTGATTTTCAAAGTGCTTACAACAAATATGTTAATTATGAATTTTAATTATGTTTATAAAAAACTAGAACCCTGTACACACAAATCAAGATCTATGGTTACAAATAAGATTTTTGTGACATTCAATAACTATCATAATAATTTGGCCGCCTGTGTACTCTCATTCTACACCGAGATGGAACCTTGCAAAGGCAAACTGACCCAAATTTACTCTGACTTGCAGAGTGTCATCCGATTGGTACTACTTCTATTCTCCACGCCCTGCGTTTTGTAAAGCCGTAATTGCCAATGCAAAGATGTATTTCTCTAGAGGTTTCTGAAGAACGTTTATACTTCAATAGAAGAAAAATACCAAACTTATCTGTAGAGGTTATGTCACACAATAAATCAGAAGTAGCCGAAGAATTGACACGTAGCTTGGATGATACAAATCATGAAAAGTGGAAATTTACATTCAGACCGTGGATTTCAAATATTCCAGCTTTGGGGCGTTTTAGTGAAGTTTTTGTAGCTTTTTAGTGGTGTTTGGACCTGAGGTAATACCTCAACCATGAGAGACTGCAATCGAATTGAACTATCTTCTTTTGAATTGAACGTTTGACAATACCTTCCCTAGACCTCTATAAACAAGTACAAAACATAACCCAAAGCATAGGATTTCATGATAGTGCATACTTATTTGTCTGGGATATCTAGACAGTGTTTGAAAAGTAAACGGCCGTTTTCCTAAACGTGAATTCAGTCGAATATCGATCCACCCTATTCTGTAAAGTGTGACGCGTCATCTTAATAGTTTAACTCTTTGTTGGCTGATTTGAACTCGAAATACAATATATGCTTTTTTACCTGTTGCGTCTGTCCAAACAAGTTGCTTTCTTCGTTGGAAGTTGCAACACGTTGATGCTGGGAATAGTTGTGTTAAAGCGTTGCGACTGCTTCGGGGAAATTTTGGCAGGCAACGACAAAGTTGTCCTCCTGGAGTCAGACGTGGCCGATGAACTCTCGGAACCTACCGTTAACCAGACCGTTAACTCAGTTAGTGAAAGAGTTTTCGTACCGGGTTGAGCACCTTCGCCGTAAACGCTATTAACTCACGAGCGCATGAGCGTATATGCTTGCGAAGAGTTCAGCAAGTGGAGTACAAATTCAAAACGTATATCGTCGGCTTGGCGCTCTCACACTGTATGTTCCGAATTTCTAGTTTTAAGGAAACCAAACTCAAAGGATTGTAAAACTCCAGTAACTGGTTAGGTGACATTGTTTGCTTTCTGGAAAAAATCATTATATCTCTTCTATGGACCTACACTCTTTGCACACTTGGTAAATGTAAACGAGAGGTCTCCCAAAAATATTATTGACCCTGATATTTTAAGAGGCTTTTATTTTTTCTTTGCTACTGCTATTACGATTTACGGTCATTAGATTTATTTGTTCATTACATCTCCTATTCATAAAACTTCAGCTCCTTTGCCTAGGAAACATCTTGAAAGAAATATGGGTAGACGCTACAAATAGCCATCAATGACACTGCACGGAAAGTACGGACACATTACTATAACTCCGTAAGTTTATCCCACGTCTTCTGGCTCACGAAGTTCAGTTGGACATTAGGCACGTCCCTTGGAGCCACATAGGCAAAGCTTTCCCCTTGTCTTTCATTAAAATACAGAGTGAAAGTGATTACATTATAGTAACATAACATACACAGTTCTGGTGATTTCGCCCTGTTCATATGAGTTTTTCCGAGGGTTTCTCTTGATTGCTGCAAGAACATCTATTTACTCACTAACGACTCTAATGACAAAGTTGTAGCGTGACTTTTGAATCTCAAAACATTTCTTCCGTGAAATGTTTTCTCATTTTCTTATTTAAGTCTGCTTTCCAACAACTAAGGCCTTACAGCGACCACTGTAAGTAACGTTGGGCACAACGGTAACGGTATACGGACACAAATATCTGTTCTCAGGGCAGGATTCGAACCCGTCACACTTCAGGCACGGCTCTGCAGCACTTGCGACCTCGGTTAATACTCGCGCAACTTTTCTTGAACGACGACCTTGCTTCCCCCTCTCTGGCACAACAAACAGTTGAGGGAAACGCTCGCGGCGATGACAACATTCCGAACACATCTTCACTGGCGCAAAATAGAAACAATTTTCTTTTGAAACTTCTATCCGTTATTTTCTCCAAAAATCTAAAAATAAAATCACCACAGCAGATAAAGATATATCACAGGAGATACCTCAAACTCCTGAGGACGTTAGAACGCAAATTATTGAGACAGTTGCGAAGGCATGACAGATTCTCCAGAGATTGGCATTGCTTCATAAAATCTGGTGGTAAATTTCGTAACTAATACCCCCACTCTACCCTCATTTCTTCAATCCATCGTTCAAGTTGCGCGAGTAATACCCAGGCTGGCGAAATGTCACCTTTGCATTAGGTAGACTTAAGAATTGTCAACGATATGCCATCGGGAGGATGCCCCACCCCATCCACCCACCCGGGGTGAGGTTCGCGTCGCGGCCCTCCTTGCGCCTGGCGAGCGGGGCCTTCTTCCTGGCGTCGCTGCCGCTGCGGACGAGGCGGCGGCCCGCGGACCGCCTGGCCGACAGCGCCCTGCGCCCCGCCGCCGCCGCCGCCGCGGGCCCCACCCTGGGCGCCAATCGCGACGCCCGCCGGCCCTTCGCCGACCCCCTCACTCTTCCAGAGGCGGGAGCGGGTCCAGGCTCCGCGGACGGGGGAAGCTGGGCTCGCTTGGAAACTGCCACCCCATGACTACCCAAGGCAATGAAGGAGGCGTTTTAATAACAGATTTTTTTTTCTAAAATTAACCCCTTTAATTAACTAAAATTAACCCCTTACGACTCTGTTTGGGGTCATTTGTGACCGCAGGCGTAAATAATGTTTTGCATCACTGAAAATTATTCATATGAGCTTCTATTGTTACAGTGATGTAAACTTTTCAATTTCTAAAGTTTTTTTTTCCGGTTAGAAGTAATTTCGGTTGGTGTCAGATATCCCAACAGATTCCATGTTACTTATCGAAATTGCAAGAAAAATTCTAAAAACGTGTCTTCTGTTTTCTAATATTATGTTGTGATTTCTAAATGATAATCTGGTATATTTGTCTATCACGAGTCGATAGCCTACTTTCAAACATTCTTCTGCTGGTAAGATTGACAACCGTGTTTAGTTATGAGGATATGCAAGAATGTTGTGTCTGGAACTAATGATATTCTTTGTTATGTAGTATGTTACAGTAAGTAAAACATATAAATAGCATCATTTTCTCCCTCAGAATTTCAATATAACATCCGCGCGTAAAATATTTGTTAAGTATTATGAAAAAAGTGTGGATCAAACCTGACTCCCAACAAAATTTACGTAATGGAGAAATAAAGTCGAAGGATTAAAGGTTTTAAACCTATGAATTACTTCTGCACCAATGCAGGGCAGCTCGTGTATTCCAAAAATTTCATAAACGTTTTAATAGAAAGCTTCCCTTTAATATGACTACAACTATTATAAATCTTATAATAAAAATAAAATTGCATAAAGACTGGTGCCTTTATTCTGACTTCCTGAATAAAGTTACATATAAAAACAATTATCTCCAATAAAATTTTTTTTCTTTTGTTTTTCGTCCTATTTAAATAACGCGATGAAATTTTTTTTTTGTATATTCTTCTTCTATTGGAAGGTATTTCACTTCCTAAATCACACACTGGCTGTATTTAGGCATTTGTTCTGATACATGAACAGCGTCCAAACTATTACGCATGATAACGCAATAATGAAACATTTGCAGACCCATATAGTAATGAATTTTTTCACTATTTGAAGAATCCATTCGTGGAGTTTGGCCGTTGAGCGTTGTATTCTCTATATACAGTGCGTCAGGAAAGTTTCTCCGCAGTTGCACCTTGTTGGGGAGAGAGCTAGCAACAAATTATATTGGTAGCAGAAGCTTGTAATAAAAGTAAATCGCGTACTTGCCGCAATCATAACAGATACTGGAAGTACCCTCTTCACTTGTTTCCCAGTCATCTGGTTGGTACCAACATCAATGCAATTTTTAATACAAGGCTCAAAGTCGTCCCACTTCGGAAATAATTTCCTGACACACTGCATTCCGGTTGCAAAATGGAAACTAGTGGTGCTAAAACAGAACGTACTTTCTCCCCCGTATTTTCACACAAAACTACGGGAAAAGTACTCTCTTCATACCTGTAGTACAGAATTTTTTTTTCAATTTTCGAAAAATTAGGGTTTTTAACGAACATGAGAACTGCACCATTCCCATAAACGACCACCACACTATCCAACATGAAAATTTAATCAAAACGATGGAGACATGGTTGTTTTGATACGTTTTTTTTCTTGTCTCACCTACTTCATGTAAAGTTCCCCCCAAAATTAAAATTTCGATTTGAAATTCGAGGGACCGCAACATCAGCTAGATCGATTGGAAAATATCAATCACATCATTGTTAAACCGCTAGAGTCGTTCACAGATGTACAGACGTTTTGCCGTCATTCGATTTTTCTGTATCAAGGCCCCACAAAAATTTGGATTTTGGGTACATCATGTGTTAGAGGATTTTTTCTTTGAATACAGCAACTGGATTTATCCACTTATTCGTTACTAGGGCCCTGTAATAAGAATTCTTCGGCTGAAAATTCGTCGTTTTTTTTTTTCGCGCACCATTCCACAACCTGCTGTGTGTGGAGGAAGTCAAACTACGTCGAGGCCTGCCCCGTACCCGGGCAGGAGGCCGTGCAGCTGAGCGGGGGCAGGCGCAGCGGGGGCGCCGGCGGGCGCGGGAGGGCTGAAGGCGCGCGGGGGCGGCACGAGGCGCAGGGCCGCGGGGTGGATGCGGCCGGGGGTGGCTCGCCTCGCCGTGGTGATGAGCGCGAGGTGGCGCGCCGCCTTGGGGAGCGCGGCGGGGGCGTGCGGGCGCGCGGCGACGGCGGCGTGCGCGGCGGCGTCGTCCGTCGAGGCCGTGGCCAAGCTGTCTTGGGAGACGGCGGCCGCCGCACATCCAGAAGCGACAGGCTGCGCGAGAGGAGCCGCCCCGGCGGGGTCGGCCCGCTGAGCGACGGGCTGCTTGCTTTTTGGAGAGCCGGTTTTGCGGCCGGGGCTCCCTGGGGAACACCTGCAAGAAGGTATACGGTATGGGATCGGTTGGTAGTGCCAGCTTAGGTGGCTCATGACAGTGACATCGATCGATGTCACTGGCAGGCCTCTGATCGGAAGGTTCTAGGGTTCGAATCCCGCGGTAGGATTTTCGACACCAGCTCCATAGCTAGGGCAATTCTCGAGGCCTGCTGCTATGATCGATAGTTTTATTAGATTCTCCGATCAAAACTAGGCGAATGTCGGAGCAGCACCCTAACAAACGGATCAGGGACGTCGCGCGATCTTTCATTCCCATTCCTTATCGTATGGTCACAACACACTTACAAGTAGTACATTTTCACAAACGCTGGGAGAGCAGTCGGAAGCTTTAAGCTTCTCTCGGCTGGTACGGTGTCCCTCTGGTGGCGGATACATGGTTCGGAAACCTCCGCCAGCCGACGTGTAGGTCAGGGCCGGATCTCTACATCCAGCGGGGGAGGATCACTGGCCCCTCCCGCTATAAAAGCATGCACTACAGTTACGGAGTTTCGCTGATGCTAACGGAATCACTAATCAATGAATCGGAAAGACGTTTTCACGGCCTCTTTTCCGCAACAGCCGTGCTACTCCCTCACCTACTCAGGTAGCTTCACTCTTGCGAAGCAGCTACCTAATGTAGCGGAAGAGCTGGTGCTCTTCGAATCAAAAAGAAAATCCAACCCCACAAATGGCGGAAGAGAAGACTATTTTTTTTGTAAATGTTCTCCTTTCTGTGCAAACGCTTCACTTTGGCAAATTAGTGTCTAATCCGACGTTGCTAAACATCCACACAGAGACAAACATCAAACAGATTTCTAAACCAATAATAATTGTGATTTGAATATTATTTACACATTCCAGTTTCACTGCGTGGTTCATGTATTCAGTTTGTATTCACTTGGTAATACTTAAACATTATTTTTTAACAGTGACATTTTTTATGTAATACTTTTGTTTTATTAGTTTGCTTTCTATAAAATGTACATTATCTCATAAACTAGAGCTAATTAAGAAAAACCAAAAAAAATTATCATCATGTAGTTATCTAAAACCAATCTTGGCAATTGGCAATAAAATCGTTGTCTTCCCAGTGCTGTTAATATCTATCTTAAACCTAAAAGTTTCGTCTTTTTTAAACGCTGATGGATGTTTGCAAAACAATTTCAAATCGTGGCTGAACTTCGCGAAAACTCCCGCGTTCCCTCATAGCCAAGTTCTGCCCTTTATACTTCAATGGCTTAAAAAAAACAAAAGTGGTTCTTTGGGTTACGCGGAAAAAACTGCCAGTACCAAACACGTAAAATATGCCCTTACCTCGCCTCAAAATCTGAAAGTCGCGACGTGACAACCAGAGGGTTCTCTCCGCAATTTTTGTCATTTGTGATTTTATTGCGTATCGAATGTTTCAAATAATAAAGATAGTGTTACTAAATTCGCATTATTTTCAAAGTTAAAAGCGGTGAAATAGAGTTCTATATGCATAATTTGTCAAACCTGAGAATCAGACAGTTCTATCCGCAGTATCTGTTGAAAAACCACGTACTCGTAGTTCAAGTGTCGATGTTCTATGGTCACATTATATTACATGTTACGGTATAGTGAGCATAATGAATAAGGGTGACATAAATAAGTGGCTGAATGGCACTTCTGACCTTGAAAGTAATGGGGTTATTGTATGTTTTGACTTGGAAATTGTTATTTTACTTCCTCGAGCTAATGTCAATTGCCTTTTCTATAGAAGAAAGTTAAATATTTATATTGTAAATGCGCACTGATCAAAAGGTAAAAAAAGGATATTGTGTATAGTGACATGATCTCTTGTTTTTGTTCTGGGAATGACATTGCCATTTTTTTTAAATACCATTATTTGTCGTGTTACCTGGATTTCTTTGCAAAATATTGTTAATAATTTTAAAATAATAAATTACGATTGTAGTCCACGCGACCACTGAAGGATTAATTTCGTATGGTAGGCTCTAATTTGGATTGTTAGCAACAAGAAATCTCAACAACGATTTGTAAGGGTGACAGAGGAAAGCGAAAGCATGCGCGTTAAACTGAGCGAAGTGATTATTCGTGATTAAATTTGAAGAATCGCGTATTAACTTCATCTATCTACGAAACTGACCAGACAAGCAAAGTATTTGTAGTTACAAAGGTAGGAAAAGGTAGTAGAAATGCAGGAAAATTAAGTTAATTTACTTCATACACATTTTTAATTGCACTATTAATATTACAATAATTAAAAATAGTTATCCCCAAAACTAATATGACTTACTATTATTGTGAATTGTTAAATCTGACATGTACAGAACATCGCTAGTTTTATTTTAAATAATCATTTGACTTGAGACGAATCGATTGTTGTTTACTTACGTTGCTAAGAATGTTAAAACCCGTTGCTAAGGATGTTAAATTCCTTAACATACAGGTATGTACAAGTGCACTTAACAAACCTGTAGGGCCGGTCCGGATGTCTTAAATCGTTAAGGCAGTAGTTCCGTAGTGATCTCGGACCGAAGGATCGGGGGTTCGAGTTCCGCCTCGGGCATGGTTGTATTGTGTTCGTCCTTTCACCCCCTAACATCAACTTTTCATGTCATATTCACAGTTACCATAGCGTTAATGTAATAATGGTCGCTAATGACCTAGATGTTGATGCAACCTTGAATAAAAATAAAAACAAAAATTTAAAAAAAATTGTGGGTTGCATGTGAACAGGGTTTGACCGATGAAAGGGTTAATCCGACGGGTGAGCTGCACTCGCCTTCGCGATCCGCGCGGGAGGGACGGGCGTCGCTGCTTGAGAAGAGCGGGTCGTCACGACCGGCTGAGTCCTCGAGCTAGAGGACGGCGCAGGCGCGGCGCCGGGTCTGTCCCTTGGCGCCGCCGCCCCCGGCCTCCCCGCCGCCACCGCCGCCGGCCGCCGCCCCCACGGCCCCGGGCCGGGCCCGACACCCCGCCGCCGCCGCCCGCAGTGCCACAGAAGCGCTCCTCCGAATGTGCACGCGTCTGGCTGGCACACCCGTGCCCAGCGGCACTCCTGTGACGAATCAACCTAGCAACGAGGCCAACTCCCGAGTGTCTAGCGGCGGGGCGTCGGCTCGTGCACGGAAACAAAAGCTTAAAATAAGTTATTTTAGATACCGATGGTAATCAAATGCTAACGTATCCTCACTGCAATTCTGAGAGATTAATGACAAAAAATCCGAAAATTCATCGCAACGAAAGTACTGTTCTCTGCCCCTGCGGATATATTGCTGTACAAAATTACGCATATTGTCTCCATTCTAACTTAAAATTTTTGTTCCACATTACAAACACGACGTTTTGAAAATCAAATTACTTTGGGTTAACAATGTTGACCAATAATCAATGCAAGAAAGAAAAGTACGGGGGTATATGTCAACAAAACCTATATTAGGTAATGCCAAATTTTGAAAATGAAAAATCACGAGGCAAAATTTATTATTCAACATTGTTGTTCTAGAGCAACTATTCCATACTTCTCTTTTAACTACTTAGAAATAATCATGTAAATGCTCCGTTCAAGCTTACAAGCTGCAATTATTAATCTACAGGTGTTATAAGTGACTTGCGACAGACGCCAACATATCACTAACTTCATTGCTACAGGTTAAGGCCGGTATACACGATGCAGTGTTTTTTCAGATGATCATACTGTTTCTGTACAGAAACTTCAAGCTCCCAAAATAGAATTACAAAAGCCAAGAGTCACACACTTCTGGTTGCAATGAATTTCGCCAACTTTTTTGTCAATTACTCTTCAGAATGTCCGGTGGGGTATGTTACTATAATAACATCTGGTTTCTGAAAAAAATATTACGTATGGGATGAAATAAAAAAATACTTTCTCCGTATAACTTCTTCAATCACTTAAAAAAATGCCCGCAAATGTTCTTCCTGAACTAATCATTGATAAACAAACGTATAATAAATTGTACCCCAATATTGGATATATAACAAGAGCATATGGAATGCTGAAGGTACATAAAGAAAATCTGCCGTTAAGATCTGTAGTTATCACAATAAGCAGGCTTACATACGAACTTTTGAAAATTCTTGAATGATATCTTCAAACTTTTATTATAAAATGAATATATTTATTCAATTAAAAATAGTTATAACTTGTAAACTCGAAAAAATTCCAGAATGGGGTACCAGAATGGCATTGGTATGGGACTGTAAACAGGATTAAGGGTGCACTTGAAAGCCTACAATACATAAACACTATTTGGGAGATGTGAGAGGGCACACAAATTCAATAAGATAAATAAATAACAAGAAAAATAGAAAGACAAACGAATTAAGACGAAGAGAGACGAAGTATTTGAATGGAAAAAAAGCGGGGAGATTTTTTCTTCCTCCTCTCTTTTGAATGAGGAAGAAAAATGAAAAGAGAAAATGCTAGGAGAAGTAGCAATAGAAAAAGGAGGAGAGAACAATATAGAGAACAAGGAGAAGGAATAGAAGAAAGGGGGAAGCATAAGTAAATGAACGGAGCAGGAAGTAGAAGAAAGGAGGAGGAGGAAGTAGAAGAGAGGGGGAAGGGGAAAAAGAAAAAGGTAAAAGAAAGAAGAAGGAGGAAATACATAGGGGGAAGCGGAAGGAAAGGAGGTTAAAAAGGAAAGTAAAGGAAGAAAAAAGTAGAAAAAGGGCAAAGTGGAAGTAGAAAAAAAGGAGGAGAAAGAAGTACAAGAAAGAAGGAGGAGGAAGTACACGAAAGGGGGAAGCGGAAGTAAAAGGTAAGGAAGCAAAGAAAAGGAGGAAAAAGTAGAAGAAATGGCGAAGCGTAATAAAAAAAAGGGAGAAAGAAGTAGAAGAAAGAAGAGGAAGTATACGAAATGGGGAAGTGGAAGGAAAGGAGGATAAGGAAGTAACATAAGGACGAGGAAGTGGAAAAAAGGGGGAAGCGGAAGTAGAATAAAGGAGGAGGCGTTTATATAATGCAATATTTATAAAGCTGCCTCTCAAGGTCCCTCTTATCGACTGAATAACATGTGTTCACGTGTGATCCGCCATACCAACCTCCCGTTAACCACCCGCCAAAGTTGGAGGAGACCTTTAATCCCCCTCGTAAAGGAAGTTTTGGAGGCAGGCACTTTTTCTTCTCTGGAGATTGGCATTTGTGCTGACAAATTATATGTATGCCAAGTGTAATCGTCTAGCGGCAAAACGTTGAGAGCTTGCGTGAGTGAACTTCATCCCGCCCTCGCTTATTTAAAAGCTATTACGTTGCGTTTCCAGTGCGCGATATGTTACCGAGGGAAAGAAGGAAGGGGGAGGGAGCGGAGCGGCGGGGCGCGGGGCTTACATTGCGGTGTGCGAGGCGCGACACCAGCCCCTGCAGGCGCAGCTGCTGCGCGCGCAGGTCCCAGGCGCGGGCGCGGGCGTGGGCGCTGTCGGTGGGCAGCTTGATGCTTGCGGGGCGGGCGGGGCGGCGGCGGGGCGCCTTGGTGATGGGCACGACGATGGTGGCGCGGCTTTGAGCAGCGCGCGCCGGCGACCACTTGGCCCGCGCGCCGGGCTTGGCGCGGGCGGGCGCGCGCCCGCCGGCCCCCGCCGCCCAGCGGGGCGACGTGGTCTGCGAGGCGACGGCGTCCGCCCCGCCCGGCTTCGCGCGCCCGTCCGCCCGCGCAGCGCTTCGTGGAGCGGACGCGACGCACCGACGCGCGCGACGCGCGCGCCCTGAGAGACCCCCACGCCAATGATGACCGGGAGCATGGCGTATGGCATTACTGCAGTGCCTCTGACCGGGAGCCCGTTCCGACGGTGGCGACACTACCTAGATAGCTAGGTTGAGTTCTGTTCTAGGTGAGAACTATTGCGGCCGGCTGCTGCGTTCGGCGTAGTTTTCCGTTTTCAGTATCAGGCAAACGCCGGAACATGCCACGGACCGCGCGCGATCTTTCCTTCTCATTCTTAGTCCTATCCTACCCCTACGTACACACATTTACATTTACGTGCACTTCACTATCACACTTGCCGGGGGTTTAGAGATTGTCCCGGCTGGGGTGCACGCCTCGTTGATGTGAGATACCTGGTTAGGGAAAACCCCGCAAGCCGACGGCTAGGTCGGTGACACATCACGCCATCCAGCGCGGATAGATCACCTCTACCTCCCGAGCAAAAGCATGCACTACGTTCGCGGGACTAATGACCTTGACGCGCCAGGAATCGTTAGTAATGAAAGGCATATGAAGCACATGCGCAGGACCTGCGCTGGGTAAGAGGCCTTAATAAGAGGTCAACTATTGAGAATTACATTCAACAGTTTTCTGAGTGAGTTTAACAAAAGATTGATTAGTGATCCCGGGCGCGTCATCTTCTAAGGCCAATAATCATGTACGTGTAGTTCATGTTTTTATCGCGGAAGGTGGCGGTTATCATCAGGCGCAGAATGGCGAGATCTAGGGCAGTCCTACCGTCCGTTTAGCCGTTTTTTCCACAAGCAGATAACTGCCAACAGCAAGGCTCCGCCCTAGCCGGGACAAGCTCTAAGCTTCTAACTAGTCTCCCGGCATGTGTGGTAGTATACTAGTACATGCGAGTATGCGTAAGTACACCGCTCTTGGGGGTTCATATACAAGCAAATGAAGTATATGCGCTGGGTTCTCCCTGCATTATTATTATTACTATTATTATTATTATTATTATTATTATTACTCATTTTAATTATAAATAATACATTCATCGTTTTGTCCTCAAAGGAAACGGTACCTGTGGGACATCTTTGGCGTAGTTTACGAATTGTGCGGTAACCTGCTTCTCATATGAACATATATAATATTAATAAATAATAGTTATTTATTCACCAATGACATTAAAAGGGTGATGGAGTGTGAAAGGACTAGGATGATCGTGGAAGGAGCCAAGTGGGGTGGTGAGAGGTGATCATCGCAATTTTGAACCATCCCAGCTGTCGCCTTGAGATCGAAAGTATTTTGTCTCCGCCCGATATTACAACCAGCTTACGTCCCACTGCATCCATAATTTAATTTTTTACCTAATTTTATTGATTCACATTTACTTATTTACTAATTAAACTATATGTCGGTTTGCCTTTTCATATTTCTCTCTCATAATTCCCTCCATAAGAAAACTTGTAACATCAATCACTGTTTTCATATTTCCCTCGTAACCACGAACCTCTCTATCGAGATACGCTAGGTAGTGTATATCGAGGTTCGTATCGAAAACAATAACAAGCTATAACGTATCAGTAAAAAATAAATATAAAAATAACACAAAGCGTCGCCAAGCGTTTCGCCCTCTGGGGCGCCTTTAGCGTAATTTACGAATTTCTTTGTAACCTGCTTCTTTTTATATTACTAAATAAATATATAAAACTAATTTTTAGAGACGCAAAGCCCCGTCACGAGTATCGAAGATATTGCAGTGATACTCCAATACTAGGAAACAGCTTTTTCATTCTTCCAGGATAAAAGTAGGTGATTTAAAAAACGATCACGCTAATTTCGAAAAACATTTTAAAATGTTTTTATCACACAAAGTTCAAAAGATATAAATATATTTAGTATTTGAAATTAACAAAATTCTATAATCATTTCCGCATTGTCACTTCGGTTTATTACTACAAACTTTTATGAGTATATGAGATAATAACAAGTTAACAATGGAAAACGCATATTCGTGGAATAATATGCAGTCAGTGTTATTATTCTTCACAACATTGGTAGAGCCAATAAAATGATTTGAGTTTTCCATACAACCGCAACCTAGGGTTCGTTGTACAGGTGACGCAACACTGGTGAGCAGCCCACGGCTTATCCTGGTCACACACAGGACAGCCAAAGTATTAAGAACACGCAAGTTTTGCAATTTCATATATTTTTCCCTCTGCAACTTGGGTGTAAATCTGCCACAAATGTAACATAATTTATCGGGCTGTCGATGTGAACAGACGATTTGTATTTTATCGAACCAATTCAATTCAACAGATCGAGTGAGAATTTCACTTTACAAAATCTAGAGAACAGTAAGGCATTAATACATTTGGGGCACCCGCAAACCAGATACGAACTTCACGCGCATTGCGGCCACAGTTCCGCATGACTCCAACTGACTCAGAATCTGCCACCCCAAAAGTTGCCTATTTGTATACTTGCGATAAGGTAAGGGGGTAAAATAATTGTATTTGTTGACTGATGCTCAGACGGAAATATGAGTGCACATGACTTGTTTTCAAAACATCCACTATGCGCTACTCGTAATTGATCGCGACTACCAGACGCGAGAATAAAGACGGAAATCTTCGAATACATAAGGTAAAAGAAGCAACGAAAGCCTAATTTTGTTGATATTTCATGAAAGCGACGAAGATAAATTGAACAAATATTTAATTTTTAAGTAGATTTTATGCGTATTGATTGTACATGTCTTACAGGTGCAATTTAAATGTATTTGCATTAATAGCAAAATACAGTATGATACGGTATAAAGATATGGTATATTTAAAGAGTGACGCAGTATGACTTTTTTATTATGATATTCGCAATCTACGAATAAAATTGAGTACGTTGCGCACTCCACCTACCTTATTAATCCTCCCTTCCTTAAAATTCTTGTTCCCCAGTGTAATTTCTGGAAGCTTCCCACCTGCCCTCAGGTGGCCGCTGCTGATATCAGCCGAGAATCGCGTTTGAATCAAACAAGACGGTAAATACAGAGAATCACGAGAACCCCGTAACGAGGAACGGGTCAATTTAGGCTGCCAATGGGAATTCAGAATGTTTCTAGGTTGGGAAAAGAGCAGTCGGATTGCCCGGAAGAGACACAAGTAGCCACTGGCCAAGACAAAATGCATTTCGTGCCGTCTTAACCTTATACTGTTGTAAGATGACTTGGCTTATTGTCGGAACGAACCTCAGTGATCAGTGCCACAGAATGTGAATAGTATGTCGGGTCTGTGTAAATAGCAAAGTAAATAGTGGGCTTGTTCACCATAAAGTGCGAAATTTGTAGCGCGCAGCACGGTGTAACGAAGTGCATATAAGTTAGATTGCTAAGTGTAACTCTCTAAATTATAGGCTAAAGTAATGTACATGACGTAGTTTGTCGCAAAGTGCACAGCGCAGTGAGTGAAATTAGAAGGATAGATATATTTATACCGCAAACGCTGTAATAAGTACGTTAATTATGTTAAGTGTTTGGCATCGAGTGTGAAGTAATTAGTGTCCATGAAAATGTTCTCCGGCGTAACTTCCAATTGCTGTAGAATGATGGCATCTGCATGACTTCCGGATTATTCTCGGCCTGATGAAACATCACTTATGGTAATGTAAGTACTCGTTCAAATATATTATTTCTGCAGCGATAAACGAGGTGCAAAACGAGATTTGAATGTAAAGTTTATTTCATTTTCATCAATTTCTTTGTAATGCCCTTAAAGTGTGCGTTATAAATTTTGAACACTGATTTCAGGCACTTGAAGTGCTTTGGTGAAACAAAAATGCAATAAATAACTACCTCCCGCTCATGTGCTGTCTAAAGTAACTACCTAGTATTGTGTGGAACCAAATATAGGGTTGTATAACATACACTCAGTATACTTCATTTGTATTTTCGAAGTGATTGTTAACTATGTTTAAGTTTTCAAGGCCTCTAGAAGCAAGTGTAATAGAATTAGGGCATTTAAAATAAATACTCATGTTGAATGCAAATTCATTTACTGTGTTTAAATTTTGTGAAGACATTTGTGAGGGAACAAGGACTACAAAGAAATGTGTTCGAAACAATAACCGACGTGTGTAAAATGAAGCTTAGTAATTAAGGTTTATAAATATATTTATTTAATTTTGAACTCGCGAACTCGAAGAGAATATATCAAATGTTTATTATTCTGGTGTTTTAAGTATTAGTGAGTTTATCGTAGGTAGCTAATTTTTAATACTCATCTGTCGGTTATAAAGTGGAGATTTGGAAATGATTTTGGGTTGAAGCAGGTGACTGTGTCCAACTTCATGCTTAAGCATGTACAACTGTTCAAGCTTCGCTCTTGGAGGGATAGGATTTCATTGAGTCATGACATTTCACCAGACTTCATACAACTATCGTTGTTACCGAAAGTGAGTTCGTATTAGTGACTGTACTATTGGGTGCAATGCGATGGACGGTTGCTCGACCTTCTGCTGTATGAGAGTAAAGAGGTAGGACACTTACTCGTAGCATCAAATATAATTCAGAAATTGTGCTAGATTCACATAGAATCGATACTGCCTTTCGAAGATTAAATGGATATTTTTTTTCTTTACTTTGTCCCTTAGTAATAGGTAATGCTCGTGTAAAACGTGAAATTATTACTAAGTAAGAATGCTGTATCTCACTTAAAATGAGTGAAAGTGTCACTTTGTAGTCTTAGCAGGCCAGTCTGACTAAAAAGTTACCGATTTTTTGAATAATTTTTCTACTTATTTAATAAAATATTAACAGAAAAACATAAGAGTATATGTGTTCTTGTGGATTCATAATGGCTGCAATGTTCAAACATCCAAGGTGTAGAAAGGACAAAGGGTAAAGAGCGACATTTCGAATACATTTTCACGATTCCTTCAAATGGAGAATTCGGAGAATGTTATAGAAAATGTTAATAATCAATTATATTATTATTCTTAACACCTAAATTATTAGTTACGAAAATATCGATGATTTTGAGCCTGTAATACTTTGGTATTTCGTTAGCATCAGTTAAACAGACATTAGCTTCAGTGCATGCTGACTGTATAAATTAAACATTAGTATTTTATATTGGCGATTCTAAAAAAAATCGCATTCGATTCCAAAATAAAACACAATTGTCCTTATGATATTTCGCTAGATACAATTAAATGCAATAATTATATCGTATACATTAACAATTTATATTAGTAAATAAAATATTGACGTAAAACCTAGCAATTGTTATGCCTTTTCGCTCAATACAATAATTAATATGAAAATACGTTGTCTAGTTGTAATCATTAAATTCTAGTAATCCGTGTCATGATTTATGTTACAGAGAGGAGTAACAAGTAAAGGGATAAAGGGGATGTTTCAGACTTTTAACTAGTGCGAATTCCTGAAATTTTAGGTATTTGATTTTTGAAAGTAAAATTGCAACAATCACATTAGATAAATTAAGTGCTAGAACATTTTTGTTTGAAAATTGCAATTAAGTAGTGGAACAGTCGTGGTTGTTGACACTACTGCTTCCAGCAGCCTTCCAGAAGCGTATTCGCCGAAGGCAAGATTTGAACCTGCAGCTTTGCGGACTGAAACTCTGAGTACGCGTTCACAGCCATCACGACCATCCAATTAGGCACCATTAGCTTTTTATAGAAAAGAAAATGTGTTACAACCCAGAGATGGTTCGAACTTGAAACCTGAGCTAGTGTACCAATAAAACATCGCGATAAAAATTTATTTTTGATGAAAAAGCGTTGGTGCCTGCGTCAGCGTTCATTTCGGTCTAATTACCGATGTTAAGTGGGGTGGCAACTGTTTAGGAATTGTGATAACTTTACATATTACGTACCCATCCAACATCACCTTGCCCTTACATGGGAATGTCTTGGAGACATATGCGGCTCGCATCACCTTGTGTTTCTTCTTCATTTTACTCGTGCGTGCGCTAAATGTACTAGTGAAGTCGCGGGTAGCTTGAGATGCCAGTTAGACAGGACTGTTCACTGTGTTTTTATCCTCTTGAAACTTAGTTTTCAAATTGATAATATTTCAAAGTCGATATTTTCGCTGTTTTTGTAACCGGTTTTAACACTCCGGGATCAAAGTGACACTTTTTAAAAAGAATCGGAACATCGGAAAGTAATTAAAATACATTGTCCAAAATAAAGTGTTTTTTAAAATTAGGTCGAAAACCATAGCATTAAAGCAAACAAACGTGGTACTTGAGCTAGTGAAGCAAAAAAAATAGTATGTCGCAATTAAAAAAAACTGGTTTAGTTAAGGAATATTTCTTGTGACCTGCCTGTTCCAACAACTTATCCATATTTCGGAGCGTCAAAAGAAGTAATTAATTTTTTTGCCAAATAATCTAAGTTTGCATTAAATTAGGTACCGTACCGTAAGTACAGTACTAGAATCATGGGGCATTATATTCATATCTTTCAGATTCATTGCTAATTGCACAAGGAGTCCCGCAGGCTTGATTTTAGAACCTATTCTCATCCTACTGTAAGAAAACTATAAGCCTTCGACGTTTCGAAACGGAAGAACTCTTTGCGTATAATACAAATATTATTTGCAATAAAGAAGCTATAAATAGTACAATATCAGATTTTCAAGTTGTTTCCTTAACAACAAATTAATAGTAAACGAATGAAAACGTTTCAATGCATATTTCAATTTCTACTAAACCAATGCGTACTCCATTGAAAATGAACTATGATTAATTGATGTTAAGATAACAAACGTTTTGGCAATCTTAATTCCGTCAAACCTCAAACGGAACGTCCATTTAAATGAATTGAACACCAAATTAAGTTCATTGTGATAGCGTTTTCTATTTCAGTTAGCCTTCATACTGCTCGTTGCGTGTATTTCGCGAATGTTCATTTCCGCCTGAGATATGGGATAATATTCTGGGTAAGCATATCTTACAGCTCCCAGACGATTAGATTACAAAAACGAATTGTTCGAATAAAAAGCAATTCACACCCATGTTATTCTTGTAAGCCTTTCTTTATTAATCCAGGAATTCTACCATTTCATCTTGATTTACGAATCTGTGGTTTTTGTCAAAAGTGACTTACTAAAGGCAGAGAACATATTTCCAATACCGAAATCTTCAACTATAACACTCGACATAATAATCGTATTCATCAATGTCAGTATCAACAGCTAAGTACAAAAAAATCACAATATATGTATATTATTTAACAACACATTGCCATACGACATTAAACGACTAATATCGATAGACAATTTTAAGTGCCAAATAAAATATATTCTGCTGCATAACTGTTTCTATACAATTAGAGACTATACCGAACATTAAAAAGGAAACTAATACTCGTATAATTTTTTGATATTGAATATATTTATTACCATTTAGACTGTATAATTCTAAACAACTTTAATTAATTAGATTGCTGGTGAGGTAGATACCTTCTAATATTTAAGTATGGTAAATAAAATATATTGTCTGATATCAACAATTTTTTTTTCTTTTCAGAATTTTGTTTTCGGCCCGAAAGCTGCAAGCTCTGAGGATGATCGCTACGTGATCGAAACGATCATTAGAAAAAAAATTGATGATGCCAGACATTTTTTATTTAGCATATATAAACTTGTTTATAACTCAACTTCTGGGTCAATGACCGCCAACTCGACTAAGTGTTAGTCGTTTCTCTGATCCATCCAACGAATGCTGAAATGGCCCCCTCCTTTTGCATTTGGTCATACATGTAACTTCACAATCTGTGCATGTCTTCTAGTGTTCTGTAGGTGGTATAGATATTCAAATTATCATTCTCCATGATCTCATGGCAGGACGTCAATTTTTTCTATAGGGGATAAAAGCCAAAGTATAGTGTTTGCAGAGTTTTTATTACACTTGGGCGAATTTTTCTTATTAATTCTTGCCACAAAGTTATTATTTCCATCCATATTCATAATTCCACTTGTATGGTGGTTAGGGGAGGGATCCCATAATTTAAGACAACGCGCACAGAATGCCATTTTCCTCATAGTACATCACTAACAGTTTTAAAGTGTGTGTGACGTTAGATATGTAAATATTAAAGGACAAAAACCATAAATAACTACAGCACACACGCTTGGAACTAAAGTATAGCAAGAAAATGTAACGCGTTTCGAATAAAGGAAAACTGGATTAATTCAATACGATTTTTGTGACCTACCGAGCCAACACCAACCTACCTAAACTACGGAGTGTCTGGGCGACGAAGAAGAGTCTCGTTTTCCCATATGTTTCTCCATTTAACTCGTGCGCGCACTGAATGTTTGAGATACCAGTTGATCAGGAGCATTCATTGTTGTTGTTAATTCTTTTTTTTTTTCATTGTATGTTACGAGATTATTTTGAAGTCGAAATTTTAGCCAAGTTTTACACTCCTTGATCCATCCAAAATCTTTCAAAAAGATCCCACGAAGAATAAAAACGTCGGTAAGTATTGAAAATAAATTGTCGGCTACTATATGAAAGTGTGTTTTAAAATCGGGTCAAATGCAATGTAACAATAAAGCGAACAAATTTGAAACATGAGCAAGAGAATATGTCGCAATTAAAAAAACTGGTTTAATTCAGGAAGATTTTTTGGCATATACCCGGGCCAACACCAACTTAACCCCTATTACGGAGTGTCTGGGGGGCAGAGGAGTTTCATTTTCTTTTGTGTCCCTTTCTTGTTTTGCTTGTCCGTGCACTGGATGTGCTAATCAAACAGGCAAAAAATGTTTTTATCTATTAAATCTTAGTTTTCAAATCGAAAATATATCAATAAAGTAGAAAGTATAATACTTCTGGATCCAGATGAACTTTTTTAAAACGATTCCATTATGGGTCGATACGTCGGAAAGTAATTAAAACTAATTGTTATCCAAAGTATGAGAATGTTTTAAAAACAGGCCGAAAACGATAACATTAAAGCGAACAAACTTGGAACATGAAGTCAAGCAAGAAAATACATCGCAATTTGAAGAAAGAAAAAAGAAGTTTCATTTAGGAAACATTTTTCTCACTCAACAACACCAACTTATCTAGACAACGGACAAGCGGCTCGTTTTCCTTTGTTTTTCTTCCTTGTTTTGCGTGTCCTCGCACTGGATGTACAAGTCAAACTCACGAACGGCGTGAGATACAAGTTGGCCAGGAGCATTCGCAATGTTTTTATTCTACTGAACATAGATTACAAGTCGACAATATTTTAGAGTAGAAATTTTAGCCAAGTTTTAATACTCCGGGACCCACAGGAAATTTTTCAAAAAGACCCCTTAGAACGGAAATATCCGAAAGTAATTAAAATAAATTGTTGGCAAAAGTATGAGAGTGTGTTTTAAAATCAGGTCGAAAATCATAAAAATAAAGCGAACAAACTTAAAAATTCGAGCTAGTATAGCAAGATAATGTATAGAAAAAAAACTGTTTTAATTTAGGAAGATTTTTGGGCTCATTGGGCCAAGTGCAACTTACCCATACTACGGAGTGTCTGGGCGACAGAGAAGCGGCTCGTTTCCTTTTGTGTTTCTTCCTTGTCTTGCTTGTCCTCGCACTGGATGTGCTAGTCAAACTCACGGACGGCATGATGCCACCTTGGCTGCGGGCAGGGCGCAGCTGACTGCTGGAGCCTTTCTTCTCGCATGGAACTGCCTACGGGGAAGGCGAAATAATGGAATCGGATAAATGGTCAGTGGCTTAGGAGTTGTCGCTCGTCCCAAACTACTGTCAATGGAACTCTTTTTGAAATGTATGCGCGCTGATGGGGTTTAGGAGCTCCTCATTTAGTTCAGCAGAATTTATAAGATAGTGTCTTCTAATTTATCGCCAAAATACCTCGCAAATTTAATGTTTGGATCACTCGACTCTCTTCCGTTTTCGCTAGTTAGGGAATGAATTTTTTCTCGGACGACCTGAATTCGTGATCTTGGATAATGTGCCGCGCGATACATCAATCATATCGGTTACCTCTGTTACGGAAGCATCCAAAGTAACGGTCCTGAAATTTTATTTTACACGCAATTAAGCTTGCGAAGTACTGCGGAGTTGGTAGTGAGCAAATATAGACAGCGCTAGCTACAAAATTTGGCACAAGGAACATTAAAAATCAGTCATGCAGTCAGTTTTTTTTGTTCACACTTATGTACGCACGCACTAGTGGCGTAAAAGCACATTTATTTCATGCGCTATCTTATTTTTCGTATTATTCAATGTTAAAACATTCGTGTAATGAAAGGCTAAGAATTTACAATGATCACTATGAGTGACATTGGGAGGTGGTCTGCAGCAAATCGTAGAGAGAAATGAGTTAGCGAGAGAAAACGTTCACAAACTTCCTTTAAAAGCGAATGCCAAAGAAAGTCTATAACGCTAAAAGTTACACGTTATGAAGTAAATCTGCTGGTGTGAGGAGAGTCTATGGTTTCGCGTCATTTCGTAAATGGAAATTCATTGCTTGGATGCGTCCTTCGAGTCAAAGAACACGATAGCTGCCCACAGTGCGTACCAGCGCTGAAGAAAAAAAAAGCACAAGGTAGAGTGCGCTATACCCAGACGCATACTTGTATGAAGAAACTAATCTAAAACAAAAATGTGAATACTGAAGGAAAGGAACACCATCTTTGTTCCTTTCATACATTCATATTCACTCAACATATTTAAATCAACAGTATGTTGTTAAAGCAGCACGTACATATTGCGAAGTGGAAAAAGCCATTCCGAGGTCGAAAAAGTCAGTACTTGAACATAGAGAGTTACACATAATATAATTAATATGCAACTCTCATCTTGAAAACTCCCTATATTTCAGACGTAGGAACTTAGATGCGTTCCTCTCAAAAGCAACCTCCTGCCCTTTCGTTTGTTGTATTTTTAATACGGTTTCTTGGTTCATCTTTCTTACTTAAATAACTAAATGTCTCCCATTCATTTCCACTCGATTGACTCATTAGTATGTGTGAGTTTTTTCCTTAAATGTATTAACCAAGAAGTTGCGAATACGTGGGAAACAATTTAATACAACCATCTCAATTCTGAAAACAACATATTTGCATTTACGCAACTAGGGTTCTCGGCAACATATCAATTATAAGGGGCTACCTTGGGCGAGAGCAGCGTGTCCCTGGGCGTGTGCTTGGCGCCCCTCCTCGCCCGGGGCGATCTGACTTCACACTTTCTCTTGGCTCCGCCCGCGCCGCCTGCCCCTGGGCCTAAGGATGGCAACGACACACCCATTTTGTACGCGAAAAAAAGAACAGTTGCAGTATACTAGATCCATGATACTGTAACAAGGTTACTTGTTACAGTATCATGGATCTGGTATACTGCAACTCCCCCCCCCCCACTTTCGTGTATACTCAGAGAGATTACTAAAAGAAGGGACCGCTTTGACAACTACCGCCTGGCCAATGCTGGTAACATAATTTCAAATTATGTTAACGTAATCATTTTGACTGTGCGCTCGTTTACAGTTAGCTCGTTTGTAAATGGCTTCATCACTATCTCTTGCATTGTTATCGCCCTCCTTGATGTTCATATATTTCCCGACCTGTCAAAGTGGTCCCTTCTTAAAGTAACTCCTCTACATCAAATACATGTTTTATTTATTCAACTTACCGTCACATTGGTAGTGTTTGTACTTTGTCGCTACTGCTTACGCAATGTAGAGAAAGTATTGTTTCTATGACATGCACTGTATCGCAAATAGTATAGAGGATGAGTCAATTCCTGCGAAAGAAACGCACCACCTCCGATAATTAATGAACAAATATTTGTCATTTTGTTGGGACAGGCTTCGTTACTGCTCATCACTTTCTTGGCGATTAATTTTCTGTACTGATCAGAAGTTCATATTGAAAGTGAGTCACACCGCTAGTATATTTCTAAGTAATCTCGAAGAAACATGTTTTATACGAACAACGAGAAACAGAAAATTGTGAATTGGCGACTGGGTGCTTATTACGACAGCTTTTGTATCCCGCTCGACCTTAAGACTACCAACCGGTCATCAGAATAGCAATGCTGTCGCTTTCGCAAATGACGTTAGTGACCTCCTGATCCCACAAACTTGATTCGTGTTGGAAATGCCCTCGAAGTTCTGGTGTCGTACAGACCGTTACGAAATTGGAAAATTACAAGCACTATTTTCTATGAAAACCTATGCTTCCGAGACGAACACGGTTAAGGCATTATTTATTGCTACTATAATGAGAAACTCCCTAGGGTGTTCATTTACTAAAATGACTTGTTCTGAATATTCTCCGACATGAAAAAAATTGAATTCAACGGAAAGCACTCTTTCTCGGAAAATAAGACCTATTTTATATTATATAAAATGTACTATCATAAATTATTAGAGTTTACAGAATATATACACTAGATGAAGGAAACTTCAAAATCGAAACAAATAGTTTCAACACAAATAGCAGAAATCGTTCCGTGTTTGGAGTATATTGTGCTATTGAATTGTGTGTAATGATTGTGTACCTTGGTAGCAATCTTTCTTTGAATAACGTGCGTTTCCAATTAAAGAATTGAATTCAATTCCATATATAAAGAAATGATCACAGCTATCAACCTTTCCAAATGAACTCGGCAATCTTCTCCTATAGAAACAAGTTGCAACTTTCCTGTATTTCCATTTCCTGCCAATTTACGTGGTCGGCCGCCATATTGAAAACGAGTAAACCACTTCTGGAGGGCTGCCGCTTTGTGTTCATATCTTGTTTCTTTTTATATATATATATATATATATATATATATATATATATATATATATATATATTGAATTTTGTTTAGTAGCACGTGGTTGCCTGTTAAATTTCAATCAATTTGTACACGATAACATTTGTAAATATTTTAGATTTTTTTTTCAGCCGACAGCCAGTTCCTCTTTATATCCCGATGGAAGACATATTCGACCATACACTAGACACCAACACACTTGCAGGTCCCTCTCGTCTGGGGTCAGCAGAATGTGAGATCCTCCGCGACAACACCTACATGAGAGACAACCTCAAGGCGGAAGTCGACCCTGCGACTATGTGAACCAAAACGCTTAGTTGGTACACGCTCTTAGTTATACCGACAATCCATGTCGGTTATTTTAGTGAATAGTAAGGGTAAATACCAATGTGACCATTGGTTCTAAGAGATTATGTCCCAGAATGCATTTTAAAATGCTAGTTTATTCTAGTAAGAAATTATTGGTCTTTATTCCTCTGCGTTGCAAAACTTGCCTACTAATGGAGCGTCGAGCTAGTACACTTGAGTGATGGACTGACGTCATTAAAAGCAGTGTCACGTACACTGCTATGTACCAATGAAGGGCCATCATGTTTGTTTTTTGCAGGTGAAAATAAACATTTTCGAGTAAATTCTTGAAGTAAAATTTTGGCCTCACAAAAATGGTGACTAATTTTGGGAAATCAATATTTAAAACTTATTCCTATTTTTATATCACAGAATTTATAACGTTTTTCATTCGTAAAATTTGACTTATCGGGAGTAATGCTTTTTCACATTATCAGGACTTGTATAATCTATTGATTTATATTATTATTTCTATCCCCAGTTCCATGTTAAATCTTCATGATGGGGGAAAGCTAGGCGCGAGGGACAAATGTTACGAATGTACTTTTATTACATGCAATAAATGCAGTAGTGTCAATGTATGCACGTGTTTTAAACGTTGATTATCTCAAAATAAGGAAATAACGACTGGTAAAGCATAAAATATTCATAATTTAAATCAGATGTTTCCTTCACTTTCTCAGAAGTTACGTCCCGACGTTTATAAGAATAGTTAAACACTTTTTCGCTGTATACAGCGCAATGATTTTTCGTAGTACTGTACTCCCCAAGATTTCCCCAAACTTAAAACGACGATATTCAATATTTTATTGGCCATATGACGTTAATAACTATTAAAGAGCACAAAATAACCCAAACAGACTCAAAATCCTTTCTTTGGAAGGAAAGAAAGAAAGAAAGTTGACACATTCTGTACCATTGCGGAATGTGCAATCTCAAATCTGAAATTCAACCAAGCAAAATTAACTAGAACTGTACTATTTAAAATAAAACTGCTTCGTGACCTAATGGTTCTTACTTACCTTGTCACAGTGTATCTCATTCTTTGATAGTGTGGCATTTGGAACATGCACAGACCAGAACGACATAGCTACATAAAGACGACTTTTTAATATTTAATTTGTCGATAAAAGTCTGCTTCACATGTAAGACCATCAAAACATATATTTAAATTTTAAGAAAACCTCTAAAATACAATATTATTGTTACTCTCACCAGGAAACATAACTGAACTACCTGTTATATTTTAAACTCTAGTATAGAAGAGGTCATTTACTGATGGAAAGTTGGATTAAGGTAATTAAAAATATATTAATGAGCTAAGTTTTCAAATAAATCGATCGATAATGTCATGCATTCATAAAAAAATAAGCTTACTTCAGTCTATTTTACACTTCCAGTTTTTGTTTTTTTGCACTCAGTGTAGAAATGGAAATGCAGTATATTACGGAAAACGATAGTTTCTTTAACGAAAATGGATGATTTGGAAACAATCCTACACAATCATTTCTTTTTTTACGCATTTCAGTGCCGAAAATGTCCTTCAGACGCTGCAACAACTGCTAGAGCACAAACACCGGAATATCGCACTCAAAGCAAATGACGTTCGGACATCCCAAAAAACGAGATGTGAGGTTACAATTTTTTGCTTTGTGGTTGTGGATTGTAATATTGAATTAGTTTGCTATAAACAGAAAAACTAGCGACTACGGCGGAAGCTAACATTTACATTGGCTCAAGCTATCGTGTCAGGGAGAAGTTCTAGAAGAAAATACTCCATTGGTAGTTCTGGAAAGTATCACCAAAACAGTGGTAGAAACACTGGATGTTGTTTGTACGAAATAATGACACATTTAATTTTAGAAAATATTTATAAGACCTCAAGGGATCAAACGTACAGCCAATCTGTAATGTACACTTTGTTTTACTGTTTTTGGCTAAATAAATAAATAAAATATATTTTGTGTGCTGCGACAATGATACACATACGTTTACCGGGGGACGGGAGTATGAGACCACAAAACCCATTAGTCCATCCCGTCAATCAAACAATCCGTCAGTGAGACAGAGTTTGCTCTTATTCGGACATATAGGCGTTTTGAATATATCCACCCTCTGCACCTCTTCTTCCGCCACCTCAGTGTCGAACGGTTAGTCAATTCAACCAGTCAATCAATCCAGCCGATCAGATTCGCTGAATTGACTGTGTCTGAATTGTAACTGAATTGACTTCAATAAATTCACCCTCTGCACATCTTTCTCCGCCGTGTCGGACAAGTCAGCCAATCCAGCCAATATGAATTGACTGTGTAAATTTGCCAGTCGTTTTCCTTTTATATTAATAGAAACACATGTATATACGGGCGTTTTGAATAAATTCGCCCTCCGCACCTCCTCCTCCTCCGCCGCCGCCGCCGCCACCACCGCCACCGGTGTCGGGCGACAGCGCGGGGTGGCGGCCGACCATCGCCGCCGCGTAGAACGCCTTGGCGGCCGCGCCCGCCCGGGCCCCCGGCCCGCTCCCGGCGAGGGCGGAGAGGCGCAGGTCGTGCTCCAGCAGCGACTTCATGGCCCGCTCCATGGCGCGCTTGCTGGGCAGCTGGCGCGCCGAGGAGCCGCTTTGCCGCTGGCCGCGCGACACCCGCGGAGAGCACGGCGAGTGGTCGCGGGGGATTTTCCTGCTCGACGACATGGTGCAGCTG
>BOPP01000003.1:5927320-5950673 GCA_017312745.1 Gryllus bimaculatus | reverse complement strand
TCAACCCCAGTAGTCCCACCTTCATCTCACGACGTAGTGTGGCTGGAAACGCCAAGTCCGTGTCAACACCCGTAGTCCCGCCTTCATCTCACGACGTAGTGTGGCTGGAGACGCCAAGCGCGTGTCAACACCCGTAGTCCCACCTTCATCTCACGACGAAGTGTGGCTGGAAACGCCAAGCGCGTTTCAACCCCTGTAGCCCCGCCTTCATCACACGACGTAGTGTAGCTGGAAACGCCAAGCGCGTGTGAACACCCGTAGCCCCGCCTTCATCACACGGCGTGGTGTGGCAAGAAACCCCAAGCGAGTGTCAACCCCCGTAGTCCCGCCTTCATCTCACGACGTAGTGTGGCTGGAAACGCCAAGCGCGTGTCAACCCCCGTAGCCCCGCCTTCATCACAAGGCGTGGTGCGGCTGGAAACGCCAAGCGCGTGTCAACCCCTGTAGCCCCGCCTTCATCACACGGCGTGGTAGCTTCTGTGTTGTTTCTCCAAAGCATTTCTAGTGCTCCAAAATACATGTCTGTGGCGGAACTTATTGTCAACAAACGACGTGACGTACGAACTGAATCAACAATACAATTTAATTTTTGTGACAAAACGCGAGCAAGAAGAATCAAAAATGGATATATCTCACTTTAACAAATTGGATTTATTCAAAGTGACACATTTTAATAGTTGTATCTGTTTACTCTTGCTATAAAGAAATAATTGTAAATTGATGTGTGATTACTCTTAATTCCATTAATTATCAAATAAAATTTAATTCATATTAGCAATCATTTATATAGGTAAGTTGCAAGAATCCCAAAGTAGAGACATCTACTTGTAGACATCTGAGCCCCTCGAAAGGAATAGAGATACTTAAACTATAGTAGTGTATTAATATATTAAACAACCCCTGATAACGTTAACACACCCTTTTCCATTCCATCCCTGGTGACAAATATAGGAGTCAAAATTTCTGGCGACGGTGAAAGACTATGCAAGCAGGGTGTAATATAGAATGTTCTCAGCAATTTTGCCCACGTCGGGAATTGAGATGGGCGAATGATTCCAAAAGGGTCAAACAAACATTTTAATCAGCTTGTCTCAGTGTAGATGAACCACTTGCGTAACTTTTGTATCTTCGTGCACGTAAAGGATTCTGAAACGATTATACCCACTAATATAATTCTTAAATAATAATTTAAAGTTTTAAACGAAATATTTTGAGCAGCATCGCCTTTAACACAGCTGTTTTTGTTATAATAGGAGCTCGTATTAAAATGAGCAATTCGGGTAATTTGGAAATGGGAAATACGCTTACATACAATATAATGCACAACAATATTGTCAACACTGATACAAATAGGTTCAGGATAAAAATAGATGAGGCCCTAAAGTGCTGCATATTATCGGTTTTCGAAATTCCAAATTCTGATGCATCGGACCCGGCATACGGTGTTCTGTGAAACAAAGGCTCAAAATGAAATACTTGCATCGGGGTGTATCTAGTATCGAAGGACCTCGTTGTTACCGTCGGTTTCGGCAGTATTAATCGCGGCCATGTCGGGGTCGGCGATTGATTCAATCACCTACAGTAGGGGAGACCACCTTGCAAGTTCTCGAGGGCCACCACTGAAACTTTTAATACGGTCCATATTTTAGTTTCTCGAACGATCCTCACCAGTCTTTTCCATATTGTTGATATCGGCTCTTTGTCCGGCTGCTCTGAAACGGTGGGGGGAATGGAGCCATGTGTAGTGTCAGGCCCTACCACCCACAACGTAATGAAACCCTAGTAAAAATGTCTTAAATCTAAACGTAACCTAGTTTTACATTATGGGGATGTTGACCCCAACACGTACGCTAGGTGCACAATATTCTAGCCGGATATGAATACAAGGGGCTTTCACTTTTGACAAATAACCTTTCGTGGGCCACACTAAATGGTGCCGCGGGACGCCAGTTAAACACTCTTGATCTAGACTGTCAAACAAACCAATTTTAACAGCTTATCTGATTGTAGATGGAGTGGTGTGAAAATTTCGTACATTTTTGCTCGTAAAGGATTCTCAAATACAAACATTTTTACAACGATGTTTAATTCTCAATTAATGATAGTTTAAAATATTTTATGATTTCTTTTTGAGCTATTCTATTGAGAAATCTATTTATTTTCATTAAAGAACAATTAACCTAAAAGCATGAAGCATGGCGATGTGCAAAACTAACTAATAGGACAATTAATGTAGGGGAAACCCCTTCTACTAAGCCACCTTTCAAAATTTGTTTGGCGGCTGAACCTTCCCCAACAACCTTCATCTGCTCCTAGTCATCCACTACATTGGCTGAACCGTCACCACAACCCTCCGTCGTCCCTCGGGCGTCACAAGCTCGGCTTCACACACTCAGAGGGACGGAGTGACGTAATTACCACTACGCCGCGAGAGACAAGCCCTCCAGGTTGTTCTGTACGCGGATTGGCGATTTTCTCCATGAACCTTGGCGTTGAAGCCGTATTGATCAAATCGATTTGGAGGATTGTTTAGAAAGAAGTTCGAAAAATCACGGTTTCACTTTTTGATCTTTGTTTTTTGTGTTTTGTACTGTAAAAAAAAAAAAACATCTGCGGGCTCCATATTATGTGTAACAATACAATTCAAATAATTGAGAATATTATTTTCTACGTTAAAGAATTCTAATTCAAAACCCTCTCTATAAACTAATCAATGTTTCCAAAGTATCTTCCTTTCCAACAACCTTGATATGCTTCATATGACTCAAGCACATGCCAAGTGGCTTACCTTTAGAATGTCGTCTCTTCTAGAAGTCCTTTTCTGCATTGAACAGTATGCAGCCCGCCGGGCGTGTCTAGGCGAGCACTGGCCAAGCCCAAGAATCAAGTAACACGCGCCAGACATGGCGGCGCCATACCGCGCGGCCGTGGTTCGATCTCTGTCGATGTTCGATTACGCCATTGAGCTGCCTCTGGCGTCCACGCGGAGGAGGCCCGGCGGGCAGGGGCGCAGCGGGAGGCCGGCCCGCATGGTGCAGGGGCGCCGGAGCTGCGCGGGCGCGGGCGGGGCGCGTGGGCGTGGCGCCCGGCGCGGGCGGGAGGGCGTGGGCGCTCCGGGGCGATGGAGGCGGAGGACGCGGCGCGCCGGAGCGCTCCCTGGCAACGCCTGGTGCCAGCAGCATTGTCGCGACCGTTGCGGGGCACTGACGCCCAGCTTCGCTGGCGCGTTTTTCGACAACTTGGGTTTGGAACTCGCGATGCAAAAGTTGCATGTCGCGGGTCTCCCATTCGAAATGAGATACATGCTAGTAATCGCGCAACTTTCCTTCAACGATGACCTTGCTGCCCCTCTCTGCAACAATAAATAGTTAAAGGCAAAAGCTCGCGGCGAGCACTGATGACATTCCAAACACACTTCAATGTCGCGAAATAGAAACTATTTTCCGTTGAAGAGGCCTGATCTGTGATTTTCTCCAAAAAATCTAAAGAAATATGACCAAAGTAGGTAAAGATTCATCGCAGGAGAAACCTCTAACTCCTGAGAAAAATCGCAAATTATTGAGAAAGTTGCGAAGGCATGACTGATTCTCCAGTGATTGACTTTCCTTCATAAAATCTAGAGGCCGATTTTGTAATAAATACCCCCTTCTCTTATCACTATTTCTTAGTTCAAGTAGTACTAGTAATACAAGTGTTGCGCAACATATTGTGTAGTCTGGACGTATCGCGAGCAAAGTCCCGGGACACGCCGATTCCAGTCTGCAGATAGCCGCCACGTGGTGACGTAGTGTTTGTGTTCTGTTGTTTTCGGGATGTGAAGTCCACTGTATAAATCAAAGAGAAAAGAAGGCAAGGAATGGAGTTTTGGCTAAAAAATACTCATCTCCTTTCACGAGATGGAGAAAAAGATTCATAATATTAAATCACAATTTAGGCGAGGGAATAAAAAACTTACGGATCCAAAAAAAAAAGTGTATCTTCCCCCCAAAAGGCAAACTGGTTTGGTTACCAACCTTTAATGTTGTTACTACAAGGGATGAAATCGGTAGGAAGTGGTCTGACTCTGTGGATGTGTGGATGGTGTGGATGCGGGTCATTGTTTCGCAACAGTCTAGCGATATTGTCTCGCAACTGTCGCTATACAAAGTCCCGCAACTTTGTTGCTAGGTTGCTAGACTTTACAACTACAGCTAACATCGCTATTACAATCATTCAAACATCAGATGGTAATAACAAATAGCATGGTGAACTGTACTGTTTCAATAATCTCTGGTCCATTTGGATATTGGACGCTTGCGACGACCATTCGCCGGCCCCGCCTGCGGAAAATTTGTCTGCACAGGAAGAGTATGACTCTGAAAGATGGATGATCAAGAAGTCTTGAAGTTGGTTCTCTGAAGAAAACACGAAGAAAACTGCAATTGACGAGCCTCTTCACGAAGTTAATACAACATATAAAATCACACAAAACATACAGGCACCCTGACACAATATCTGTAGCAGAATGGAACTATGGGCATCGCCTCACCAGAAAACTGAATGCGCATTGCTCTTTCCTCTCATTCAGTGATGTCGGCAAACACTCTCCCACCAATAAGGATTAAGTGTCCGTCAGTAAATAAGCGGGACGGTTCACTTAGGAGTAAAGGCATAATGAATCTTATATGTAAAGTATGTGTGACTCGTCCACTTATGTAAAGAGTAGGGCCCGAAATTAAATACGTTTGTCGGTTATATGTGTCTTTAATCCCATGCAACCCTAATGGTTTGTTCTTTGCACCTGTACCTCTCTGCACGTTAAATTTAATATCCTTAGCAACGTAAATAAACAACTATCGATTCATTGCATATAAAATGTTTTATTAAGAAAAAAACATGGCGAAGTATAAAACAAACCAGATTCAAACAATTCAGAATAAAAGTATCTCGTATAATGTTTTGAATAATTATTGTTAATTGCAATATTATTAGTGTAATTAAAACAAGATGTAGTAAATTAACTTCATTTTCCTAGCATTTATCCGAATGAAAATTTTCTTCAATAATCGTTTTTAATGACGCCCTGAAGCTGTTGCCATTGGAAGTCGACGCGACAACTTCCTCGCAGAGCGCTATTTATTTAGGTACCTTTAGCTTCAGGAAAATTATTTGCATTCATCTTTTCTCAAATCACGGCATATGAATAATGATATAGAGCAAGCAACACACCACAGTATCGTAGTGACGTGTAACAGCAACAGAATTCATTTGTTTACTATCGCAGTCGTGTTGTAAATTTTCGCATAAATCGTGAGATTTTATGGTGGCCGATACAATGCTGGAAAAAATTGTCCAAATTAAAAATTTCAGATCCGCTACGCTCTGCTTTGAATTTTCATTTTCGGCCTCTGCAGTAATAACACTCATAACATTTCTAGATATGTTAAAGCTTTATAAACATACAAAATTAAGTCAAATAGTAAAGGCTCGTTTTAAAACAAGGTAAGTATTTTGAAAAAAAAAGATTTTACATCAAACAAAAACGCAGGTGCTCCCACATCGGACCATGAAGGAGAATATCGCACGAAGCTAACTCAGAACTGCAGTGGCGTGCTCTAGTAGTAAGAAATTAAGATCTTGTGTGGTGGATTGTTTGCTTTGCACCACGAGATCCAGCGTTGTTTCCAAGCAAAGCAATACGTGCATAATTTTCAATTCCTGAATAATTTCATTAATTGTAGTATAACGCTCAACTGTCTTCATGTTCTTGTCCGTTTCCAAAATTGATGACCTTTCTGAAAGTTCTTCATCGCAAACAGATAAAGGGAAAGGGAATAGGAATGTTTAAAGCTACCACTGCTAAATTTTGCAATCACTGTCAATTTTCTCCATATTGTTGTAACAATCTGCAAAAAAACTCTGCAGGCGCAGTCACCTAAAAGCGCAGAAAATTACAGACTAAATCATTTCATTCTTGGTGCACACGGACATCGGACTTGATTAAATTCTCTGAAGTCCTTTACGAAAACAGCTAACCCTTAGTCAGTGTTGCCAACAACTGAAGCTGAAAAAATAAAATTTGCCTTATCTTTTCGGCATTTTTCTAAACATTAACTTAAACTTTACAATTTACGTATAAATTCAGGTATTGTAATGTAGAGAATTTTTATTGAGCATATACTGTCATATTTATTCGCCTATTATTAGTAATAGTAATTAGTATTAGTGTGAAATTTCCATCAACTTTTGTCATAAAAGCACACGAACATTTAAGAATAGAATAAAAATATTAAAATGTGAATCAGAATAAATGTTCCTTTATTGTTCTAAATAAACGCAAGTACACTAGTCAATTAGTTGCATTGTTGCGAGTGACCCACAAAACGCTTTCGAATCTCACGAAGACGGTTTCAAACGTCAATATCTCACTCGTGGACACGTATTCAGTTCGAACACTGATCAAGACACACTCAGCGTGATTCAACGTCCCCAAAATAAATTGTTTCAATGACATGAAGTTTCAAGTTTTGTTCGAGCTTTTGAAGACACATTCTTCAGCACTGACGAATAAATATTATTTTGTAATCCATGTAAAGTTCAAGCTAGCGTCGAGAAACGGTTTCACCCGGCAGAGCTGGCGTCGAATTTCCAAAAGGCAATAGTCGCACTGGGTCTGTAATACCTAGGGATTTCTTTTTATTTATATAGGAAACTATAGACTTTGTATCATTTTTTAAAGGAATATGTTTATTTATTTATTTATTTATTTATTTATTTATTATATGGATTTCTGGCCGCGTAAGTTTTCTGGTTACACGAGCTCCCTAACCCTTGCCGAGCGCTGAATAGCACGGCCCGTTGAGAGTCTTAGATCCGACTCAATTTACAATGCTGCCATCATTCACCTCGTATCTTCAAAACAATCGTATTCTTTTATGCTGGTGTGCCGCCAAATATTGGTTTGGTTGTATATTGTTCCAATATTTTGCGAAGCTTTTGCCTTTTGTGCAACAATTACGGTTTACAGCTATTTGATTTACCGTTTGTTTCTTCCTTTTATTATATGACTTCGTTTATTCATATAGTATAACTCTTTATTTGGACACTTGTGTTAAACACAATCTGTTATCGTCACAACTTCGTGAAAGATGTGAAGGATAACTTGTCGGTGCGATGGTGTAATCGGACTGTTATACGCAACTTTGCGGGTTGAAATCCGATCGACGCCGTGGATTTTTAAGGGCGAAAAAATCCTTCGTACGCCTTCCTACGGAGGGAAAGTAAAGCCGGCTGTCCCATGTTAGTAGATTTACTTGCATGTAAAAGATCAAGCCTAAATGACGCCTCTGAGCAAAATTTAAATCGCCTGTAAGTCGCCCAAGAAATACCTCCTTTCTCTGCTAGTTGGTGAAAGGAGCGTAGCGAAATTTGCATGGTCAGACGGAAGAGCGGGCATAAAGGCCCGAGTATCGCCACGTAAAATGCGTTAATTCAATTCAATTCAATTCAACTATGGCAGAGGCAGTCGTAGGGCCCTCTAGGGAAACTCCGAGATCCCCCCACCTGGGTGTATCTGCACTCTTTGTAGTGGGCAGAGGAAAAAGTATTGTCGTCGTTTGCCAATGAGATCGAAAATATGCTCCTTGCCTCTCATGACCAAGTCTTAAAAAACAACCAATTACACAGGTGCAAACACTGCATCCCTGAATAGAATAAAAAAATAAAGTTCCGCACCTAGGTCAGTAACCTGAAACATCTGTGATCCTCGCAGGATCACACTACTATCATTTTTATTAAATGAAATATATGACACGATCTTCTTGTGTATTTTTTTCAGTATAAGAGTAAGTGCATGAAACCATTCTCATTTGTTGTTAGAACATGCAGCAAAAACACAGACGCTTTTGACAACTGAGAAATTAGGGACACTATTCATGAGTTTTACATTGTGCAGAAAGTCGTTCCTCCAATTATGAAACCTTTGCTAGGGCTAAAACAAAAAAAAATCACTTGGAATTGGGGTTCTTCATCAATACGCCAATTTTAAACAAAATTTGTTTGCAAGAAAGTATAGAATGCAAATTACTGTTACAGGTGATACTGTAAAATTCAAAGTTGGTACCTTGTAATAATGAAGCATTGTGGAGAGAAAATATTTTTTTTTATTTAGACGAATCCTGGATAGACATTAACATGACAAGAGGAAAGTGCTGACAAAGAATGACATTTTAGAAGTGACTTCGTGGGGCAGTTCTGCTAAACGACTTATTCTTAGTGTAGATTCTCGAAATGTCTTTATTAGAGATGCTAATCTAATGGTGGAACCAAACACATCCCAACGAGATTACTATGGACAAATGAAATCCACAATTTTAAATATGGTTTAATACCCAAATTTATTATTTTCCGCTCGTTTTCAAAAAAGTTCAATGTTTTCGATTTTGATTATATACAATAATTTCAATAAAATCATCATTTCTTTCGCCAAATCAATAACCCCGCTCTTGAAGCCGAGGTATTTCGCATTCTAACGCATGAATAAAGAAGGGATCGGCTGCTACCCAATCTACCTCTCATACAAGTGCGACAATAGGCCTTACACCTCCCAGAGACACACAACCATCGAGGTCTACGATGACCCTTTCAGATCATTGCAGAAACGTGCCAAAGCCAATTCCAACACCATAGCCAGCAACCTGCCAGCAATGCACTGCTGCTACAATATTATCCGCAGACGCCAATGCCGTCCTATGCGAATTGGATCTCGATCGCGCTTGAAGTTAGGTTTCCACCTAGGAAGATTATCTAGATATCGGTAACTGAATTATTTTGACATCTCTTTCACGTCGTTAGTATTTACATTAACAGTGATTGTATACATAATTGAATCCGTTAAAACAAGACCTTCAAAAATGTTTGAAAACGTTTCTAGAAAACTCAAACGTTTCCTGTGATGGATCAGGTTTTACTTTTAGGTATAGAAGTTATACACCTTACGAACTGACCAATCAGGATCAACTATGGTTCGTCACCGTATTATGGTGGTGTCAGCATTGCGAGAGGGTTTGTGTCGGTCAGAACTTTTCTCAGAGACTGGAGACGCTCAAGAAACGTTTTGCTGTATTTTCCGCTCGTTTTTCAATACTTATTAAGGTTTTTTTACTCAACTGTATACGATGAGCTCCGATGAAATCCTGTCATAATTTATTTCGCTAAATCTACACATGTGCGATCACCGCGGAGGATTCTCGCGTTCTGCCGCGACACGCGTGGACGCAACACTTCAAGAAAGAAGAAATCGGCTGCTACCCAATCTGCTTTGGTACATGAAGTGCATCAATAGATCGTACATGCCCCACGCGACATACAACCATCGAGAACTACGATGACATTTCCAGATCATTGCAGAATCCCGCAATGGCCAGCACCCTGGCAGCATTCGACCATCTGCTATTCGACAATCGCCTCCGCGAAACCCAATGTCGTGACAGCTGAAATTGGATCTCGATGGCGGTTGGGATTATCTTTCCAGCTAGAAACATTCTCCAGATATCGGTAATTTAATTTATTTGACATCTCCCTCACGTCGTTAGTATTTATATTGACGGTGGTTTCTATACATTACGGTATTTTTAAAATGACTTCAAATGATGTTTGATAACGTTTTTCGAAAACTCAAAAGTTTCCTGTGGAAATGAGCTGAAAATTACACAAGTTTAGAAACGCTCAAAAGCCATTTCCACAGCAATGGTTTAAAATTATTCCTTCAAACTTTTAGTACAGATAGTGGTAATTGCACTGTATAAGATGATCATTGAAAACCATTTTGCTTTTTTTGAAAAACGCCACAAATGTATTTTTTTAATATCTCTCTCGAATTTGTAGGCAAGTAGAAGTAAGAATAACTTCCAATGAAGTTTTTATAAAGCTTAAAAGAATCTGTGAAAAACAGCTTCAAATTTGTTTCTGCGGTAACGCCACAACGCCATTTTCTTAAAAACGGCTACAATCTTTCCAACGAATATTCGTTTGTTGTGACTCGAGGTTATCAACCTAGGAGACTGTACAATCAGGACTAACTATGGCTCATGTTGTTAGTATTTAAAATAGATCATTCTTGTTTCATGGGAATCCCTACACTCCTCTCAGTAGCATTTTAATCATCGATGCGTTGTCTGTTGAGATGTTTAAATCAATTTACTCTGACTTTTATTTTCTTAAATGAATTGTAAATTATTCACTCTAAAATTCTGTTCAGGGAGTGAATTGTACTTAGAAATTTATTTTGATAATATATAATAGGCTGGTCATCTGAGAAAAGTCTCAAAATTGAGTATTTTATGAGAATTTTGGCAATAGAGACTGAAGAATCCATTTTCAATGATAACCTCAATAATCACGTCAAAAATTGTAATGGATTTTCTTGCTTTTCTCGAGTTATGATTGCAGAACAGGTTATTTTTAATAAGCATCATTTCCGTTATAATTTTGTTTAAAAAAAATATGTTTCGTCACATGTAAAATTAACTTGTCTTTCTCGCTTCTTTCCCCTTTCCATTTTGAAACTCCTATACACACTAAGTACGACACAATAAAACAAACTTTTTCGCCGAAATCGCACACAGCTCACGCTGGAGTAAACTGCAACACAAAATACAACGAATGAAGCGAAAAACGCCCGACACTTCCATTACCAAAACGCATTCGAATTCGCGCGTACAGAATGCGTTCGACTCGAAAATGCGGCGTTGCCGCTGGTGAAAGAGCAATCAGCCAGGTTATTTATTAGGAAGATATGTCAGATATTTTAACAAGATGGTGAAACACAAAATAAATATCAGGCACTTTTATCTGACGGATAAAATATCTGTCGGATAGTATTCGGAACTTTATCAGACCGGTGAAACATGCCCTGTTAAGTCAAACTAGAATTTAAGAACACATATAAACACACCTCAGAAATTTGTACAAAGCAGTACCATGTTCTATTTTGAGGATAACGCAGTTCAGGTACCCTGTTTCCCTCAAAATAATAGCTCTTAGTGTTTATAGGCAACCAAATTAAATGAAATTTGGCGCCTAAACTGGAATATAAATAATTATAACCAGTCTTTGGAATGAATGAACGAACGAACGAACGAACCAACCAACAGCAAAGGACATATTTCAAACGTCGCGCGTTCGAGAATCCTTTTCCTCAAAATCGCCGACTGCATTGCAGAGAGAAAAGAATCAATTTGTCAAACAATATATAAGTTCAAACTACTTCAAATATGGCCATGAGAGCATGCCACCGCACCAATAAAGTCTTCTATTGTCGACATTCGAAGGACTCGGTGCTTCGGTGCTTTCCACTACGACAAAGCGGGTTCATATGGTTTGAAAATAAACAGCAAAGACGTGTGGGTGGCGAATGGCCTTGGTTGTGAAAAGAGTAAATGTGCGCGTGTCGACTGCACTGTAGGTCATTTACTTTTTTGACCGGTATTCAGTCTTCGAAACTCTGGCGCACTATTCTCTAAGTCCGATTTTTTTGCGCATCAGGGCAGAGCAAAAACAGACGGGATGCATATCGTGCTAATAAGCTTAATTCACGCTTGGATAATGAGATAAAACAAGAAATTATATTTATTTTTATTTGCGACCGGGCACAGGTAACACTGACATTTTCTTCAATATTTAATGCTGAAAGCAAATTCTAATATCATGTGTGCGTTAGCAATTACACTTCTACATATTTTTGTAAGTGTCCTTCGTTTTGATCTGTTCCTTCCCCCTTACACCTCTGATTATTCTTTTTTTACTTGTTTTCAATGTCTTTTCAATTTAAAATATCAATTTTTTACGTTATTATCTCCTCTCTCACTGTTCATTCTTTCTTCCTCTTCAAAGCGAGTACGCATAGACATACAACGTTATTTTTTGTCTTTTTTTGTTTACATTTATCCTTTTAATTTTTCATTAAGTTCTATTTAAAAAAACCTTAACTTAACATGTTTTAGTAAGTTCTCTCCCATCTACATGTTTTGTACTCGCTGCATATTTGATCACGTGTGCGTTTTAGATAATTACATCTCTGATTTATGTGTAATTTTTATTTTGATCAATATCATAAAGATTTGTCATTTTCAGACGTAATAATATCAATTATTATTATTGGTATACACCTTGGCTGTTAGTCGCCAGCCAGCCAACCATCGTCCCCGACACTTCACCCGAGACCTCGCCACTGAGGATGCCCACCGCAGTTGTGGACAGTTCAATGCCAATTGGACCACGGCCCATCAGCCCCGAAGACATGAATAATATAGACTCCGGCCATGAAAGCCTTCAATGCTTTATAGACTGAACTGCATTATCTCGTGTAGTAAACAATTTACATAGTTATTGAAATATTCAGCGTATCACAATAGTTCGTGGTATTCTCCGAAAGACAAAATGGACAATTAGTTTCAATGCTAAATTTATGTACGCACGTACATATGGACAGGCTTCAAAAATGATCTTCTCACCAAGACAATTTAATTGCGAATGCCCCGATTTGTAAAATAGGGTATGTGTATTATTTCGATACGAATACATCTTCTCGCCAGAAGAATTCATGTTATAGAACAAATGAAACTGGAGAATGATTTACAAAGTAACACATTTTTCTTCTTTGGTAAGAATGTGGAAAGCAAAAACGACCACATACGATGCCATGATTATCGCGATAGGGAGATAATCATCTGAGATGGGAGTGGTTCAAGATACTAAAAGATGAACTGCAACCTAAAATAATATATATCGTAACCTAAAATAATATATATGTCGCCGCAATTCCTTCTCAATATTTGGTCCTCCTTTTGGACTTCGCCGGACCCAATTCTAAAATGAATTTCGTAATCCGCACCATACAATTTACCTCTTGTGGATGGTTCATTATCATGTAATAAATAATTACTAAGTAACAAAATATAAAATATCACAATAGATTACCGTATTTAGGTTGGGTTTCGTGGCATAACGGTTAGCCTATCGGGCTGTTGTATTACTCGCTCAACTTTTCTTGAACGATGGATTGAAGAAATGTGGGTAGAGCGGGGGTATTAGTTACGAAATCAGCCACTAGATTTCTGGAGAATCTCTGGAGAATCAGTCACACCTTCGTAACATTCTCAATAATTTGCGTTCTAACTTTATCAGGAGCTCGACGTATCTCCTGTGATAGATCCGTACCTGCTTCGGTAATTTCTTTAGATTTTTGGAGAAAATAACCAATAGAAGTTCTCGTTTTAAAAAGAAAATTGTTTATATATCGCCCCAGTAAAGATGCGTTTGGAATGTTGTCATCAGTGCTCGCTGCTAGCTTTTGCTTTCATTTGTTTGTTGTGCCAGAGAGGGGAAGCAAGGTCATCGTTCAAGAAAAGTTGCGCGAGTGAGAGCGTAGGCTTCCGCGGCCTGAGTCAGTATTTACTAAGCTGTCCGGGTGACGCCGCGTCCATGGCGAGGATGCAGACGTTTTGGTCGCCATTCTGCGAGCTTCCTCTTGGAGGAACCTTCGCCATGGACGCGGCGTCACCCGGACAGCCTAGTAAATAAAGTTGCGCGAGTTGTGCCAAACGGGGCGCGCCTCGCCGCCACGGCGTGGCTGGCCCATCTGCTTGGTCCATGTGAAGTAGCGATCTTTGTTTGGAGCCTCTTCGAATATTTCACTGTTATAAACTGTGCTCATCTCACGCAGTGTGCGATGACTGCTTTTACTAGACGCCGCCGCACCCACTGAAAAAATAAATTATGCATCGCATACCCAAAAATTTACCTCTTGTGGACGTTACATTACCATATAATATTACCAGGTAACCCAATATAAAATATCACAATGGACCTACCGTGCATACACCTTGAACATTAGTAAGAAATCGCAGTTCAAATATCTCACCACTCTATGTTCACATAGTTACTGCGTTAAAGAATGATGTTGGATAACTTCAAGATAATTATATTTATTATTGCAAAACACGTACTTGGTCATAAATGCACCAAAAACGTCGATTTTACCTAACAATATTGTTTTTATTAATTTATTTTCATAACCATTAAAAAATAATAAAATTAGCCTGCCTTACGGCATCTGCGCTAAGGCTGCGAGATGGAATGCCACGTAAGGCATGTTTTCAGTTGCGTAGCGCGTGAAGACTCAGTTTTTCTTGTAAACCTCTACATCGCAATCCTTCCATAATTACTTGTTCTAATTGGTAACTGTTTAAGAAATGTGTGCCTAATTGGCATACTTGAGAACGCAAACTATGTGGATATTTGAAAAGCAGATGAAATTAAACTTTGCAACATAAATAGAGAAATATACGCACGTTTTTGTAAGCATTGGAATCGTGAATTTATCCTCTTTATCAAAACAGTTCAATTCTAAAAGTTAGAAACAAGTACTGACAACTTTTGAATAGCAGGAAAAGTTCGTTGCTATGTAGTAGAAACTATTAGCATAAAAACAAGTCACAATTTTGATTTGATAGCACTACCGTTCAAATAACCATCCCCACTCTCTTGGTAAATAATGAAATTAAAGCTCAAGAAAAGTACACGAATTATACGAACTAATGATCAAAAACATAAAGTGAAGTTAACAGTTTTCCCCTTGAAAACACGATTGAGCGTAAGTGTTATAAATATTTGTAAAAATTCACCATCTCAGCTCTCTGTTCAGTTTTGAAATACAAAACTTTGAAATATTTGCATTATAAACAAAAATACTATACACATTTATTTCTTTAGTCTTACACACTTAATACCATCGACGACTCTACTAGTGTAATTGCTCGTGAATTATTTTTTATAATTACTGCTATTTATTATCTGCAAGCTTTTAAAAATATTAAGGCAATTTTTCAATAGACTTTAAATCCACATACGATTGTAGAAATTGTCGAGGCCGAAGAGCCACGATTAATGATTCACGCATGTATTGTTTACATACGTAAATATTCAATTCCTTCTATTTCTTGGTAGAATAAGACATAGTATTGAGCAATATTTTGACAATTTTAAAACTAAATGGTTTCATAAAACCCATAAAATTAGTTTCCTAAGATTTCTTTCAAAAAATAGATACTTCAGTGGGGCTGATTTAAAATATTTGAAATAATTAGTAGAGTACCTAAATTGTTAAACTTCCTCCCAATCATTTCAATATCCAAATTCGGCATTTAAAAGTCTAAGACATGGCAAATGTTGGATACACCTTGAAATCCTCATTAATAATTGTTTCCTTTAAGCCCCTGTATAAAAGTGAATGGGATTATTTTTGTTGATATAATTGGACTTTTGAATACTGTGTCGATTATTCTAAATGCGAATCGTGATGATTATAACAGAAACACGATGATGAAAATTTGCTAAAGTTAATATGGTGTTACGATTGGAAGCTGACAATGTATCGAAAACCGCTTCGTAGATTGGAGAGACCATCTGAAATCCAACAGTCGAAAGGTCTATATTCGCACACCACTTCTGATTTCGTTCGAATCCTGACCTCGTGGAAAGCAGCGCACAGACTCAGTACATTGACACAATATGAAATACCAACACACAAAGCATTACAATTTTGTCAAAAGCTCTAAACACGTTCAGAATAACCTTAGATATCACTTGCCTGCTGTTCATTTACAATTAAATTTTTTAATTTCGTGAGATTCAGTCACGCTCAGATCGGCCAGTACGGCTTCGCATAAAATCGCGTACTGTCACAGAGAATACATCACTTTCTTCGGACGAACGTTGAATTAATAAGCGAATTTATTCCTACGAATGTAGAAGCAATGACTAATGAAAACACTGACGCAGAGAACCTTCCTCTACAACACATAACTTTAACCGGTTTGCTGCCGATTTACCACCATTCAACAAACCATACATTTGTGGAAAATAAAGCGCCCTGCTGCTGTTAGCCAAATGATGAAATCTGAATAGTTTGAACGATCGCAACACTGGATCAGACTCGGTTCTTTTTGTAAGTCAAGGGCGCGATTTTGGGAAAATTAAATACTGGAGCTGAACTTGTATTCAAACCTCG
Source organism: Gryllus bimaculatus (assembly GCA_017312745.1). Lineage (NCBI taxonomy): Eukaryota > Metazoa > Arthropoda > Insecta > Orthoptera > Gryllidae > Gryllus > Gryllus bimaculatus. The sequence goes on along the minus strand of BOPP01000003.1, from coordinate 5,934,625 downwards.
AGCGTCAGCAAATCAAGAATGCATACGCTTGGTTCCGATTAGGCCCAAGGAGGGCAGATATTCAGCAGACCAGAAGCCTGATGCCAAATTGAAAACACGAAATGCATTTTAGATAGTGTCATTTACCTGCCCCTCGTACAAATTATGTTCGAATCGAACCACCGGACTTAAAACGTGTATAAAATCGAAAAATTTTGTACTGTTATTTATAGCCCTTATCATTCACGTAGGCAAGGACCTCCTGCTACACAAGGCAATTTACAATCAAAAACAACCTTCTCGTGCAGATACTTCGAAGAGTAATATACGGGATATTACTGTAATATCTCTGCAGGCACAAAAGCGACCGAAAGCGCTTACTACGAGACAAACTGCTCGCGATTGTAACGCAACAATGGAGTCATAATTTAGTACGTCGTGCCGGCTAGCCGCGGCTTCTCAAAATATCAAAACAAGTAATCTTAAACGTTCACTAGAAACACCAAAATATCGTATTAACAGCGATAGAATAACTGATTCATTACTCATTGCAACCATCAACCGTCTTCAGACCAGCCAAAGAGTAGGACGAAAAAACAGCAAAAAAACAATGCACCTAACTCATCACAAAATGGAGACTATTTTTCTTTACAATAACGTGTGATGATACCCGTAACAACGAGATATTCTGACAGCTAATTATTCAATCACGCCAGTACTTGACAAATTGTTTTGGTATGAATTATATAAGTATTTATAATATGAGCGTAATCCCCAAATATAACGAGAAAATATTAAGTTGGCCCTTCACATTACGTGCTGCAAGAGTGTCTGTAAGTCAAGGCAGTTGACATCAAGTGAAACGAGCTTGGCATGATAGCCAAAATTTAAACTCTATCATTGTGGACAAGATACGGCTAAAAAATGTTCTTTTCCATAATAATAGTCGTTTGTGTAAGGGGTAGTGTAGATTAAATAGCACTGAAAATACAGTGCCACTGGCTTCAAGAGCATCTTCAATATTGCTCCCAAATATGACTCAATTTCAACGTGAGTATTGAGAGAACTCTCATTGAAGTAGCCACCATAAGCCTAAATACATTAAATTAGTTATGTTAACATTTTATTTCCAATAAGAGTCAAGGGAAAGCAATTGTGAAAATGATTGATTAGACGTGGAGTAACAAATCAAATGTCTTGTCATTTGTTTTTCATGGAGAAGGCAACAAATACGCAAGCAGGATCCTAGTAAATGGAGTGTCAGAGGGGACCAGGAACTTCATGCTAATTCATTATCTGGTTAATTTCAGAGTTGCTCTTAAAACCTTTCGCTCTTCCATGACGGCGGAGACGCAGAATAAAACGGGAGGAGAGTTCGCTTTGGCTTTTTCTCTTCCCTACACTCACCCTGCTTTGCCATCTACCCCTTTTTCAAAAGCAAAATCTATTCTTCTTCCAATCCCTTCCTATGACCCCACCTTCTTTCCAACCAATCCCCATACATCACACAGTTTTTACTGTAAATAAATCTATATCTAGATTCAACCTTACTATCTTCCTCGTTTTCTACGATGTCCACTCTAGGCACTCTCAATTCAACCCTTCTCATTTTCAGAAATGCTCCTTACACCGTCTCCCACCGGAGTGCGCCGAATTTTATTTAAATTTGCTTCCTAAACTTAAATAAACATTTTTAAGCTCTCCTTAAAAATAAGTCGTCTTATGCTCTTGCATTTTAAATAGAAAAAATATTTTTTTGACACCCCATGAACCTCATTGCACAAGTTAAAAAGGAAATAGAGTATTACATTTCAAAGTTCTTCACAGCGTTGCTAATCGGGCGCAGCACTGTTCACGAAAACGCGATGGACTGTATGAAAAAGGTCTTCATGAGAAGGGGCCATTGCCGAGTACATTGATGCCTTTGTTGAATCGCGAGCAGAACGTCGCTGATCGCAGATTACAATTCATAGGGCCGGTTTCACCAGCCGAAGTCAAGATGATCCTGATTTGATCTGAGTCAACTTCAGTTGATCCTGTTGTACGTTTCGCCCCGCACTCAAAGTGTCTTCGGATTAAATTTGACTCACAAATTGATCCGTTGCTGTCCGGCGGATTATGGCCAGATCAAGAGTTATTTCTCGGCTTGGTCGTCTCGCCATTTTTATAGTTTTCCGTATTTTTTAAGTAAATACTTGTAACTTGGTCTTAGATTCAGTATGGAAGTATTCGCTAACAAGTAGGAGGATTGCGCGTAATATTTGTTGCGCAAATGTGTTTTTTACGACAGTATTGTTAATAAAAGTAGGGTTAACACAATTGTAGGTTATAATTCTCGGTATTAGAAGGTAAAATTTAATTATGTTTTGGCTTCAAATTAATGTAGATTATAAGTATCATTAGTAAAATAGCATTTTGTTAGTTGTAGTTTATTGGAGACGCTATTTTACCGCAATTCTATCTCATTTTTGCGATATCTGTATTGCAATTGGCGTTGGATAGTTTTATTGAATACTTTTTTAGTGTAGTAATACTTTGAATTTTTGTACTTGTTAGGTTAATTTTTGTCGTAAATATGGAGTTTGTTTTCGGTGATGATGTCATTGAAGATTTATTGTGGGGAGACACTCCACGAGTATTTCACAAAAGAAGCGATTATTTTGAATTGTCAGACGAGCATTAAACATGTCTTGGTATTTGTTCATTAAGCTTTCGAGTAATTCTTTTTCAACTGAAGAGAAATCGGGCGCTGTCTATGCATTTTTTCCAACCTCACTTGAATCCGTCATCTAACAAGAATAGTACCACACGCAACCAAAAACCACACAGACATAAAGAAATGAAATAAAAACAACTCGGTTCCAACAGCTGACTGCAAGATTATCCACAATGCATTGCGAAATTGTTGCCAAACGCGCATTTTCACGATTGTTCAGGAATCATGGGATCTGGATTAACTTCAAAGTCTCAAAACGTTGGTAAAACGCACAGGGATCAAGTCGACCTTGACTCCGCGGATCAGGATCACAAAACTCGGATCAGCTACGAATGTGATCCTGGTTGGTGAAACTGGCCCCTAAAGAGCAAACGGTATTTTTGCATTATTCAGAGCTGTTGTTCTCCATTTACGAATCAATGTTTTACTGACACTCCGTCCAGGCAAGTAATTTTATCGCACACGGCCTAGACTTGAATATAAACACGAGCGCTGACCATCACGGCGCATACCAGCCCTGAGGAAGACCACGACAGGATGGTCGAGAACGTCGGCAACTGCAGCCTTCGGACGCGGCGTCACCCGGACAGCCCAGATCAACCCACATGAACTCTGGTCCGGAAGCCTACGACTTCATTTAAAGCCAACGACTTCAAGTAATTTTTCTCCGCTGAACAAACTGCTCACTGCAGGAGAGAGCAGCTGTTGACCTACGGCGGAAATTGATAAAAAAAATGGAAAATCAGGCCAAGACAGTAGCACATTTAAGATTTGCTTGAACTATTTAGTGTTGTCAGCGTTAGAATAGTTTACCATGCCGACCACGGAAATTGGTTCTCTTTCAGTATCTGCATTGCTATTCGTTAATAGACGAGAACGAAAATACCCAGTTCTGACGATTTGCTCCGCCCCCACCAAATGGCTGACCTACTCAGACTATTTCGCAGCCTTAACCATCATCAGGTGCGAAAACACCGGATAAACAAAGACGTTAAATTTCAAACGCTTTTTCAGACTTCGTAACTCCCAGAGGCTCTGGTCTAGGAAATTCTACTGTCACAAAGTCACCGCGAGGACGAGTTAAGACGATGAGATATAATGAAAACTTTGAGACAAAATGTATCGTACATAGAAAGTGTCTCTAAAAGGCGTAATGTCTATCATAAATAGAGAAATAAAACATATAAAGTAAGAAACATCAGATGACGTTTAAATAATTCACTTTATTGGTATTCCTGTCACTTTCGTTACACCGCTGGACTGCGTGTACTATGGGCATAATCAATTATCGACTTTAAGAGGCCAGACCGTTATGACAGGTTTTTGTGATAGGGGGTAAAGTTCACCATTGAAGTCTTCACTCCTTTAGTTATGAGAATGCACTCCACCCTGCTGAGAGTTATTCCTTGCGGGCATTTTTTCAATGTCCCTAGCTTTAGAAACGATTCCACACCCGAATAAGTGTTTTAGAAAGGAATGAACGCTCAGACAGAAGTATGCTACACTTCTGACAAGTATTTCTGTCTGTTCTTTTACTACGATTCTTCTCGAGTAAAATTTCCTAATTCCGGTGTCGGACACGAATCTCATCGATGTAAGGCGGACCTGGGGCAAAGCAAACAACAGTTTTAGCAAATTGCAACGGCATCTAGGAGGGCTATGTAGAGTTTTAAGGGGCTAATGTGGTCCTCTGAAAGGAAAAAGGATTTGCCAGCTACATTCCGTACGTGTAGTGAAAGGGGTGGATGACATCAGCTATATTCCACGATTATGTTATGAAGTTTTGTTCAGAATTAAAAGAACAACCAATACTTCTAATATATGGACGGTCATCTAACGCTTTTGAACCATTGAAATAGCATATTTATGCTCGAAAACAACCAATGTTGAGATAATTAAAGCTGCCTTCTCATACAAACACATTGAGATTGCAGCCCATCTGAACACGTACTGTGCTTACAACCAATGAAGTATAATGGGATGTAAAATTCTTCAAGGAACAGAAGAAATCAAAGAAAAATGACAAAGCAGAATTTGATAGAGGCTGCTTTGTAAAGCATGGGGCAGCCGAACTGTCTGGTGAAGAAGGGATAAATGACTTCAAGAAAACTGTCAAGAGGTCGGAATTCAGGACCTGTGAGATGTGCTGTATCCATCGACTCGAACCAAATATCTCGATTTGATATTGAAGTATTTTAGCTAAGAAGGAAAGAGCAGGCAGCAACCTGAAAGATTTTCTACGTTCTCCTCCCTGCATTTAGACAAGTGAGATTCACCTTGGATCGCATTATCAATTTGGCGGGACTCTCCACCTCCCTTTTGTTCAGTTGCACCGCGGATTGATTTTCACTTGAAATCACATAGGAACCAGGGCCCACAGTTGAAATGGCCACCATCCCTTCACCTCCTAATCAAACTGTTCCTTCCACAGCAACTCTCTCTCCTTGCATTTTTGAGATACTACTGTTTGAAATGTGGTATACTATTGAGTGAAGAGTGGATCCGAAAAGACTCTGAAGTAAAGCAGAAATTTCAGATAGCATTGAGTTACTAAATTTGATTTGTACTAATTACGTTAGAAGACATATTAGCCTGTACATCTTGGTGAGAATGACCGGTCGATTCTTCGGTACAGCTGAGGTCATGGCAGAAGCAGAGATTGCAAGACATTCGTGGTAGTTTCTGTATTGATCGGCGTTGGCTACACTTGTGATCTGGCAATAGATAATTTCGGAATTTACATGCCATTGGCTCGTCTGCTTTGTGTGAATCGTGTTCGAGGATCTCATTTAACAGAGCTCTCGAACAAATTTGGGGTAGATTGCTGAAATTAAAACCTTGCGGGTGGTTGCAAGGCTCACACTGGGCGAAGGCTCCGTTTCACACTGCATCAATGGCGACTGCGTTGCCCGGCGAGCGGTCCCCCCCCCCCCCCCCCCAGCTACCACTCGCCCGCCTCGCCTCCCCGCCCCCCCCGCCCGCTCCGCCTCCCCCACCCTTCATATCGTCTCCCCGTGCCCCTTCTCTCGTCACCACATCACCGCTGCCCGTTGAAATAGGCCCGCGCGAGTCATACCGCTCCCGCGCCCTAAGGGCTCATTACGGGCCTTATATCATGGTCCGTCCGACCTTCGCGGCCACACATCAATTAAGGGCTGAGCGAGGCATTAGAGGCGCCGCGACGCCATCTCGGCGGGGTGGAGGAGGAGTGAGTGAGGCGCAGGCGGCAGGCAGGCAGGCAGGCAGCGCGGGGAGGCGAAAGGAACGAACGGACATATGGAGAGCCACCGAGGAAGTGGTGGAGAGGAGCAAGGCATGCAAACCGAGCAGGAGGAAACCGATGTGGATGGAAAGTGTCGGAGCGTCCATAATTGACTGGCTTGGATACGCCTCGCTTTTGACACCTCAAAGCCCCAAAACATCCCTCCTTCTCAGTATAACGGATAGAATAAGGGTGCTGTCTGTTATTGTGCGAATCCATAGGAAGCCCATCGACTCAAAAAACCTTGAAAATGTTTACTCTTATGCTTGGGAATTACCCCAAGATCTGTTATCAAACGGGATTTAAAACAAATATAATATAATAATAATATATAATAATAATTAATAATATTTTAAATTATTAATATTAATATATTACTAATTGTTAGATTTGAGTTATTATTTGTTGTTTTCCGCCTACCGCCCATCATGGGACCACGTGCATACGTTGCATCCACTTGTGGCTCAGACTTCGATAGCTATCGAGGCAGTAGGCGCACGTTAGTATTCATTATATGAGGGAATTTATTCAGCGATTCTTAATTGCTGATTCCATTTTTATACCCCTGGTTTGTTTTTGCCCTGGGGATGGGAAGAAATTAGATTGATGAATGATTGACAATACCACAACTCGAACATACAACACTACGATATCATACATTAACATACATAACATTACAGTACACTACAATACCATACACACACACACACGCACGCGCGCGCGCGTCTCACTCACACACCTACGACTATTATTATTATTATTATTATGATTATTTTGCTATTATTATTATTATAAAAATGTTGCGCAGTATTGTCTTCGCTTTTAACCCGCAATACACGGAGTCCAGTTCTATCCAGGTAACTCTCTTATGCAGGTTAATGAGTGGGTCTTTAAAAAATCCTTGGCTCTTAAAATGAGGGTTTTCGTGCCTGTTGAAGGACACAAGAATAAGGTTTTTATGCTCGTTCATTATAGAACAGCGAGAAAACGTAATCTTTAAACGTACTTACTTTACATTGTTGCACGTATCTCCAGCTGTAGCGCAGCAACCAGCGAGAAAACATTTCTGAGGTTTAGGTTCCAGCATTTTCACTTTAAAACAATGATTTAAAAATTAGCCGTTTTGTTCGCAGTCGTTCAAGAAGTAGCCGGTATTGGCGCGAGAGCAATTCCGTTATCCCAAAAGTAACGTCGATATATCGTACAAATAATGATTAAGCTAATCAGTGACAGAATATTGTATCGACTTCAATTATATCACTACACATTTATCTACTAGTTAAATCACATCCGCACCAATTTGAGCAAGGTCTAATTAGCAATATGAAAGATATCGCGAATTACTATA
>BOPP01000003.1:5901038-5925176 GCA_017312745.1 Gryllus bimaculatus | reverse complement strand
AGGAGGAGGCGGCGGCGGCAGGCAGGCAAGCAGGCAGCGCGGGGAGGCGAAAGGACGAACGGACATACGGGAGCACCGAGGAAGTGGGGAGAGGAGCAGGATGCAACCGAGGAGGCAGGAAACGAGTGGATAGAAGTTCGGACGCAATTGACTGCTTGATACGCTCGGCTTTTGAGACCTCAAGCCCCAAACATCCCTCCTTCTCATATAACGGTAGAAAAGGTGCCTGTTTTGTGCCATCTATAGGAAGCCATCGACTCAAAACCTTGTAAACGCCTCTAAAAACCTCTTTGCTTGGGAATTACACCCAAGATCTGTATCAAACAGGTTTAAGAGAATAATAATAATAATTGTAGATTTATTATTATTTTGTTGTTTCGCGTACCGCCCATCATGGGACCACGTGATACGTGCATCCCTCTGTGGCTCAGACTTCACTATCGGGGTAGGTGCACGTTATATTCCTATATGAGGGGAATCAGCATTTTAATGCTGATTCCATTTTTATACCCCAGGTTTGTTTGCCCTGGGGGGTGGGAAGAAATTAGGATGATGAATGATGAAATACACACTCGAACATACATACATACATACATATACACACACACACACACACGCCCTCACACACCATGTTCGAGGCGGAACTCGATCCCACAATCTTCTGAATCGAGACCGCTCCGGCACTATTGCGTTACCAATCTCGGCCATTGGATGGCCATTTATTATTATTATTATTATTATTATTATTATTATTATTATTATAAAAAAGTTCGCAGATTGTCTTCGCTTTTAACCCGCAATACACGACCATCTTCCATAACTCGGTAATATGGTCTTTAAAAAATCCTTGGCTCTTAAAATGAGGTTTTCGTGCCTGTGAAAGGACAAAAGTTAGGTTTTTTATGCTGTCATTTAGAACAGGAGAAACGTTTTAACGTACTATTACATTTTTGGGACGTATCTCCACTTAGCGCAGAACAGCAGAAACATTTCGAGGTTAGGTTCCAGCATTTTCACTTTAAAACAATGATTTAAAAATTAGCGGTTTGTTCGCAGTCGTTCAAGAAGTACCGATTGCCAACATTCCTTTATCCCAAAGAACTCGAAATCTACAATAATGATTAAGCTATCGGCCAGTGGTCATAATCGAAGAAGTCTCCCCTGAGGTGAACGTAGCGGACCTAGGATGGGTCCGTACTGATGACCTCATGCCTCTCAGTTTCAAGCTTATTGTTCCGTGATATTCCGCGGGTCAAAGCGCGTTGTGTTGTACGTAGGCGACAGGATGCGCGCGACCGCCACAGCCCCATCCACATACCCGACGTACTGCGCGGAAAAGCGATCAGTTTTATTAGCCGCTTCCCGCTACCGAAAGAATCTTGTAAGCTATTAGTTGACTAAAAGAGCCCTCGAAGAGCGGGGATTCCAACAGTGCACGGGGCATTGATGGGTGTGAAGACTGCATTACGATACTTCGAGACAGTGGGCAACGCAGGTTGTAATATGGTGAGAACACGAACTCTGGAGAAGGACCTAGAAAAATTAATAATTAAAAATGTACTGAGGAAACAGTTGAAAATTGTTTGTTTTTTTTAAATATAAAGATACTGAAATTTTCAATTTTTGCTATTTATATATTTTCTGTATATATTCATATATTAATAAAACCAATTTTTGTAGATAAATTGAAATTAATTTTGACATTCTCGGATATAGTGGATCTTTGATATAGGGAAGCAAAAATGTTAGTACCCAGAAGTTCACTGTGTCCGGAGTCGACAGTAATCTGAAACTGAGAAGTTACCTGTGTAATAAATAAAGTAAAATTACATTAATTCATTTCAGTCTTTTATCATTTGATCGCCGATCATTCGAATTATAGGGTAATTAAGATAATCGTGTTTTCCTGAGTTACATTTTAGAACGAACTTAATTTTTTTTAAATTTATTTAGAGTTTTGACACCATTTTCCGGATTATGCGAAGACGATCACGCAACAAAAGATAAAGATTTTGTTAATAGCCGAAAAATAAATGCACCGATCCAAACAAAACTGAAGTTCATTATTAAATAACTTACTCGTGCAGATAGTTCTCTCCTGTGAAGAATTTGGAGAGTCGTACGTACATTTACCTAGTTCGCATACCGAAGGAGTGTTCTTATAACGTATGACAACGGATAAAATAGGCAATCTTTACGATGTTTTGTTGCAGTTTTACATTTATATAGTCGAATAGTAGCTCTTTTATTATTTCTAACGTTACCGGAGAGGGGTTCATCGCTTACATTTTGATTTTTTTTTCGCCATTTGGTTTGTTTAACAAAATTTATGATATAACTAATAATATAGTACTTCATACTGAATATTCAAATAAACAATAATATTTAATTCCTTACTTTGTTGAAGAAAAAATATCGCATTTCTGGTATTATTTGCAGTTAATGACAAAACTTCATTAAGGTCAATGTATTTTACTTCATGTACTTCATACTGTATATTCAAATAAACAATAATATTTAATTCCTTACTTTGTTGAAGAAAAATATCGCTTTTCTGGTATTATTTGCAGTAAATGACAAAACTTCGTTAAGGTCAATGTATTTTACTTCATGTACTACATATTGTATATTCAAATAAACAATATTTAATTCTTTGCTTTGTTAAAGAAAAAATATCGCTTTTCTGGTATTATTTGCAGTTAATGACAAAACTTCATTAAGGTCGATGTATTTTACTTCATGTACGTCATACTGTATATTCAAATAAACAATAATATTTAATTCTTTGCTTTGTTAAAGAAAAAATATCGTTTTTCTGGTATTATTTGCAGTTAATGACAAAACTTCTTCAGGCCGATGTATTTTACTTCATGTACTTCATACTGTATATTCAAATGAACAATAATTTTTATTTCCTTACTTCGTTAAAGAAAAAATATCGCTTTTCTGGTATTATTTGCAGTTAATGAAAAATCTTCGTTAAGGTCGATGTATTTTACTTCATGTACTTCATATTGTATATTCAAATAAACAATAATATTTAATTCCTTACTTTGTTGAAGAAAAATATAGCTTTTCTGGTATTATTCGCAGTTAATGAGAAAACTTTGTTAATGTCGATGTATTTTCGTAACAGAGAAATCTATTAAAGTATATTTTATGAAGTCTTTAAATAAAAGTCCTTCAAAAATGCAATCTGAATTATTCGTTTCCGAATGGATACTTTCGAATTCTTTACTAACAGTGAAATATGCTGTAATAATTCGAAATTTAACAAACCTTTTGATAAGTTGCACCACATTTTGAGCAAAAAAAGTCATAAACAATACTAATGATTTTCCTACCTATAAAATATTCTTCGAATATGTGATAATTTGTACTTTTTCCTATCTTCTTTGTGTTATTATTACAAAGACATATTGTTTATTTTATTTATTATTTGAAGTAAAAAAGAGAGACGTGACGAGAGAAGTACAATATGTGCACGGTTACTTGAGTTCGGGTATGTCTGACCTAACTCATATGTATATTAAGTTGAGCTCTAGGTGAAGAAATAGAATTACTGCCTTGAGAATATAATAAATATAGTAATTTTAATATGTGTGTTCCGAAATGTTACTGTTACACTATTTAGATACATGTTACCTCGCGACTTGCAGCTCAGGAGTAAGATGAAAATTACGGAAACTACGAACAGAAATTGTGTTCGTTATCATTATTTCACTTTCGATTCCAACGTACTCGTACATTGCCAATTTTAGCTGCGAAATACACGGACATCGGATATGTGGCTAAATATCCCACTTAACTCATTAGCTCGGTAGCGGTAACTGGATATTTTTAGTTTAGGGTTTGCGACCTGGGGAACATTTCTGGACCCTCATGAATTACCTATAAACCCTTATCCCTCACAAATAGTTACCCGGTAATGAGCTCACCACACTGGATATAAGGATTGAGGGAATGAACAACGAAAGGAACTGGCTGCCTGAATGGAGTACCCGCTTTTCCCTGTGTGAAGCGAACTAGCAAAATGCGTTGGTAATAGCAGGAAGATCGAGAATGGTTCCTTAGGCGCGAATTGATGAAGCGTGTGGGGAGTCCGGCAAAAGCCATTAAGGAATGGGCCGACTCCGAAGATACAGGGGTGTGTTATCCGTACGTTGAAGCAATTAAAGGACAGAAGTATATCTCAACACTCATACAACAAGTTTCCAATCACAAAATATTGAATTCTCAATGCAGTCACGTATTAATTCGACGATGAACGAGCGTATTACTTCGATAAATCGCAGCAGAAGATCACAGATCGAATTGCAAGCCATTGAAAACTTCAGTGATGAAAAAAGACTCAGAGAAGAGAATTTTTAGTTTTCACCTTTTACCACAGGTCGACCTCGTATCCTGTTGACCTGTCAAAAAATGCACAAGTAAATCCCCTTCAACTTCATATTATAGTTCTGTCAACTTTGTGTGTATTTAGGTTTTAAATAAATTCGCGGTTGGCAAATCGGATTTTCGCGTTTTAGTCAAACACGGCCACCATAAAAAAGGCACCACACGCGCGCGCATAAAAATCCCTAACACGTAGCCAATATAATTCCAATAATTAAATCATGTTTTAATATATGTTTGTTTTTTAATCACGCAGAGTTTTGATTAATTTTTATGCTTGTTCACTGAAGAAAGAGCTATAAAATTTTTACAATGCCTGAATTCGTTCCGGAATGGGAAGGGTCAAGCTTCGTTTATTTGTCCGCGTGAAAAAAAAAAAGAGCACGTAGCGCGCGGACTCGCCCGACTGGACCGCCCGGCGCTGCGCAGCTTTGCAGCGATTTAATTGAACGGCAGCCAAAATCAGGCGCCGCGCCGGTGCGCCCGGCAGGGCAGCGCTAGCGTTCACTCCCTTTCCCCCATACCCCGCGCCAAACCGTTTGCGGCGAGCGAGTTTCCAGAACAGAAACGGACTGTCGCCGCGAGAAGTTCAAACGAAGCGGAAATTCTTTACGAAGTATTGTCTTCGATGGAGGCCCAAGGAAACGATTCTAATTAAGACGAAGTTTTGTCGTTTTTGTTGAATAAAAATTACACCACTAAGTTTGTTTTCAATTTTAATAGAATAACGGTGCAGCGAACGAAGCGACACCTTACAGTAGGTTCGTTTCAGTCAATATCACCACTAACTCGTTATTTCCGTAATTATAATACGATAGCAGCGAACGTCAACAATTCTGTACGTTCGAGCGTTTCTAGTGATTGGGACGTCGCGGGTTCGACATAGCAAAGTGCCAGAAATTTACTTGATGTGTTAACGCCAGTGAGTTGTGACGGCAATACAGTTAGACGTCATGGCAGGTGAGATGTTTTCTTTCACTGCCGAGGGAATTTGAAAGCGTAGAGAGAGAAAGCACGGTCAGCGCGTAATGACGGGTGATTTTAAGTTCTGTTGACAAAGCGCATTGCTCGGTGTCCATGTATTTCAGTGTTATTGATCTAGATTTTCTTTCATTATTTGGGCTCCTGAGTTTCCATTTGTACAGTTTCAGTGGGAAATTCTTTTCTCCAAAATGAGATATAGGCAGTTAAATACGTTTGAATTTGTCCTAACGAGAAATGGTTTTTTCAATTACGTATTTCCGCGCGTGTGACATGAGAGACAATGAGATCCAATTGTTTACCTGCAAGCTGCTAAATCTGAGTGAAAAAGGTTGATTGGAAGGTTTCATGAAAAGAAATCCTTCCAAAATAGGGAGAGAATTGTGGACGTAACATCAGGAATAAGGACAGAGGTACAGTTGTTCTGTGAATGAATGCACCTGGAGGCTACATTTATTCTGTGTATATTTATTCCCTAAAAGATTAATTCCCACTCATGAGATTATTGAACCTCATGCACTTTCTAACTGCTCAGTAAGTTACAAGGCTAAAGAAGAATATTTTGCTCCTTTGCTTCATTTCAACAAGCATGCGAAACCAAGCAAAGAAGAGGCAGTTCTTAGGTTTCTGTAATGGTTCTTGATAATATGTGATTTTATTTTGTTCAGACCGATGTATTCTAAGTTTAACTTTCGGAATGATACAGGTGAAATTCTTTTAAAAAACACTCATTGACTGATTGCCTACTCTCCTGGCAGACATTACCCAACCTTTGGGTAATCGCATTCCATGTTATTGTTTTTTTTGGGAAGGAGGGGGGTATTTCTTAGTACTCATAACTATTACGATAAAAGCAGCCTAACTCTCCTTTATTGAAGATTAATAATTTATTGCAACACTTGAACTAAAAGCATTTAAATCTATTTATATTGTAGTTGCCGATCTCGGGTAATATCGATTCCCCATTCTCGCCTACCCATTAATAAGAGCCACCGACCGCACATGGTCATTTTTTTTATTTTTTTTTAAATTTAATGTCGCCTTAGAAACAACTAGGCGATTGTCAAACTCAGTTACAATATACAGTACCTACAAATATACAGAAATATTCCAAGGAGTATACATTTGAGATCGGGAATCAGCCAAAGATCATTCAATCTTCGTGTCCCCCATCCATTAATTCAGAAAAAAATCTTCGACAAGCATGGTACATTGAGAAAGCAGCAACAAGCTGAGTCCCCCAGAGCATTAAATGTGTCTCGTGCTGAAAATTAAAACGGAAAAGTAAAATATTTCTTTTCATAAGAAGTCGAATTCTTCATTAGGGATCCATAGCGAAAACCTCTTCGAAGGCATTTCTTCCGATTAATTACCCAGCGTATCAGGTGTCAGTGCATCTGGTCAGAGCACTGCTAGCCACACTTCCCGGCAACATGGGTGTGATCAACGGCGTTTACAAGGGAGAATGTATGACACTCAAGGTGTTGAAATACGGGCGAAGTTTTTAAGATTATTGTACAATGCGAACGAATCATGTTAGTGGTTGTTAGATTTTCACTATTTGAAATAAAAATATTATCACTATTCGTCGTCTTAACCAATTATTCCGATATTAAGGCAACGATATTTATCGAAAAAGTCGTGTGCGTAAACTTAAAGAGGAGAAGGTATTGTATTGTAATGGTTTCTGGACCTTAATAAACTGACTGTAATTTTTATAACAATTGATTTATAGTTATACAATTGACGTTTTGACCCTATTCGCGGTCTTTATCAAAAAATATAATTTAAGTTACATTCAATGATTGAGAATTGTCAATAAAATGAAACTATTTTCACAAAGACAATATTTCCTTGAATTGATTACCCAGGAGTCTGTCCGTACCGCGGAAGTTCGTAAGGCCACGGCCGCAGGATGCGAGAGCTCCGACTTACACACGTGCGCCAAGTTAAAAAACATCAAGCGATCAAACTTCAAGTGAAACAATTGAAACTTGATGCCACTCTGAGGGCATGAGAAGTACTTGTTCTATCTACTCCTATGACCACGAGAAAGATAGAAATGTATTCGTGCGAAGGAAAATAATGACGAATTGCAAGAATTTTAATTTTATTTAAATTCTAATGTATGTTTTGTATTTTGTGCTTAGGCAATATGATTCAATTAATTCTCTTCTAAATGGATATCTTGAGTTTCTAGTCATTATCAATCAACAGCAGGCTATTCTTTTTTTTCTGGAAAGTGCCGTCTGAAAAGGCTCGAAATATGGGGCACAATTTATTTACGAAACATTCAGTTCCAATGTGAACGAATGCGAATAAAATGGTTGTTGCGAGATAGAATTTACTTGATGAAAGAAAGTATGTTTTGTGCCCCTATTTTTCAGTTAAGAAATATTATTTACGGAACAACGAATTTTAACAAACAAATCATACCAGATCGATCCACGTAGGAATTACGCAGGCGTTAGGTTTCTGCACGTTCTTTGGAAGTACTCTTACTTCTAGCTCCAGATCCTTGTAGCAGCGGGTGTCTGGTGAGGGCATATTCATGAAGAGTTGTACACACACCTCGCAAAATAATGTTGCACCACACTCGTCTCGGAAAAAGATTAAAAGGTGTTGCGAGACATTTCTCTCATGTTCAGAGATTGTCGCGATGTCTAAGTCCCAATTCTCTGGTTTCCCAGCGATACGGTTGCGCAACATTGCGCTGCGTGGACGTGTCCTGAATCATCTTTTACATGCCCTTTTTGGAGAAAACTTTGAAAGTGGCAGATTTTCTAGCCTTTCAATGTTTTGGAATGTGACATTGAGGTTACAAGATTAGAAACACTGTAGTCGATCTATAAAGTACCTTACCCAAAGCTACCAAATAGAAATGCACACCATGAAAAACGTTACACAATTTTCAATCTCAATGGAGACAACAAACTGATTATGTTAAACTAGTGGTTCTTTCTCTAAAAACTGCAGCAGGTTTGGTTAACTCCCATTACTGTTCCTGCGACAAGGAATAGAAACTTGTAGTTTCTGATTTCTCACATGCTTCTAGCTTCTTAAGGGGGACAATCTAAGAACGTTTCTCCACTGTATCCAAAGATGTGTACTCACCCTGAGACCGAACAGATGCCAGGGGGTTGAAATACGGCCAGTTTATTCGCGAAAGATTCAGCAACTTACAATTCTCGCAGAGTGGTTCTGCAAATTTTCAGAATGCTAGTTTCAATAAAAATAACTCAATTTATCATTGTTTTAATAAATTACTAGCGGAACCCGGCAGACGTTGTGCTCATCTCCCTCTTTCTCCTTCCCCCTCCCTTTCTCTCTCTGTCCCGGTCTCAGTCGGTCTGACTGTGTGTGTGTGTGTGTGTGTGTCTGTATCTCTGTCTCTCTCAAACACATTTAGTTAAAGATTCTGCACGTATCTGAGCAAGTGGGGTAATATCGAGAAGCACCGGACCATCAAAGATGTAACAGAATATTCAGAAGAGCTCATCCTGTAGGTTACGATGTGAGAAATGTTTCTTTGAAGCCTTAGGTCGAAAATGTTCGCACTCCTTATGGAAGTATGCAACCTTAATTCAAAATTGATAGTTTTATTCCATCACGTACAGCCATTACGGAATACTATTGTAATGCACAACCCTCACGGTCTTACTTGAATTCTCACCAAAAATTTAACTGAAATGTAATATGTTGCTTATTCACGGTATCAGCTCCTTGTCTGGGAAAGTTACTATCCAGGGTTTTAAGTTCTCCTTTGGGGCTTGGACGCGACGCGACGTCCATAGTATATGAGCCACAGTTGCTCGTGATTCGCATATTTTTAATTCCGTTGCTAGATTGAACTGTTCTACGTTGCTGAATAAATCTGCTTATCTGAATTTGACAGTTAAAAGATTCAACTGCGATTACTCTGTCTCAAATACACTACAACGTCAGCGGACGTTAAGGGTTTGTCGCTTGTTTGTGACCTTCGTGGAGTGTCTGTTGAAGAAACCTCACTTTCTCTCATTAAGTATAACATGAATGGACCAGTAATATAATTGTGAATGATTAAAAACTCAATTGCTAGCGACTTCAATATAGTGAACTTACAACGTTATTTAAATTACCTCAAGAGCGAGTGCAACGGGCAGCAACGTTTGGTGAGTGGCAATACAGCTGCAACTGATTTAGTTGTTGGCGGTACAAACAATCGCAAGCACTCCATGTGAGGATATGCAGTTGGAAGAACATGGATTTCAGTAGATTCGTAATGCGATGGGGCATAAGTTGTGTACTATATAGCAAGAAATCGAGATGGGAATATGCCGGCGTCCTTACCCGAATTTCTCTCAGTGACCCGTGAAGTTCTGTAGTTAAGGAATGCGAGTCGCCACGGATTCCTGGATGTGTGACAGATAGGAACCTCGGTTACTAACGGCGCCGAGCCCTTGACCGAATGGATAAAAGGCATCGTCTGATTGCGACGCTACGAGACAAACGAGAAGTAACTTAATGAAGGATTACTCCATTATGCATACGCTTAGGATCAAGGCCCCAAAAGGACTAAAAGGACGAGTTGCATGAACACCAAGAATTAAAAAAATGTACAATCTAAGTATTTTTTTATGTTTCATGTACCTTGTAATGTACTGTGTGCGTGTTCTCTGTAATGCTCAATGCTCAATACAGATTGCTGGTGGAAATTAATGGCTCCAATTTCAAAACTTTGCAGTGGTTTTCAACTTATTATACTCGTATTTGAAACTAAAACTTATGTTAAAAGAACGCGACAATCATAACTTCCCAAACAAACTTCAGAAACTAGAAGAGTTAAATGTATTGAGATGGCAGTGAATAAATTGTTCGTAAACGTCCAAGCAATTTTCCAGAAAAACGTCTTGAACAAATGAAAAGAAAACATACTTTTTAAGCATTTGTAACAATTCAGATCTGTAACACTGCAGCGATATTTCCATTGTGAAACGTAAGTTCGAAATTTGGATAACGCACAAAGCAATGTATTACTATCATACAGTAAAAACTCGACTTTTATAATTTCAATTCGTCAAATATACACAATTGTGAAAAATACATTAGTTGAAAAAATTCCCATCTTAGTTTCTGAAACATTATTTTTCGACAAAATGAAAATCATAAAGTATGACAAACAGTAGCTTGACATCTATTCGCGCAGGATGGAGAAATTGAAGTGGCATTCGATGTACGGGCAGAGTGAATAAAAAAACACAATCCATAAAAACAAAAGTACTGTTATGTAACATTCACTTGACCTGCTAAAACATTATTTGTAAAGTCAACAAGGCTTAGGAACTGGTTAAACACACGTTGCATGTGTGAAACACTTCAGATTTGTACTCCAGTGAAACAGCCACAGAAAGGGTCTAAAATGGATTACAAAATAGATTAAAAGTTTTTCATAAGATAAGTCTGCATTTTATCATTGCAAAATAATTTTTTTCAGAGGTTTTCAGATGTTAAGTGTCCAAGAAAGGTTTGGATCACTATCCGATATATGAAATAAGACGTGACATAATCGTGCATCAATATTTGTTATTACTCTGGATGAATCCCCGACAAGCGTAAGATGACATTAAAGGATTAAAATCTATGAACAAATTCAAGAGCCAAGTAAAATATTTTCAGCGGCTTAACAGTTTTTTAACAATTAGCTACCATACTGAGTATCACTAAGGAAAATAATACTGGTTTGTTATTATCCTAGACTGTCTGCATAACTTATTTTATCAGGTGAATGGTCCAGGATTAATTTATAGTCAGTCAGTTCAGTTTTTATTGTAGCGTATATTGATCAACGTTTCGAAATCTCTTGAGGTTTCTTTCTCAAGGAATATTATGTACATTTAAAATTATAAAATTTGTATATAATTATAACATTATTTATTAGTTACGTTAGTTATATATACGGTTTACAGACACGATCACTCAAGGGATAAAATATGTCAAAGGACGATGGAAAGGAAAATATTAGGTAAATGTCTAAAAAACTACGTGAGAAATACCGACATAAGACAAAGAACAGGTCAAAACGACGTAGGTCAATTCATACGCCTTCTAAAATGGAAATGGACGAACAAAATTACAACATGGGGCCCAAGGACTTGTAGGAGAAATGTCGGATGACAGAACACGATGGTCAGACGGCATAGTAAGAAGACTGGAAAGACTGGAACAGAACAGCAGGAGACCGCACAAAATGAAGAGAAGTCATTCACTCACTCAATGAAGTCAATTTTTGATAAAAAGATAACAGTGAAGTGATAGTGAAAAGTGATGATAATAATTAGACGTGCACAAGAAGGGAACAGTGAGATGTGAACAAAAAATAAGGCAAAAAATTGTAACAAACTTACAAATTGAAAACCTTACAATGAAAGAGACCTTTGCCCTATTAAGGGTTGTGAACATTCTAATAATTATAATAATAAAAGTTAAATGGTGCAAAATTAGATAAAATATTGTTAATAAATTTAATTATAAAAACGCCCCAAATTTATTATAATAAAAGGATTTATTCTTTTGATATGGTCTACAGATTTGTGAACCAATTATTATGAACTAATATAATCTGTTTTATTTACATAAGGTTGATTTACATCACTTGTACTTTGGGTATCTTTAAACGCAAATTTTGCGATCGATAGAACCAACCAAAATGGAACTTCGGGGATGAAAAAGTATTGTATTCGAAAATATTATATGGAAGGGGTGGAATCCAATTTCAGATAAGTACAACCATACACATTTCTGCGACAGCTGGCAAGATGTAGGAAATTTCCTATTGTGAATTTGGGCAAATAACACGCTGCGTATTAATAATATTTAATAAAATAAAATAATTAAGTATACTTGAATAATTAACGACATGAAATGAAAACGCTTCTACTCTTCACATCAAAAGTAACAGACAATATTACATATACCTTAAAGCTGAGACCAAACAATTCAACTACCAAACTTCGAGGCCTCATTTGATGTTATGAAAAGCTACGTAAATAAAAATATGACATTCCAGCACATTGTAATTTTGTAACTGTGAATCAATATCAATTGTTTAAACCATTAAATATATCCTCCAAAAAATGAAAATGTCTCACAGATATTGATTTTGCATTAACATTACTAGTTTACAGTAAATGATAAAACAATACTTCAAGAAGAGTGGCTAATACTGCGGCAGTGTCTTACATAACTGATTTGAGCAATAATTGCATTGTTGCTTTAAAATCAACCAAATCAAAACCTCCACCAAGAGTTAACTTGTATACATTTTATATAAAGTTGTTCCTAGACAAACAGTTTTACTAGGAAAATAGATATGAGTATCCAAGTAAAACTCAAAAGCAGATTCAACGGAATGAAAATAAGCCATTGCGCCACAAAGGTAACCTTCTGAGAACACAGCACAAAAGTTGTGTTCAGTTCAACTCAATTTCAGCACTATTTTCATACCAACATTCTTCATCGTGCAACTCAGAAATCAAGTTTCTCCATTTACTGTAATCCTGATAGATCTCGCCACAGAAGTTCACCTCCTTAGTCATGAACAACCATCACTTGTACAATATCAGCCAGTAAAGAAGAAACAAACCCATACACCAGCCTCCGTCTCTTTCAAACTTTCGCATCACTTTGGTAACCATTGACCGTTGAAAGAAGAAGTAACGTTAGGACGCAGCGGCGGCATCGTCGTCGACGTCTTTTCTTTATCGTTTCATCGATATCAAGGTCATAGCGACTAAACATATAAATACATTTTACAATTACAAAATAAAATTTAGAACCATATTAATTATTATAAACAGTAGAATTACACAAGAAATAATTCAATATATTTGCAATGAAGTACAATACAATCTCTAGGAAAGTTTTGCAATACGACGCAACCGTCAGTCACAGAAGGCTGCTTGTCGCAGGGTGCTGAGACATATTCATACTTGCACAGTACCTGCTGTGCCGCGTCTGCGGGTTCAGTTCTTCGTGAGAGCGGCAGTTTGAAGTGCTTGCTATGGCTTCGTGGTCTCGAAGTGAGATTCGGGAAGTTTTGCGGTATAACTACGCGCGTGGTTTAAACGTAGACCAGTGCTTTGAAGAAATGACTTTTGCACTCGAGAGATGTTTGTGCACATCGTACTACAATATTCTGATGATACAGAGAATTCCAAAGGGGAAATTACTTTCGTTTGGAGGATGCTCAGAGAGCAGGCAGGCCACGAACATCAGTTACAGAGGAAAATATTGCCCCTGTGAGGAAAATGCTTGACGAAGACAGATAAGTGACCTACAATCAGATAGCATATATATCTTAGACCTTAATGCACCAGCTATTCCTTCGATTCTGCATGCTCATTTGCAAGTGAAGAAACATTTTTCTCTGGGTGCCGCAATCACTAACTGAAGAGCAGATGAAGCGACGTGTGATTTGGTGCCGGGAAATGCTAAAAATGTTTTCTAAGGGTCAATCTCGGTATGTAAACAGCATCGTGACAGGTGACGAGACTTGACTTTACTATTATGACGTGCCTACGAAGACTCAAAACAAAGTTTGGATTTTTGAAGATGAGGAGACACTCGTCGCTGTCCGAAAATCTCGGATGTGTAAAGAAGAAAATGATAGGTTTTTTTTTTATTTTTTTTTAATCGTGTGGAATTTTGGAGCGTGTTGTTTGGGAGACACAGAAGACAGAGCTAAGTGGTACGCTGAACAGTGCCGGCCAAAAGCCATTCAATCGTTGAAGAACGTGCGGCCAAATTCAAGAATGGACACTTGGTTCCTCCATCATGACAACGCTCCAGTTCTCCGCGCCAAAGCCTGCACAGTATATTTGACCACTTCAGAACTGAAACTTCTTCAGTGCCTTCTTTACAGTCCGACCTCGCTCCTTGTGACACAATTCCCGCATGTGAAAATGAAGCTGAAAGGAATGTGGTTTTCCAGTGATGAGAACCTTCTGAGGCCTTGGGACGAGTGTGCCTTACTCCCTGGTGAAACTTGGCAGAACTGGTTTAGAGATTGGTTTTGGAGGATGGAAAGGTGCATTGAATGTGACGGAAATTACTTTAAAAAAATTAAATAAATAAAGCTGTATTGCAAAACCTTCCTAGTACCCTT
The DNA here is from genome assembly GCA_017312745.1 of Gryllus bimaculatus. Lineage (NCBI taxonomy): Eukaryota > Metazoa > Arthropoda > Insecta > Orthoptera > Gryllidae > Gryllus > Gryllus bimaculatus. The sequence continues at coordinate 5,910,658 of BOPP01000003.1, read as the reverse complement.
TGTACATACACGACTACATTCAATACAATACATGCAAGATTGTACATACAACACAAATATAATCGTTTCTCTAAACGCTATTGTAAATATTGATTTCCTTAACGAAATCAATAATTCTCTTTTGATAATCTTTCGAGTTAAGAATGTTATCATGCCTGCCTTCTATTTGTTCTCACCTGTTGCTTTTGTATAGAGGGAAGTAAACAAAAACTTTACAATGTTCACATTTAAAAGGATTTTTTTCTGTTATTATGGAAATATGTATTAATTTAGAATGTTCCGTTCCCAATTTTGAAATGACTGCCTGATCTTCCCGTGGAAATTCTTTGAATAGTTTTAAAGACAGAGTTTTTAAGTTTTTTGTGTTTCATTTGCCTTCATCTATTTCCATCTTTCGAACCAGATATTTCGTATTTGGTTAAATAAATGGTTCCAACAGTCCTCGAATGTGTTCGAAACTTTTGGAACACCTGCAGCAGTTACAGGGGTGATCATTTCTTAATAGAGAGTTACGCAGTCAATGACACAAACGGGGGGCGTGATCCACGATAAAATGATGATTTTCCTGACTTTGTTAGATCAGGACACTATTCATGGATTAAAATTACCATTTTACTTTTAGGATGGTTGCTGTTTATAGTTCATATTGCCTTGAGAGAACTGGAGAAGACAACTAACTATTTTGAGTTTTAGCAGTTTCATTATTGTTTTTGATGCCCTTAGTATATATTTTATAGTAGTGGGTGTATTTATTGACGAATTCTTGTACTTTTCGTTTTCGATATTCTTTACATGATATATTTTCTTGTAAGTCATTTAGAGAGAGGTCAGTAGTGGTCTCTGTGAGTTTCTATGGAGGTATCAAGTAATTTCTTTTTTCTCCAAATTAACATCCTTAAAATCAAAGTCTGAGAGAATTTGTTTAGTTGTGACATATATAAGATCGTTCTAAATTCTATTGTCTTGGCGATATTGTGGATAAATATCATGAAATATGATATGGTTGTTGGACGTTTCTGCATTGATGGCATATTTTAAAGTTAATAAGTCCTCGATGAGACAAGGTTGGTTCATTATCTACAATTAAGATACTTCCAATCGGGCCTGTATGAAAACATCTCGTACAGATTCGAAGGGCATTACTATGAATTACATCAAGCTTCTCTAGTTTTTTTTTCTTTTTGGCAAAATAATATACAACTGCTCCTTAATCAATCTTCGAACGAATTATAGCAACAATTATAATAACATAGCTTTGCCTGCCCCCCAATTTTGGTGTGAGATACATTTCAGTATGCTTAACCTTCTTTTGCAATCATCTGTGAAATGTCGAGATTTCCATGACATTCTGGAGTCAAAGTACATTCTGAGTATTTTGATATTTTTGACAAAGTCGAGAGTTTGACTCCCAAGTTTTAAAAAGGGTGCCGTTTCCTCCTTTTGCATGGTAAATAAGATACATTTGGTTTTCGTGGCAGAAAATTTAAAGCCTAATCTAAGAGACCATTCAGATCGTTTGTTTAGAGCAGTTTGCATCGCTTCTTGTGTGGTGTTAATATTAGTATCATTACATAAGATGGTGATGTCATCTGCATTTTCCGCGTGATCACCGGAAATGTAATTACTGCTTCAGCATCATTGATTGCCAGCAGAAATAATGTTACACTGAGAACAGATCCTTACAAATCTGACTATCTAATTTATTTATATCAAATTGGGTGTCATTTAGTCTTACTTGAATTTGTATATCTTGTGTGAAGTTGGATAAAAATTGAAACATATTGCCCTTAAATCACATTTCTTGTAGTTTTTGCAAAATACGTTTGGTCCATGCCATATCATACGCCTTTTCGATATCTAGACATATTGTTAAAACATATTTGTTAAGGAATGATTTTGTGGGTAATGGATGATAGTGTCAGTACTTATTAAATGAGATGTATTTGATTGACCTGCTCTAAATACAAACTGGTTATTGGAAATTATCTTATTGTAGTCAAGAAACCATCTAAGTCTTCTGTTAATAATCTTCTTCATTATCTTGCACGTTAGAGAAATCGATCTGTGATGTCAACTTTTTGTTTCTTTTCCAGGTTTAGGAACTGGGATAACTATAGCGGTCTTCCATATTTCGAGGAATACGTTTTTTGTTCATATTTTGTTGTAAATTTGGGTTGTGTTTCCATTCTAGCGGTGGGTAGGTATTTTATGAGGAGATGTGGTACGAATGTATGTTGTCAGGACCGGGTGCATTATTTTTAGTTGCTGCTACGTTTGTTGCGAGTTCTTTGTTTGAAAAGGAATCATTAATTTGTGGGTGTGCTATTGGTTCTTCACACTTCGTTTCAGTTGTTTTTTATACTCTTAGAAAGTTGCAGAGTAATTTCGAGAACGTGAGTTTTTTACAAATACACTAGCTATGTTCTTAGTGCATATCTTTTGAATCTGTAATGACTTTGTAGTCATCAGACATTAAAAAGTGAATTTGGTTAACTTTTCGCTTAACTTGAATAGCATTTATCTTGAGCCATTATTCTTTTAAATTGTTATGAATATCAATTCTTGAAACGTAGTGATACCAGGATTATGCTTTACTTTCTTTAATACTTATTGATATAGCTCTCATATCCTTATATTCAATTTTGTCATATTCAATATTATGTTTTTTGTAGTGATTAAAGGCGTGCTTAGCATTTTTATGGTCATCTTTGCACTTATCATTCCACCAGTGAACATTTGTTTTGATGGCTTGTCTTGACATTCCTATTGATTTATATGCTGCTTTATTAATTGTTTCTAGAATAAGTATTCATTATTGTGTCTATATCATTGATTTCTTTAAGAACCTAAGAGACAGCTTGTATTTCTCGCCAAGGCGTTTTTATCGGATAATTCGCGCGATATATGATGTGATTCGCGAGATATGGGAGATAGGGCAGTTACAAATATACGAGCGGAAACGAATAACGTACAAGGGGAGCTTATAAATCGACAGGCCAGCGGCCTGGCACCGAACGTTAATGCAAAAGGCACTTAATGCATGTGTGGCTAATAAGCATTGGAATCAGAGCTAAAATGCAGAGGTACGAAAAGTACAAAAAGGTCTGCAGTGTGACTACTGCGGTACTTCAAGAAACTCCCCGCCTACGACCTCCTCTGTCTTAGGGGTGAGAGTGCTGTTTGATTGCCTGCCGAGCGCCAGAGTGACAACGTTCAATTTCGTTTCTTTTTTATTTACTAGGAGGATTGTCAAAAGATCTCGCACGCATCAGAAGAGTCGCAGGAAGCCGACGACAGGGGAGGGGAAGGCAGTAGCTATGCGAATTTCTGAAATTATTTCTCTTCCCCAGCTCGTAGAAAGAAAAGGCGGGACAGCGAAAGGAAGAAAAAAATCTCGACGACGGGGAAAGGAATGAAAAAGCAGTGTTTCATCTCTATATAGAAAACACGCTTGTTCTTTTCCCCAATTGCAGACTCAGCTACACGCTTTTCGTAAAGACTTTTCGCCTCCTCCTCCCCCATCCCTTTTTATCTCAAGAAATAAGAAAAAACGAACAAATCAAAAGAGAAGAAAGGGAATACGACACAAGAGAGAAGGAAATAAAAGACTGGTAACTCGCGTACTTTTAAGTTTCAGCCTTATTTCTGGAATGCAATTTGCTAGGTTGGCAACATCAAAAGCGTCTTGACGCCGAAAGGACGGAGGGGTAGTTTCTGTAGGGGAAGAAGCACATTTAGGTCCGCTGCCATCGCCAGGGTCAAATTTGTAGGCTGGAAACGGTTTTGATATTTACGATAATGTGTCAGAAGTAATAACAACCACGTCATTACATTCCAATTCATATTACATAAGTATTACTTAAAAATGTATAGAGAGCGCGAATTTATCAATATAAACATATTTTCGCAAATTCGTAAATTGCCTCATACCATTCAAACATAACGTTCAATATCTCGAAATTGTTCAATAAGTCGAAATGGTCGATAACTGAAACTTTCTTTTCCACTTCACATATCAACTTTAAACGTTAGGTTCATATTCCAATTCAAATTATTTAAAAAACAGTGTGCCAGATTTAATTAATAGGGAAATAATATACTTTTGGTCATCAAAATTGAATGGTTTTGAATAAAAAATTGAACTGAGGCACACAATTGTAACAAATTTGAAATGTCTTTCATATATGTGACAAGCAGCTGTCATCAATCGTAGAAAATCCGAAAATTTCTTGAAGCATTCACCAAATTAACATGCTTAAACTTGTAGCTTAATCAAAATATTTGAGTCGTGAACAATTTATTTCGGAATACAAATTTTCGCATAAAAATTATTAAATCAAAAAATGAATCATTGATTTTTTCACTACACTTCAAAAAAAATTGTAAAAAAAATATTAAGTTCGTAATTTTTTATCGTATTTTTAACACAGATCATCTCAGGCGATTTCTTACTTCCCTAAAGTTCGTTGCGAAACAATGATGAGTACTTTTATTCAACTCGCCGCGTCAGGAAATGGTAGAAAAGGTAAAACGAAAAAAACAAACTTGTGAAAGAGACGCCCGAGTTTAAACTCCGAAGAACTAAAGAAATGGACAATCAGAGAAGTTCTACGTGATACAGAAGAATTCTCTGAACCCCCCGAATTCCCTTCGTCTGCTTCCATTAAAAATGCAAACAATGTAATTTTTGTGCCTAAGGATCCTGCAGCAATAGGACTTCCGTCAAATGAACGGGAACAATGGTGGGGGATTCGACTTGTTTGCTTTAAAAATTGAGAGCGCGCTCAAGCAGTCGGGAAGTTATACGGAATCAAATGACTGGTGACAAGACGAGAGAGACGTCTGTAGGATTCTCGAGCGCGGCTTTTTTTTCCTTCTTTAGAGCTAAGTCAGGTGGTATCTTCGTCTTTTTTACTGGGCGTCAGACCCCCTTTTTACTTTCTGGCGCTTAAGAAGAAACTTCTTAAGAAAAGAAAGTTATGTAATGCTGCGCGAAAAAACTGCGAATTTTCGAGAGAAAAACTCTTTATTACACGGCCATAGTAACGAAAAAAAGATAAATCCAGTAACTAAATTTAGATAACTCATCCTTTAACGCGTGGTGCAGCCATAATCCCCCTTTGTGGATCCTTGATACCGAAAAATCGATTGACAGCATAACATCTGTCTGTGTGAACATCGCTAGCAGATAAAAAATAAATTCAGCTGAATTTCTTCAAAACTGATATTCTGCGATCAGTTTGGCTGATGACGCGGCTCCTTGAAATTGTAGAGTACTTCACATGAATCACGTGGTACACTTTCAAAATTTTTTTAAAAAAATGCCTCCATCGAAGTTTGTTGGCTACTCTGCAAAACGTTTGAGATAATGGCACATATCTCATATTCGTTAAATACTATGAGTTTTCAAAAATGGAAAAAATTCAAAATTTTTTTCGGCGTCTTCCTACAACTAAAATATTAAAGATAGAGATTGTTTCCCTTAATGAAATCTGTTCCTTAAAGATATATTTTGAAATAAGATAATGTACAATTTTTCGAAAATTTAAGTGTTTCGCGTAATGCTCGGTGAAATAGGCAATTTTTAATTTCTGCCCAATTTTTTTCTAAAGAAACGGTTCCATCATTTTAATTGAAATTTTGTTGGTGGACATTCTGAAGGACATTGAAGAAAACGGAGCAGGTCTCATGTTGGTTAAAAACCCTGAGTTTCCGACAATGTAAAAAATTTCAAATTTTTTGGCATCTTCCTTCAAGAACAAATTTGAAAATATTTTTTTCTTTATAATGTGTTCAAAAAACAACAGATTTTTAAATACTGTCGTGATAAATTTTTCGAAACTGAGTATTTTTGGGGTAATTGGGTATCAAAGTTAGTCGCCCGCTCTGAAAACACTACGCTTCTTGATCGTAATTTTGAGGCGTTGAGGTGTATTTCATATTTCTGTTAGTTTCTTTGGATTCGTGCTTGTCATATGTTTACAAATTAATCTTTTAGAATTTATTTAAAACCTATTTGAAATAAATATTAAGTAGATTGCTAGCCTTCAGTCACCCGCTCCCATTTTACGCAGTTGGATGCCACGTAAGTTAGAATTTGTATATTGTTTCAAGTGTTTTATTAATACATATGTTACTTCATTTTAAATTGCGTCCATTAATAAATTGTGTTAAATGTGAAAACGAATAGATGATCTATCATTGTTGGTTGTTATCCATTGTTGTAACGCTTCTCAGACAACACGGTAATGACGGCTGCTTTTAGAATTTTACAATACCATAGTGTTTAGTAATTACCATTATATATTTTTCGATCTATTTGTTTCCCAACGCTATCAGAATCGTATTATTTATAAAATTTTAAATATTTTACTTTCTTGCATTCGGCTTATTTTTCGCACCATATGTTCTACGATTTCAAATAGGTTATACAAAAAATAATTCGGAGAGAAATTGTTCAGTTTCGATGTGGTGGTAGGGGTGCAGATGAAATTTATCATTTATCAGTGTGATTCACAGAAGATGCTAGATCTACGCGCATCAGTCGAAGTGATTATTTCAACTCAAATGTAATGAATAGTGAAGGCAGTGGGGTAGCTAGCCCTTCCGGGGCTCCTGTTCAAAAATTAAATGGAGGCCTTCCATCAAAAAGAGGTTGTTCAACTAAAAACTGGTAGAACTAGAAGATCAAATTCTTTCTTGCATTGTCGGAAACAGCTACGTAATATTGAAGTATTGCCATTTCTGCGCTTCTAACGCCTCAGCTACAGCTATTACCTAAAAACGTCCCATTCAACCAATTCAAACAAAACATCTGAGATGCATATCTGCATTCATTTCGATAGACAGGCTATAGACAAATGAAAGAAACTGGAATAAATATGACTGTTAAGAGTATTCGCAGAAAATTATACAGAAGCGAGTAACGCACTATTTGCCAGCGACACCTTTTCAAAACAAGAATGTACAATTCGTTTGGCATGAATGCTAGACGACTATTTTCTCATTCTTGACAAAAACGCTTATTTTCATCTGTATTTAGAAAGCAACATGTTGAAGTGTTAGAAATGCCTATTACATAACCCACAATTGATACTTAACTAACTCTAAAACTAATAAAATAATTAAATATTTTACGATTTCTAATGTTAATTTAATTTGTTATATTGACATCGCTTCAAACACAGCGCGTAAAAATCGAATTTAACATTTCAATTTTTTAAATCAATTCTAATGCCACAATTTATTGGCGGTAAATTGCCATATCATTAATAATTTAACAAATCGTTCCCAGGTGCCAGCGCCGTAATATCGTCTAAAAGAAGTTCAGGGAAATACTACTGTAATAAACGAAGTATATTCACACGATTCCTAATGAATGAATTTCGCATGGTTACCAGAAGATTAAACGCCAGTTCCAGCCTTCAAAAATTGTGGCACATTCACTAAAATTAGAAGTACCAATGTCAATTGATTTAAATGTAGAAATTGTTCATATTATTTTTTAACACATTGTTCTACTAAGTTCTTTAAACTCCTCTAGAAATCGATTCATTTTATGTCGATAAACTAAATAATACTAAAACGTACTATCCCTTTCTACTAGAGCAGGTGCTCGAAAACTACTATCCTTGTCACCCTTAATTTTTCTGCAGCAATGTTTTCACCAATATAATTGTTAATTGTAATCTTGCTGTTAGATATAAATTACTGAATAAAAAATATTTAACGAATCTTAAATTGCACATCATCAATTACGTTAGGCTTAAAATCCATGTATACCTTCATCCTGGTACACACAGGGGAGGATTTACATATGGGCTGAACGAGCTATAGCCCGAGGCGGCACGTTTTGAGAGGCAGCAAATTTTCCAAAAACAATAATATTTTGAATGTTATAATTTTTAATAATGGTTAATAATGTTTGAATTTTAATGTCATGTTTGTTTGAAACACACACTGAAATAAAACCACATTCTTTTTCTGTCTTAGACATATCCCATTTACAAAAGAGTGAGAAAACAATTTCGGTATGAGTTTATTATCATACGTTTTACTTTAAACTTTTCTGACGGATAGTGCCAAATACATTGAAAAACATGACAAACTCTATTTTGATGTATTCTTGTGATTTTCCAAAAATTACAGAAATCTATTTTTTAACCTTTCATGTCGTAATATTTACATTACGGTATTTCAATGTTATTGTATGTGTGAGTACAAGTGTTTCAAATGATTTCTGAAAAAAAGTTTTTTGGAAAAGTCCTGATTTTTCTGTGAAAATGAGCTTAAAATAGGCATTTTCAATGTCTTTCAAACGACGTTTTCTCAAAAAGGCTCCAAATGTTTGATTGAAAATGTACATAAAGGACTATATTTTACTTTTCTTTAATATCCATTGTCATATTTAAATACTCTACTATTAGAGGACTGAAAAATTAAGAAAATGTGAAAAAAATGTCTGTTAAGCGCGTACTGGGTAGCAGCTGAGTGGAGGATGGGACAAACCCGAAAAGCGTGCAGTCTCAAGATGTTAGAATCCTAACTAGTATGAGAAAGTCTGTGGTATTCTGTAGCGTCAGTTTTTTTCTTACAAGACGGTGTTTTCTTTTTTCATATCATGTAGGACAAAATGTTTTACGTAATGCATATATTTATAACTACAGTTGCAGTTCCATTTATCAGATAACAAAGCCAATTGATGTACACGTCTTTACAGTTGACTCGCGATTATCCGACTCCCAGTCGCGCGAGAAGCGATCATTAGTCAAAAATAACACAATGATCCTTGAATATCATTAGTGTAGAATTAAGATCTGAATGCAATCTGACTTCTTTGAATATCAAATTACGGAAGTGAATAACATTCGATACTGCATTGGTAGCGAGCCGGCACATGTGTTGGACGATTATATTTTAGTAATATTGGGGCTTCCCCAAATTTGCTGGTCGCACATTGTGCTTGTTGTGGTTACAACTCTGTTTTAATATTTGGGTCTCTACAACTGCCCTAGATTAAAGTTTTGAACAAACACGGCGTCCCAGTTTTGGACGACACATTTCGACAAATCCCTTTTACTGAAAGAAGGTCGTGCGCTAATTCTTTCAAGAAACTGAGATAGAAAATTATATGGTGGTTTGGTGAAGGAAGTTAAATCATATACCGTTTAGTGTATAGGAGCTATTTGAAGCGGGATCGCTCGGAAAGCAAGGGAATTTAGGAAGAAAACAAGTTGATTGCTTTCATTCTTGAATGTGTATGACATTTAAAAATGTATCTACGTCATTGACACAAAATCATCAGAACCCTCTTCGTAAGCCAATATGCGTATCACTTACTATTTGCTGAGCACTAATGTTGTTTCTAAAAAGTCAAAAGACTGCATTTGTACTTGTTAATAATGTTTACGATTAGTGTATTTCACCACAAAGACTGAAAATAACATTCCAAGAAGAGGTATGGAGCTGGTCGCTGAAGGATCCGAGTCACCGATTTTCATTATAGAGAATGAATGTCTGAAGACAATGCTTAGTCTAGTGAAAAGAGCTTAGAAGCTATTATAATTGCAATTTAGATTAATTTGACAAAAAATGCCGATGTTTTTCTTCGTTATTGAAAA